>QMIH01000203.1:989594-1002631 GCA_003987875.1 Clarias batrachus
AAGCTACTGAGGAGGGAACTGCGGGGAAACACAAAACAGTCCCCCTGTTGTGGGAAAGAACAACTAGAGATTTTGAGTGTTTGAATTTGTTGCTTCTTTACAGTTTGAAAGCATCATACAAGCGTGATGATAATGAGAGAGAGAGATCGCACAAGCATAAAGGTATAGTGCTCTTAACCACAGAATGAAAGAGTTGATCTGTTGGGTGATACCCCAAGGAGTCAATCACAAGTGTAATCCTCTCCGTCTCGACACACACACACACACACACACACACTTCACTGACGAGCATAGAATCACACATTCTGAATGCCTGTGGTCTGATGACCTCGATAAGTGACATTTCTCTTTTGTTGAATGTTGTGTGTGTGTGTGTATGTATGTGTGTGTGTGTGTGTGTGTGCGCGCGCACTATTAGGGGGGAAAAGACATGAAATCAAACGAGTGATTGCAAATAAATACTGCAGGGAAGAGGAGAGAAAAAGAAATCACAGAATCTGTAATGAGCTCTCAAGTGACCTCAGTGAGTGTGTGCGTGTGTGTGTGTGTGTGTGTGTGTGAGGGAAAGAGAAAACGCTCTGGTTCTGTAACACTGTACATTTTAAAATGTCAAACCATGCACTTCAGCTGTAAAATAAAATAAAATAAAATAAATAAATAAATAAAATATAGTTGCAAGCAACGATGATGGGCCCAAGCACCCTGCGCCACCCCGGGCGCACTGCACAACCCGTGTGTCAATACCTCAGAAAAGACATCGCCACCCAGTTTTGTCTTACTTGTTATTATATTATAATTATAATTGTTTGTGTATATGTGCATGTGTGCTTCTGTCGCGCTGGTTGATGTGTGCGTGATGTACGAGCATGCAGGACCCTCTTGTTTTCCTAAGGATTATTCTCCTCATTGTGACGTCACTGAACGTGATGTCACTTAAGGTGTCACTGAATATAATGTCACTCAGTATGAGGCCACACAGAAAGTTATTAATCATTTTTCAGTGTAGGTTTGGTGGCGATAATATAATTTCCCTAGGAGGAGTATATCAAAATCAATCGGCTGCATTTTTTTGCGAACAACTGCTATATTTACATCACATACTCCACAAACATCATGCCTGTCTGGCCACACCCACTTCTTTCAAGAACATCAGCAACACTGCAGTAACTCTCAGCTCACACACACAGTTTTATCCAAGTTCTCTTTGTATCATCAGAAGAAGCGAGTATGTGTACAGTAGTACATGAGCCTCGCAGGAATGGAATTTAAAAAACAAAATAAGGTTTTCTCTAATCTTTCTCCTAGCTGAGAGCAATTATACACTGCAGCTGGGGGGAAACTTCAGAAGAAGAATTCATGTGCCAGATGATGTTTTCAGGGGTACAGTTCTATGATTCACATTTAACTTAATAATAAAAGGTATTACACACACGGTAGGGGTGAGACCATGTTTAAATAATTTGCTCGTGTTGCTTAATTGGCCTCAAATGTCATCCCATATACACCACGTCCTCTCACACTTGCATATTCTATCTTACTTCCTTCTGAAAGTGGAAGACTAAGACATTTAGAGAGAAAAAGAAGGTATTGAAAGAGAGAGAGAGGGGGGGGAGAGAGAGGGAGAGAGAGAGAGCGAGAGAGAGAGAGAGAGATCCTGTCTCTGAGTCTGTTGGCCCCTGGGAATCGTCGTCATGGCTACATCCTTTCAGCAGCACCCAGAATCCCAGTGGTGAGGGAAAAGAAGATGGAAGGAAATAAGAGATGCAGACAGCAAGAAAATAAAACAGATAGAAAATAAAACAGACAGAATGGAAAGAAGAGAAAAAGAAGAGAGTGTGAGAGAAAGTGTGAGCCAGAAAGAGAGAGAGAGAGAGAGAGAGAGAGAGAGAGAGATCATCTGCTCTTTGACAAGGTAGAAGCCAATCTACCAAACTTCAAACACACACACACATATACAAAAGATTCATAGTACCCACAAGCACAAAAAGTGTGTGTGTGTGTGTGTGTGTGTGTGTGTGTTGGGAAGCCGTTTATTTTCTGACATTTTCTGATTAAATACAAACAAGTTCACCCTTCAAGTTCAAACAAGTTTATGTTTGTGTTACTGCAGTATTTTTTTTTATTGCTGATATTTTTTGCTGATGAAAAAACATTTAATTAGCGAGCAGCATGGCACTTATTAAACACATTAAACCAGAGTGAATTCCCCAAAACCTGACAGGTCATCAAATGTATACAGACGTCAGACAACAAGTAGCAGTAAAAGCACTAAGGGACTGTAAATGTGTATCTATGAGGCTGTGGAGGAACCGTGACGGACAGACAGCTTGAATTCAGACAGAGCCAACATACCCCCCCTCCCCCAAACACACACGCGCACACACATGCACATGTCCTGCGCTCATTGCTCACCATCCCTGGGTTTACAGATGCTATTCATCAAACCTGTCCTTTTAGGGCACACAGTCCTGTTTCTGGCACGGGCATGTGGGACAAAACCATCAGCTACACAAAGCAGAGACACACGGAATGGCAGGATGAAAAAAAAGGAAATCAAAACAGAACAATGAAGAGGGACAACTGCAGGGAAGGGTGATTGGTGAATTGGGAATGTTGTAATGGAGATGTAATGAGAGAGAGAGAGTGAAAGAGAGAGAGAGAGAAAGATGCTCACAATGACTATGGCTGACATCAGCAGTATGAATATTTCACCCAGCGGCGCTGAACGGGAACTCCGAGCAGCAGCTCTGTCGCACTGAACTGACTCGACTAATCAAATAGAGCCGACATGCGTGATCAATGCTCGCTCAAGCTGAACGATTAGTTCTCCTCAGGAACGTACAAGAAACAAAGATGAGCAAAAAGAGCTGGAAAGGGAACGGCAAAGTCACTGGATTCTCAAGGACACTGCGGCGAGTGTGTGTACGTGGAGATGAGCAGGCAGGAAATATAAAGAGCGATATGGGATTACGCTTGTGTGTGTGTGTGTGTGTGTTTATTGTGGTCTTCTCCACCTTCAGTGCAGAATAAAACTCAGGAGCAGATATGAGCTGGGAGACTGCCCTCATCTGTTATAATTCAAACCGTTGGAGATGGATCTCTCTCTCGCTCCCTCACACACACTCCATATTTGGAGAGGAAGTCAGGATGTGTTCATGCATCTTCACTCTAACTCATCACCTACAATACACAAGAGTCATATAAATTCAAACTTTCTACATGCCTCACTGTATGACCACACCACCATGACATGACATTCCTTTAGCGGCATATCATTACTAAATGCTTAATAAAGCTGAATACCAATAAACCAGATTATCAGTGTATGATAGTGTTTTATCTATAACTGCATATGATAAGCTTTTGTCTGTTAAGAATATGTAGGTTTTATGTCGCTCGTAGTCGCTTTTCTGGTTTCTGGTACATCACTGCTGAGATGTGATTACTTATACCACAGCGCTGCTCAATGCTCTAATCTGATTGGTCAAAAGATGTGTATTATTTCTGTACAAGAGTTCTGTATGACAGTAGTTTTGGCCGGAACGTGAGCGATGAATTTGAAGTCAAACTCTCATTCTGAGAAACAATATTAGGGATACTATTACTCAAAAAAAAAAAGTGTTTTAAAAATGTGAATGAAAAATGAACACTGAAAAGGATAAAAATAAAAAAAAACGATTTTATGGTCTGAAAACTGCAGATTTTTTTGTTTTGTTTTTTTCATTTGTAAATATGTATTTTTTATGCATATATACAGTTTTTCCGGACATGGTCATAAAGAAGCTCCACAGAAATCCAAGTTCAGGAACAGAAAGTTATAGTTATCTATAGAGTTTCTAGAATTGCATCATTGTCAGTTAATCCCTAACTCACAGCCAAAGGGGACGATGCTGAGAAAAGATGAGGAAGAAACCTTGAGAGGAACCAGAATGAGATGGGAACACATCCTCATTTAGGTTTTCAGATAGTACGATTATAAATCAATCCCTGCTACGAGTGAAAAAATCAAGTTGTATAACAGGAGGTGTGTTTAGTTAAAATGAGGTCACCTTTGTTGAGGTTACACACTGTCCACTAATGGAGACTTGGGGGAAAAAACTGTTGATTGCAATTTCAGAGCTTAAACTATCAGAGCGACTGCAGTCACGCGCCGTCTCAGTGATGCTGTGTGAAACAAACACAGTCTAAATCGTTTTCCTCTGTCCTCTAAGCAAACCACACATTCTGAGCATCTCTTTATGTGATGAAAAAATTCTGAAATAATACACCACTATAGCACAAGAATGTGTTTGTTACAAAGCACACTTGATCTTTAGTGCATCATGACGTATTGTGATTGTGATGCGGTTGAGCGGAATATTCCTGCACGATTGCGGTTGTTCAACTAATGGGAACGTCTGAAGTTTTTTAATTATAATGAAAAAACTTTACGTCCTTGTAAGTCCAGAGCTTAAAGCTTGAGGCTGAATATGATGTGTATTTGTATGTGTGTAATCGCAAGCGTGTTTGCATGTGTAAATAAAAAAATTTATAAAAAAAAAAGCCAGTGCAAAGAATCCACCCGTGCCTCTGAGGTGTGGGTGTAAATCAATGTTGTGTTCGGGGGCTTTTTACCACGGGGCTTCGACTTGTGTAATCCATCAGTTTGGGGGAACGCCATGAGGAATTTCAGCGTTAAATAAGCGTTATAATTCCTACATGCTGCAAGACAGAAAATAAAACCACACGGACATGAAAAACCAGCATCCGTAACTAATCCTAATCCTGGACTGAATCCTCGGAGCGTGATGCCTCGGCATACTGGACCACTGGACCGCATCTCCGAACAGAGTGCAGTGAAATCGGAGATGGAGGGTTGAATCAAATAACTACAAATGAGATCTACTGTGTGTGTGTGTGAGTGTGTGTGTGTGTATCAGAATCGTACTAAAATGATCCTTGATGCTGATGAGTTTGGAGTTATCAGTTGTAGGCTTTTCAAGAGCGCTTGTGATTCAAGAGCCAGGTGTAAACTGGGATGCACGCCTTCTCCTCCACTCGGCACCAAATAGCTAAACGTCAATATTTAATGAATTCCACAGGACTCGAGCAGAGGTAATGGTTTCACTCAGTCCTTCATGGTTAGTCTTACAATCTCCCTCATATTTGGGCTTGAATATTACACTTTCATACATCATGATAATGCTCACACTCATCACTACACTTAGCAGCTCAACTTTTTGTGAGTTTTACTGCAGATTTCTGCACACTACCAACAACGAAGATTAAACATTATGACTGCAGGTGCAGACTTGCTTCAAACAATAAAGCCAGTAAATTAAACATTAGTCCGGAAATCAAGAGAATGACAGTGTAGAAAGCTGGGTTGTGGGAAACGGGTGGGCTCCTTTCATCACCATGACGACATGAAATGTAGACCATAAATGAAAATGTAGGGAATGTGGTTTAAACAATACTAATGAGAGAAATCAATATTACTGCCCTAAAATGAATAAGTATTTATTTCTAACACTCTTTTCTTTTTTTCTATTGGAAATATGTAGTAATCAATCAATCAATCAATCAATCAAACACAAAAGAGAAGAATAGGGAGACCTACACTTTGTCCACGTCTTCTTGTTTGTTTCTCTTCCTTACTGAGAGAGACAACCTGAAACACACAAACATTAGCGTGTTAACATTTAGGATATACACAGCATTAGCATTCAAACACATTTATTTACTCACAAAGCCTTTACAAGAAATGGGATACGCCAAAAATGTTGTAAATTCAGAAACTTGTTCATATCCTGCTTGTGCTTTATATACAGTTTCAGTTCTGAGCTTCGCCTTTTTCCTGGGGTTCTGTGTGCATGACCAAATGCAAATCATCTGTGCCATACACATGCCCGGCAATCTACAGAGAACACCTATAATATTATTTTTTTTCTTTTGAAAACTTTTGCAGATCCATGGGACTTTTTAGTCCAGTATAGTTTTTTATGAAGATATGAATAATACTGTATATAATTACTGCACAGGGACAGTTACTGACAACCAGAAATAATCCATCATAAGAACTGTTAATCATCATAGGGTAAATTTCGAGACACAATATACACAGTATACTGTATATGAGCTTTCTCTATTTACATTTTTTTTTAATTAACAGAACATTGTGCCTACAGCTGTTAGATATGTTAAATACACTGATGAGCTATAACATTATGACAACTTACAGGTGAAGTGAACAACATCAATAATCATTTTCTCATTAGTGGAATTTGTCAGTGGGTCCGATATATTCGGCAGCAAGTGAACATTTTGTCTGTGAAGTTGATTTGTTGGAAGCAGGAAAAAATGAGCAAGACAACTGGGTCAGAGTGTCTCTAAAACAGCAACTCTTTCGAGATGTTCCTAAGCTGCAGTGGTCAAGGACTACCAAACGTCCTATAAGAAAGCAAAACCATAGAACATTCGACAAAGGTCATGGACGGCCTTTGCCATCTTGCAATTTACAGGACTGAGAGTCTTACCTAACTAAATAACTAACCAACCAACAAACAACAGGACTGAATGGGGCTGATCATAATTTCATCGCTGATTTGTGAATATCTGTCACATAAGACATTTGCGCAGTTAAAATCAGAGAGAGGAAACACATCAGGTAAAGGCACCTGGTCTGAACTTGAACTGAGGAACTCAACCTGGAGCAAGAACATGGCCAAACACTCTACAGAGTGTAACCAGGATGGTAAGATAGATATGGAGCATGGCCTAAACACACTGCTGGTTGATAACGGTCAGTGGTGAGGATGATGTCGTTGGTTCATGTCTGAGTGCGTGTGCGCGCTCGAAGTGATTTCAGCCATACCGACAGGCTAAACAGCACACATGCATTGCTCCATTACTGCCTGGAAAGCAGCCATGTATTCCCACTTCGCCACACACTCTCTCAGACACAGCCCTGAAACCACACACACGCACACACTCCCCAGGCTATTTTTATTACATTTGCAGCATTTAACAGACGCCCTTAACCAGAGCAATTTATAGAAGAGCTTTGGAGTCTTGATCAGAAACACGTTTTCATGCAGGAGCACTGGGTCATGGACTAAGAGCACCTTTAAGGACATTTAGTCCACACACACAGGCTCATGAAGGGTTTAACACTTATTCTTTTTTCTTGGATGTTAATTAAGATTTTTCCCGCCTCTACCCTGATCACACATTTCGTGTTCCGTTCACTCACAGCATTTTACCATTTATGGAGGTTTGTGGGTGTCGTTTAATGTAAATGAGCTGTGTCAGGATAATTTATAAACAACGTTAACCCACAACTTTACAACAAGATTGATAAATTCGACCTTTTGATAAGACAGTCTCAAAACTGATGTGAAAAACTGAGAAACAGAAAAATTCTTTCCGGTTACTAGTTTGGGTTAATCACAGCACTAACTAGCTGCTGTTGTTATATGGTGTAGGAAAGTAAGATATCTGACTGTCCAGGGGCCAACATTTTTGAGAATGACAAATAATAATCGTCAAAGTCAGCTGTTGCAGTGGTTTAGATCTTTTTGTCAGAATTACTTTCCTACACCAAGTAACACATAGTAGTTAGTGAAAAAAAAGTAAAGCCTTTGGTCCCCAAAGCCATAGATGAAGCTTGGTCCAGATGACCCATGATCCTGTCACAGCAGTTAACTGATACACAATTGATCATCAGTGTTATTCGATTCACCTAGTGCAAATGTTGTGTTAGAGAGAATCAGAATTATACCATCATCAGTAATCTAATCAATAGAAGCTAAGGAGAATTATATATAGAATTCCTCCCTGACAGCAGGCTTAAGATGAAGATGCAGCATAGCAGACGTGAGCAAGAATCATCCCGACTCAAGCATACACACGCTTGCAGTCCGTTTGTTTGTCGTTTCAGCTGCAGCTCTACTCATTACTACAGATCTCGTGCCCTCACTTCTGAACAGCTTTCTCCAATAATTAATTTTTCATCTAGTTATCCTCTGAAGTGATGGAATCGACCGGGACGTCAGGAGGCAAAGGCTTCAGTGGTGGAGTTTAGACCAGCCCCTGACTGATGATAAATAAATAAGGCTGTGAAAATGGATTTCTGTGACGGTGTTGCGTCTCTAATCTCTGCGATATGAAAATGAATTTGTATCGCTGCACCTGCGTTCTCAAGCCGCGAGCCTCCTGTAATCCTCCAGGGAAGAAGCCGGGAGGACTGAGAAACGGGGAAGGGATCAAAAAAAAGTGACATAATGTGTCAAGCAAGAGAAAATTTTCTATACATCTACGGGAAGCATCAGGAGTTTTTAATCTTACAGGAGGCAACCTTAAAAGGAGATTGAAAGAACAGAGATATTGATTTGACTATACATCGATCATGCAGCACTAAACCGAACTACACCAGCACTGCGATCAATGATCTTCTACTCTAAAACTATAGCTTGTGCAGAAGATATTTTATAGGATAAAATTCAGCACACTGATCAATAAAAAAACATAAATGTCACAACATATTTTATCCTTGTTTTCTATAAATTTTTTTCACAGCCTATGGTACTTCATGCCCCAGTGGTGTAAACTACTCTATTCTCCACACTTTCTGACTTTTTTTTTTCCTCCTGAAATAAAAATTTTAAAACACAATCTCTCAAAACGTTTAACAGCCTGGTCAACCGGGAAAGGATTACATTCAGAAAGAAAATAAAAGAAAGCAGACAGACAAAGAAATGAAAAAGAAAACACACATTCGTAAACAGATGGAAAAAAAACAAGAACAAAACAACACACATAAAAGAGAAGTTTGCTGTTTAGATTAACGCAATACGAAATACAGTGAGATGAATTTTACTTATCAGATGTGTTTTGCGATAATTTAACACTCGTCATGAGCGCTAATTCCTAAAACGCACACAGTGGCAGCACCAACGTAGTAGCGTACAGAACAGGAAGTTTGCGGTTAGGAGCCTTACACTAAGCATGCTCACATTCTAGTGCTAATATTAAGAATTAATATGAGTGTTTTCCTGATTTCTAAAAGGTTATTCTGACACGAGTGCTTTTCAAGCAGACGTCAGACAGCAAGAGAAGAGGTGATGTGACAAGACCAAAGTTTTAAAAATAATTGTGACATTGAAAAATACATTCATAATATACATCTTATTATGAATGCAGTTAAACCTTGGATTGCGAGCATAATTAACTCCGGTAGCATGCTTGTAATCCAAAACACTCATATAGTAAAGTGAATTTCCCCAAAAGAAATAATGGAAACTCCACTGATCCATGATTAATTCCACAATCCAAAAATATTCATATCAACATGATTAATATAAAATATTAATTAATACAAGGACGACTTTCACACACACGCACACAATAACGAAATCACTGCTCTCTGTCTCTGTCTGGTTACTGGAATTCTCTTCTTTTTGTGCGACTTCTCTAACCTCTCTAGTGACACTTGCTTTTGCCTCCTTTTGAGGATTGTAAACATAATCTCCCGCACTGCTACAGCCTTTTTAACTGTTTTCTTCCCAAAGGCTGTTGTTGCAGTACAGTTACTAAACAACAATCACTACACTTGGACACAAAATAGAAAAAAAGACTTCACATGTGCGCACACGTGTTCACAATTTTATAAGAAACAGTACACGCACGTGCAGGACGTGTAAGGATATTGACTAAATGAGTGACGCATGCGCATTGAGACTAAGCATGGGAGACGATTACCCACCATCCCACAGTGCATGCGAGCGAACCATTGGCTCAGCTGTGATCAAGAGACGCTCAGCAGACAAAGTGTAAATGGTCTACAGTACTCGTATTTCAAGCCCTCACTCGTTTATCAATTTAAAATTATTATTTTTAAATTTTGCTCGTCTTGCAAAAGTCTCACAAGTTACTCCAAAGTTATTCACAATCCAAGGGTGTACTGTACTACACATATACTGCTGCTTAAAATACAACGGACGCTGAAGTGGTTTGATTTGTCATTAAAATTAAAGGGTTAAAATGTTAAAATTGATCACCTAGTGCAACAGAATAATAATAAATAACTTGTATGGATCAATACAACACAATGATGACAGCAAAACTAACTGGCATTTAAACAGAGCCACATGTGGATGAGTTCTGAGTGGCATAAGGTCCAAGAGACTGCAAAATGCAGGAGGACGTTCAGTTCACTTACAGTTCCGAGACACTCAAGTCGGTTAGACTGAGACAAATGAAGTTCTCGTAGGGACAGAACATAATCAGCTGTGCGTGGCTAGTGTGGAACTGATTCAGCTCCATGCTGCAGCTTCATCCACACGCTTATTCATCTGACTATCACTTCAAGTTAATCCGCTCCCAAAATTCTTAAACACTTTACTCTGCAATAAACGCCGGTGTCAACACAGCGCCTCCATCAGCACCACCACCACACCCATTACCATTACATAACTGCTATTTATATCGTTCCACCTCATTATCAATATAGCACTTACAGTATGACAGACAGAAAAAAAGAAACAAAATCACACTGAAAAAGGGAAGAAGGAAAGAGAGAACAAACACAAAAAAAGGAAGTAAGAAGACGTGATAATGTTAGGTGTGTTTCCAGGTGCATTTGCAAGAGATGTAGCGCCACAGGATACTGCAATTAACACCATGTTCCACCAACATCACCAGCACGTGCGCTGTGCTGTTCAGCTGTTCAGCAGCACACGATCACAAATGCATGTGCGCATACACACCTGGAACCTGGAACTGAAACAAAGTTTAATCTGGTCTCGCATCCTCTGTGTATCCCTATAAATATTGAGTTTGATTAAAGCGATGACAGTGACAGTACTTCAAGCTGACATGCTGTCTGACTGGGGAAAGAAAAATACCCAATTAACACCAGAAGTCTCAGCTCCAGATGTGTTCGACAGCGTACAGCAAATAAACAATAAAAAAGGGAACTGTGCAAAGATCGAAAGTGTGATTAAAAGAAAAGGGAAAATGCAAATGATGAGCAAAAGAGCCACAAAATCAGTACGATATCTAAGAAACTACACTAAAGTGCTTGTCAAAGCACCGACACTGGAGACCTCTTGCATGAATGTTTAATGCGAACACACACCTTCTGACCAATCAGATGTTAGCACTTATCTGCCCTGTGGTATAAAAAGTGACAAAAGGTAACCCATGCATTAAACTTACTTTATTCAGTTCTGTTCATCAGTTACATTAAGATGAGGTGTTTGTGTAAAAAAAACATGACACTAAAGCGCTAAATAACTTCGAACCCTCTCTCTCTTTCAGAGAGCAGTCCCTTTCAGTTCAAGTTCGAAATCAGGTCACTGTCTTAAACAAAGTTTATTTATCCTACAGAATAATGTTGCTTTTTTAATCCCTGATGCTTTTGATCATCACTGTACAAGTTAAAAGCGTAAAAAGAAGAGTGTGAAGCGTTTAACACCTGTAAACCTGTTTCCCGGTGCTCCACACACTCCGAACTAAAAATAACACGATCTTGAGAAACACATTGCTATTTTTGAATGAGCTGCACATGTGGGACGTGAAGTGCTGGGCGAAGACTCTGAGCTACATCGCATGCATCGTTACTCGCTACCTCACTAACGACCAAAATATTCAGAGCAGTCCAAGATTTACAGCCTCGCTAATGAGCAAAGCATTTCTGCTCCCCTGAGACGTGACAGCGCCATGAGGAGCGCTCGGGCTGGACACCGGCCATGTCTGTGCAGGGTGAAAACATCGCCGGCTACAAGCTGAATCTGTAATTGAGGGGCAGCAGGACAGTTGGTGTTTTCACGTCTGACTTTTCAGGTCTGACTTTGCCTCGCTGTTCAATGGCGGTCATTGTGCTCTGAGTAATTGGAGTAAATAGGCTCAATGTTCCTTCTGAGCTGTTCTGAGAAAGAAGAAAACAGTTCTTCACCTACAGTGAAAACACTCACGTTGCTAAAAAACGTTAACGTCCCAGCGTTCAGCCTCACGATTGTTCTGAGAAATGCTTTGTTTGAGACATTGCTGGAACAGGAGACTGATGGTAGGAAACGGTTTGTATCAGTCACAGAACAGCAGCATCGTCTAAAGCTCTACTGCAGTTTGATTAGTTTAGCAGCAGGAACAGCACGTCTCCTCCTTTTAGTGATGGAACTCGCGCAATAAAATCAATAGAGCACGACCAGATTTCTAGCAGCCGGTTTTTTTCTATGAAATTGTCTACTTATGTTATGTCCGTCAAGAATATGCCGCATTAAGAACATGGTGTCTGAAGAATCTGAGACCAGACTGAGATGCTGGATCACTTTGAAGATCCAGCGACAATTCTGCACAGCTAAAGCATCTGTTTTTTCAGAAAAATCTCAAGTCAAACACCTTTCCTATTAAACACGAGAAACCAGACATTTGCATTCATACTAAAGTGAGTTTGGTGAAAAAGAGTTGGAAAGAATCTCAGGAAAGAACAGAGACGGAAACAAAACAGGAATCAGGATGCCGGGTCAGTTTGATCCCATCCAAATAGAGCTTCTAACACACTGAAGACTGTATGTACTATGTAATATTACTATATTACTATGTAATATGTACTCGGACGCTGAATGATTTTTAATGAAGCTGAAATTATGATGACACAACACATTAAAGATGAATAAATAAATAGGTGTAAAGAGAAAAAGGAAGCAGTAGAGAGTGATGAGGTAAGATGGTATAATTAATACAAATGTATTTGACATTTTTCTAGAGGTTTCCAAATACAATCCGAGTGTTTAAGACTTTATCAGTTGGACACACCAAGTGAGGTTATTATACCCCAAAACGGCGAACAGCCCGGTAGCGGAGCAGAGAGATTAGTTAAAGTGTTTGCACTGCCTCTGTGAGATTAAACAAACGATTAACTTCTCCTGAGCTCCTCATGAATTGAGCTTAACACTATGACAGTTAACCAATCACAGCAGGTCAGGAAGTGAGTGGCTTCCAGCCGCTTTCTCACAAAGAGCCTCCTGTTAATCTGTCACAAACATGACCTCAAGATT
>QMIH01000203.1:1002925-1033418 GCA_003987875.1 Clarias batrachus
TTTTTTAAATCAGGGCTCTATTAAGACTCAGGTTTCACCTCAAGATGCTTTCAGTATCGACTTGGACTCATCTCAGAATTATTGCCATTGATGTGTCTAAATCTTGGACACTGGTTTCAAGTGAGAAGTATGACATTTGGAGGTAGCCATTCCAAATTTGAGAAATATATCATTCACATTATTTGTAAAGCTTAAGTGTTTTAAGGTTTTTTTTTACAATTTAATTTGTCAACAATTTAAAATGGACACTTGATGAACATGGCAGACCAAAAAAAAAAAAAAAACAACAACCACAAACAAAGGAGAGACATTTCCTTTTTCACACTAAGGCCCCAAGATTGTTTCCAAGAACACTTGACTCTAAAGTCAGGTTCATTTTGATCAGTGAGAATACAATCGTCTCGTGCTCAGGAATCATGCCCGAGTCAGCTTGAGGTGATCTCAATAACAACACAGTGTACTCAAGCATGGCTCGAATCAGAAATGGAAACCAATCAGACCTGAGAACAGACGTAAATCTCTATTTAGACGCGACATCGGTTTCCTCCAAAATCTGAATAGTAATCGCTATACCATCTAATACAAATATCTGATACAGTAGGAAGGCATACGAGATATTTTTTCCCAAAATATCAATAATATTAGACATATGTGAAGGTTAACTTCCTCGTTCTCTTCTTCCTGTGTATAATGGCGGCTCACAAACTGGGAGGTAGTTACTGCCACCTGCTGTTTAAGAGCGTGTAAATACACAAGTGTACCTGAGAACGGAGAACAAAAAACGTGAACGTTAGAGGGGGGGAGGGGGGCGGTGGCATTGTTCCTGGACACATTGTCCCCAATGCTCAAAGCCATCTTTAACAGAAATGCGGTCAATAATAGAAGTCTTCCACTTTCCACACGGTTACAGCACAATCACACACACACACACACACACACACACACACACACACACAGTAATGAGTAGCCAGAAGTCAGTTTCACAGACTACAAGACGGTATTGACTCAGTCCTTATGATGGGCTTAAAAAGATCAGAGCTGTCCTGAAAGGTGTGTTCTGTTCCAAGTGCTGGATTTGTCAGGAATTTAACAAGGGCTAATGTAGCAGTCATTTAAATTCCCCTGATTTTAACTAATTAAGACTACCAGTGCCAATCAGCATAAGATTGCTAATCTAGCACATAAACTCTCAACTGTGAGGCTTAATAATTACTACAGCCCAATGCCACGACCACTCAAAAGTTTGTGTCACATCATGAACCTGCTTTATTTTTCACACACTTTCAAATCAAATTCTCATCACCAGAACTTCTATTCAAACATGAGATTCAATCGTTGCATACAAATGTTTTACAAAAGAGACTTCTTCGACTTGACAATCATTACAAACCATTAAAACATTTGTTGCAGAATCTGCTCAGAATGAGGGAGTGGCTGGAAAAGAAAAGCACAACCAACGTCTTTTTCTCAAACCATCACTTGTACCTCAATCTGGGACACGGCCCGTTCCCCCTCACTTGTGCTCCTGCGGTCACCATGGAAACGGGTCTTTAGGGAACAGTGAGATCGGAAACAGCCCTGAAAAGCAGTGTTGTGGCTCTGTGTGTGCGCGTGTGTGTGTGCGTATGTGTGTGAGGTCACTTGACGTTTCCCAAGAGCCCTGCTGCACAAGATGAAGGGAGGCATTTCTAATCAACTGCTGGAAGATGTACATCAAACACACAGACACACACACAATAAGCAAAGAGCCATGACTGTCAATGCTTCTAATTAGCTTCTAATTAGAAGGTCATAACGAGTCAGTGTAGCCCAAGGACAGACTTGTAACACCACAGTAAACATTAGAACAGTTCATCAGCTCCACTCGGAGGTGTCCAATCATTCAGTGCAGTTGGGCTGTTCCCAACAAGGACACCTCCCGCATTCTGAACCTGAGGGGTATCACGGACATTAGTGCTTCCTCAGGGTACAGACAATTCAGTAGACCAGCAGTGGACGCCAACAATGTAAAATGTGGCCTGTTGTGGTCTACGCTTGCTCTCGCTTCGTTCCTTAGTCAACTCAGTTCCTGTAGCTTAAATAAAATATACATTCATTTCAGCGCAATGCACAGTGTGAAGTCTATAAGGTGGATGCAGGGTGTTTAATGCAGCGGTGATGGTGGTGAGCGTAAGCAGGTCAGCTCCTGCAATCTGGCTCATCCGCATCTCAGGAGACTGCAGCATCGTCTGCAAACACTGCTGAATGCGCACACACCAACTTGTGTGTGTGTGTGTGCTCGTGTGCGCTTATGAGCAAGATGCTAAAGGAAATAAGGATTGGATATATTTACAGAGGAATATCACACTTGACGCTGTGGACAGCTGAATATCTCCTCTGTCTGAACCTTGAACATGATCAGGCTCGTTAATCTCGTTAACCACATCTGTTTTAAGAGAGTCACACTCCAATAGGCACACCTCTGCAGGGACAGCTACACCACCGTTAAAAGAGCCACAGCCCTGCTACTGCAAGAGAGCCAAGACCAGATGATGAAGCGTCAGACGAGCTACTATCCACCCGCAGTCCCACCGTTGTGCTAATATGCAAAAATAACTTGAGCTGAAAGCAAAGTGGGTCAGCCAATCCCCCAGAGCGCCAGTGAGAGGCAGCCAGTCGTATCACTGCAGCGACAGAGCAGAGTGCAGCTTATCTCTGCTGGAGGATACTACCCACACACACGCGCACACACGCACACACACGCACACACCCTTCCTTCTTTCACTTGTTCTTGTTCTCAATTCTCATTCCTTCTCTCTTCACCACAGGCATGAATGAGAACTGAAAAAAATAGAGAAAATAGCACCATTGACCCCTTTAACGCAGTCATGTGACAAATTAGCCGTGTCCCGTGTGGTTGCCACTTGTGCATGTTTAACATCTGTTCAATAAAAAAAATTAAATGGGCACATCCTACAGTACGCTTTGCTGCCCTACATACAACATATGTATAGAATGTGTTATAGTAGTTGCTCAACGTCACACTAGCTTTATTAACAGATCGACGTTCATCAACGACACTTGCAACATATTTTCTTTGCAAAGAACAGCTACATTTGGTCGTACATAGAGCTACATAGAGGGCGTAAATTACATTTAAAGCGATCCAGTATCGGTGTAGTCATGATTACACAATGTTTTTTTCTTTTATCATAAAACTAAACATTTAAAATTAATTTCAGCTTAATGTTGCGATCGTAAAATTTCGTACACATATTTTTTAAACCTTTTTATATATATATCCTGTATTGTTGGGAAACTGTTCAGAATCCTATATATCATGAATCATAAAATAGTTAGCACTGCGATATAATATTGTTATAAGACACAATGTGTCACATGATTAACATGTTAACGTGTCCACCCCCGGAATGAGAATAGTACCTCCCAGATCAGGACAGCTAAAGATCTAGTGGAGCTCGTACGCGGCCTGTTAGCATGCTGTGGTTATGTCTATTGGTCTAAAGGGTGAAGTGAAGTTCAATGCTTGGACCATGTTCTGTAAATAGGAAATGCAGAGAGAGAGAGAGAGAGAGAGAGAGAGAGAGAGAGAGAGAGAGGGCAGATATAGCTAACCAGTTATCCACTACCATGATGCAACTACGCTGAAAACCTGGAGGAGACTCAACGCCTGGCTCATTCTTGACGTTCACAGCTCCGCAGCACAATGATTTACTGCGGCGAAGGCTAACCACGCACGCTAATCCCCAGCACCCAAAAGCAATCAGAAAGGATTGCTGCAATCTATCCAGCAGATAACTCCTCCTCATCATCGCTGCCATCATCATCATCTCAGAAAGACACTTGTGGGAGATTTCAAATGATTTCACTGAAAATTCGAACATACAGGATTCAAAAAATGTTTGAGAAATTATTTAAGAGTAAAAGATATGTTTGAGAACATAAATGGGACACATTGACTTATACATTATAAAAAATGCAATAAACTAATCAATAAATTTCAGCAGGAAATAAAAATATTTATGAAGTACTCATACTATAAAACCTGTCCTGACTGCGCACACACACACACACACACAAATCATCACAACCGGCACCTGTTCTGTACTTCAGTGTCTCTTTTCACCTTGGCCCAAAACCTTGTGCATGTGGGTGTGTGTGCGCGCACGTGTGTGCATGTGTGTACTCATGTGTGCATGTGCATGTATGCAAAAATCCCCATGGATTTAGTAAAAAAATTGAAGGGAGTGATATTCGTCCTTGTAACATGGTGATTTCCAATTACCAGGCAAACTGCCAGAGCTTAGCGACGCCCTGCCCTGGGGCGGGACAGAGACGAGAGAGGAAAGCATGGCTACACAACGAAGCAGGGTGTGTGTGTGTTAAATGCACATGTTTTAACATTGAGACCATAATGCAGCAGAGTCACAGGACTGAGACTTGAGCAGTCAATGAGGTGAGAGTCAGCGTTTTGTAGACACTTGAGCAGTGACGACAAGAATGTGAGAATGTGAAATGTGGTCTGGACGAGTCAGACAGGTGCACAGCTCGCTCCCAACACATAACACTCTGATTTATCATCTTCCGCAAGCTACACATGCCCACACAAATAAAGCAGCTTGACATGCTAATAAATAATAATCACACATCTAACACCACAAACGCAAGCTTCAACTAAACAATAAAAAAATTAATGGGGTATGCGAGCGTTAGGTGATATCCAATCGTCTCCTCGTTATCCACAGCCTTAATCAGACACGCCTGGGTTTAACTGGTGTATGATTAATGTTCTAGATCCAAGGTTCCCAAGGGGTGTGCAAAAAAAAAAAAAAAAAAAAACACAACCCAATTGTTCTGTCCAGTACCTGAGCAGTTTCAGAGGAAAGTTTTTAGTTTTAGTCACACAGTAATCTATAATCATTCAAGCATAAAAACATCTAAATTAAGCCATGAACCAGTGATAAACAGGTGCAGATGACAGATGATCAGGTCAGTGACTAGTATACTTCTGCTGCTGAATGCTGAGTGGTTAGAACAGACGAGATGGGAAATGAGGTTGCTGCTGAGGTTGTTACATAAAAGTCCAGTTTTTAAATTGCATCTTCAGGCACTTTGCAGCCTGTCGCAGTAAAACATTTGTTCCCATTTCTTTCATTTAATCTACATCATTTCATTTATGAAGAAATGAAGGGCGTCAAGACTTTCGTACAGTACTGTATAGAAAAAACCTTTTTTTTCCCATTTAAAAACATTTTAAAAAGCACTGTACTCTAATGAATAAATAGCCAGTTAACCAGACATGAACCAAACAATATTAAGTAATGTAAGCATTGCCATTAATATTTTGGCTCCTGGTTAGTATAATCAAAGAGACAATGAGAGACACCATCAGTTCTCTCTCTCTCTATATATATATACATATCTTTCTCCATTTATTTTCTTGCCCCACTTCTTCATGTGTCCTGTCACCATCTCTCTCACCAATGTTCTGTCTAATCTCATCCTTCTTTCTTTGAACCTCTCTGTCCTTTCGCTCCACCCTCTGTATAAATCTCTCCCTTTCTGTCCTGTTCCTGTCTTATATGGTGTTTTTCTCTCTGTATCGGACTCTTTCCTTCCTATCTGCATTTCTCCATCTCTCACACACGCGAGCACAAACACAAACACACACACCTTAATCTCACTGACTCCATAGCAGTTATCCAATAATGATGTTATGAATGAGAGTTATAAATGTTTAATAGCCAAGGTGTTGAAGTGATAATCCTCACTTCTCCTGCTGTAGAATTCGTTCTTAACCCAAGCTCTACACCTTGTGTGCGTTTTTAGGAGGAGTTCACCGCGCAAACACCAAGTAATCTATTTCTGATTTGCCACAGTGCTGAGTCAAATGTGCTTTTACTTGCAGTATGTGAACGTGAGGGTGAAGAAAAGCAGAGAATGAATGGTTTCTTTTTATCTTTTTTAGAATGTGAGTGGGTCTTATCTAGAAAGTAGTATAAATATATGGATTACACTAGAGGCATCTACGGTTAGATCAACCTGCTGTGCATGCATGCACACGCACACACACACACACCACTGTAACCTCACTATCTGGCTTCTCATTCCCTTTCCTAGATTTCTCCCCATAACTCCATTTTCTTAACATCCTCCTCTCCTTTTGCCCTTTATCCTACTTTCCCTCCCACTTCCTCTCCCCATCTCCGTCTCTCACTCCAGGGATTAGTATACAAAAGTGCAAGACCTCAGGACCCCCCGCCCCACTTCAGCCCATCTGTTATCTGTTCTATGTGATGGAGACAGAGGACAGGACAATGACAGCACAGAGGATGGTATAGGACAGCAGCTCCACCAACCTCACCGTGCCAGGAATCTGAGCCCAAATCATCCTCTTTTGCTTTTTCAATCATTTTCTTCTTCCTTCTTATGCACTACTGAACTACTAGTTTGAAAAGACTCCATCTTTTCTTGACTACCTGAAATCTCTAAATACAACCAAGATAAGCGAGGAGGAAAAATCCTTCCCAGACTAAGAGCCTTGTAAAATCAACACTATTATCACATCATGGCTGTTTTCTTTTTCAGATCTGCGTTTATTTTCCAAACATAGAGCTCTTTCAAAGAGAGTATATGGTGGAAATAAAAACATTAGTTCCTGTTTGTGCACAGCCCATGGAGAGATGCTAACTGAACCATGGCTTCTCTTTCAGAATACCCGATCTGTGGCTCACCCTCCAATGCATCCGTTGACCTGATGGTGGAAGCTGTCTGTTCACACAGTTCGCTAAACAGCAAGAGGGTTTTTTCTGTCTCTTACTTCACCTGCACATTCATTTGTAAATGTAAAAAAATAAATTGACTAGAGGAGTAATACAGTATAAAAAGAGCTGCAAGCATGAATGTTTCATAAAGACCTTTTAAAACCAACCATAGGCATTGCAAATATATATTTGAGGATGAGAGGGCAGAAAATATAAAAAGAAGCTGGGAGCTCTAAATGCAAATGCAACTTTATCAGAGTAAACAGCGCACAGTGCAGAGAAAGAACAAGCAGCGACGCGCTCAGTTACTGAGCAGGGAAAAACATTTAAATCATTCTCGTCAGAACTGCTGGGGTTCCACTACAGCTGGATTCACGATATCTGCAGTTTTTTCAGGTGACTTCAGGTATTTTTGATCTGCTTTAATCTGGTGTACAATCTCGACTTCTCTTTTGCTGGCACTCCTAGACGATTTTAAAAAATGCTGCTTTTCATTGTTCTAGTGCTGAAAAAAAACTCAAATCGGTAATTGTAGAGAGAAAGGGACTAAACAGAAATAGAATAATCGACTAACACCATTAAGATCAGCGATCCTGTATCATCACTATTGATCATAATGAACGACACAAAGGTTTGTGGCTTATTAAAAGTATAAAAGTGTCATGTTCATGATAAATGATAAACGTTTTAATACCATTTTAATTAGCTGAAGACACCAGTAAGCTGTAATTCATTCTTTATTGGTTTTCATTCTGCTTCCCTTTTCATCCATTTTTTTATTTTTTAAATATTCACGTTCTCCTTCAATTTTCGTTATTACCGTATCTTTACTCGTCTTGTGAGTTCTGTGTAATCCTATGCCATACGCTTCTGCTGCATAAAGCCGGCTTAATAACTTTTAAATAGAGCCACAAACAATAGAAAGTCACATGACCCCGAAACGTCTCTAGGGGTGCGCGGCATTTCATGCTTTAATTAGCGACCGTCTGCCTTGGCTTCTCCAGACACGTACAAGTTCATGGCCAATTTAACAAGCAGAGATAAAGTGTTTTAATTTTTTGACAGATAATCAGCAGTAAATTATTGAGTGATATCTGCCCTATAACAGCTAAGTGCTAAAAGCTGGGTGATGAAACTGATGCCCATCAGAGTTTCAGCGCAGTGAACCCATGGATGGACGTAATAAACCCTCGCCCATCTTCATCAATATTCCCAGTACTCGTTTACAGCCCAAAACCCCACACGTCATTCTTTTACCCTTCATATCAGCAATTATAGAGGCGACCTGCTGCCATTAGGCAATTCCCTCCAGGGCAATGAGATGACAAGCAGCAGAAGCAGAACAAAGCAAAGTGTCTACTCCTCTTCCTATATTCCATTCTCTTGTTCTTGCTCTATACATCACTCTCTCAGCACTGGGGTGATGGCGCGGCCCATTGCAGTGCGGGAAACCTTTATTGAATTACACACTCCATCTGATAGGGATGTGCTTGGTCTTGCACACTTTAATTGAATATCTATAGAAGCAATTACAGACACTTTTCAACAAGAAAGCCAAATAGGGATTAATTGGTACATTTGATACGAGTCAAGTCACTGGAAACCAACACAGGCGTACGACATTGGTCTGACCAGGATGACATGGAGACCCGTGTGCAGCTGATCAGGGCTTTAAATCTGCAGTTGGGAGAACGGAGGAGTGTTCAACTAGAGCTAGTATTAGCAAGGACTGCCATGACACATGACCTCACATGCACTTGGATGTTCAGCTGCTTGAAAGCTGAGCTATGACTCTATAAGCACACACGACTGAGACTCATCATGATATAGCAGAATGTATAGTAGCGATGGGAGCGTGGCTATATACTGACCCTCAATCCAAAACACAATCATTTGTTCCAGACTAGAAGGCATGTTTAAAGCAAATTTAAAGTTTCTCAGATGTGTGAATCTTCTATTGAGATCAAAATGCAAACTATTATTTTAGTGCACTATACATCTTTCTCCACATATTAAAAAAAAAGAAAAAAATAGTGATAGACCGCTTGTTTTATATTCTGATAATGACAAACCATGTCAATAAATGCCAACATTCAATCTGTAAAGTCTGTGTGCAGGATTGTCTTTATATAGCATTTGCATTTTAATGCATTATAAAGTTTTTTTTTGTGTGTGTGTGTGTGTGTGTGTGTGTGTGTGTGTGTGTGAGAGAGAGAGAGTGAGAGTGAGAGTGAGAGAAAAACTGAGAGTTGAGAGTGTGATAATGTGGATAATATTTTTAGGCAGACTGTGTGAAAGCAGAGGAGGATGTACTGGTTTCACCCTGTTCGTGATTTTGCATAAACAAATCTACCTCTCCAGCCTCCAGAGGAACCCTTGAGGGACGTTCAGGCCGTCTCGATGAGCAGTGCGTGGGGACGGTGCGCTGAGGACAAGAACATCCAGACACTTCCAAGCTGCCGGGCGTAACTGAGCGAGTTAAGTTTCAAACTCCTAGAAGTATTATTGCTTTGTGGGCAGCTCCATTATTCCCCCAGACCCTAAACACAGACATTAAAGACATGGGGTCCTTCTGTTTCCACTTATGTAGTATTTAGGTTTAAATGAGAAAGGAAAAGAAATATCTAAACAAATATTTCTGTTAAAATGTTAAGAGCAGGAAGTAGACATCATTATGCAAAGCAGTTCATGCTAACTCATCCTAAAACGGCAGACAGGAATTCGAGAATATTTAACACTTTGTGGTACTGGTTATCTGTTAAGCAACTAAATTTACTCAACGTTTCTTAAGAACCAACAGCATGACCTGAGGGTTGCTCTCAAGAGCGCTGCAATTTGATGGTGTCGATCTATTTCTGGTCTGACTTAGGAAGTTACAGTGGAACATTAACAGTCTGGGCAATCAAGACAGAGCTCTCTGTACACAAATCAGAGAAATAAAAAAACTTCAGCATGAACATTTTGCTAAGAAAAACAAAAAGGAAGAACAACTAAAATCAGAAAGCTGTGCCAGGCTAACACGCTGCCACTAGGGATGCATGCCAAACATCAACAGAGCTTTTAATAGAATGTAAAACCTGTATTTCAGGATGCATGTGCCATGCAAGATGAGGAATTTTACTCAAAGGGAATGTATTACTTGGTGAAGAGCTCTGGCTTCCACACAAGATATGATAAGCTTCTTAAGGCAACAATTTCACATTAAACTCAACAATAAGATTTTTTTAAGCATAGATCAGATTTTGGTAGCATCTGCTCAAACACAATTTTAGGTTCATAATGCAACTTTTACAAAACATTTTAACAACAAGTGACCAACTGGGTTCAGAATCTGAGTTAGGGCCATCAGTAATTTGTGACCACAGAGAGTTTTAAATTAGCAGAGTTATGGAAAGCAAATCAGCTTCCTAGTCTATTAACTCATTTACACATCAGTTTAGAAATCTCCATTCATGGTTCATTTCGATCGCTGTCGTTCAAATCGCTCTATTAATCCAAATTAGATGATTGTTCCATCCCTAGCATCTTCAGCATGTAGGCATCTATAAAGCCAAGGCACATGAGACGGGGTCATTTCATTAACTGTATGTAGGAGTTATAGGGAGAGAGGGAGGAAGTGAAGGAAGGAGAGAGAGTGTGCACTCAGTGGGAGTTACTCCTGCTGCTGCTTCAAGCTTGAAAAGCAATTATCACACTTGAACCCCCCCCATCCCAGATTCTTTTTAAAGCGTACTTCCCATAGCTACAAATAAACTGTTTTTCAGTTGCCTTTTATAAACGCCTGATGAGATTTATTGCACGTGTCTCTTTGTCTATGTTGGAGTTTTCTAAATATGGTGCTGTGTGCATTACGTATAATTAAAAGAGCTGATAGTTTGTGATTTCCTTCTCCACATGGATAAAGTCGTACATGACGCTGAAACAAGTAAAGGAGCGTTTCACAGCGTTCTGGTTGTTAAAGCAGGTCCGGGAGCGAGACGTGACAGCGCAGAGTGTTATAAGAGCACTGTTTAATTAGCAACCCACAGCCTCTTCTTGCCATGTCTTGCAAACGTGCAAGTTCACGGGCAATTTAACAGGCGCAAAACGAAGCGTTGTGTTTTCTCAACATGACATCTAGAGATAATAAGCTGTAAATTATTGTGTGATACGTTCTATATAGATTGCATACGTTTCTGCAGATTAAGTCTGGGTGACTGACTCACTACTTGTTAAAAAGTATTGAAACTGCACCATGCCACTTTTTCTTTTCTCATGTCGATACAGAATCTGAAACACTGAGTATCAGCAGATATCGATTCCCAACCGGATGTTTAGTCTTTAGTCTAAACTACTAGGATTTTTTTTTTATTTTATCTGACGCATTTTCAGTTACAGACATCTTTCAAAAATAAACATTAAATTGCAAAAACCAACAACACTAACATACATGCAATCTGATTTCTTTTTCCATAAACATTCCCTCCTCTGAAGCTTTTCCAAATTCATTCTCACACAACCAATTCAAACTCATTCCTTTTTTGATATGATTTTTCCCCCTTTTAGCCTGCAAGCATAAGAAGACTGATCCAAGTGATCCAAACTAGCAATATAGTCAACATTCTAAGATACTGCAGAAGCAAGGGAAAAAAAACTGTATAAACTAACATTTAATATTTTTTGTTCACATCATGCAGACTTCATCTTTTTTAATCATCAGTTTCACTTCTATCAAGTGGTCAGGTCATTTTTCAAACTCTCCCCAAGTTACACAGGGTTAAGAGTGTAAACTGCTGAATCAGACAAATAACCCTTGAAGGAATTTTTACGCTACATTTAATTTTTGTTTTTTCTTGCTGATTGTCTGGGATTGCGTGTTAAAAGATTCACAGGATAACATTTTCTTAGTTTAGCTGCAAAAAATGTGGGGAAACAATTTCAGATGTCACAGTCATTCTGTCTACCAGACAAGCGTTCGAGTACACCATGCAATCGTGTGCACGATTACTTCTCCTTCATCCATCCACTGATGGGGGAATTTGTTATTTCTGATGTTTAGACATGCTACTCTTTCTGTGCTCACTGTGTATTTGCGAGTGTAAGCGTGTGCTTGTGTGTCTGTCTTGTCTCTGGAGTCTCAGATACCTTACAAGGCCATCCGTGCCCTGTGCCTGCTCTAGATCCAGTTTCCCATCTCTGGATGCGTTTCCGCTGCTGCTGCTTTGCTGTCAGGTTCTTGTACACACACACACACACACAATGTACGCATACTGCTGATATAGAACAGAACCATGCATTTTCCATTGCGCTCAAAGAGACGCATGCCTTGCTACCTCAATGCACGGGCTGATGTGGAACTTCAAAGTATCTGAGAGTGCACTTGATCCCTGTCTGCCTCCGCTCGAACGAGGTGGCGGCACAGAGAGGTCTCCAGGAGGTCGTTCCCTTCCCAAGAACAAAGCTTCCCTTGTCGTCGGCGTGAATGGATCCAATACAAACAAGACCAGACGGTTCTCGATTCCTCTTAGTTACTTGACTAGGCTCTTTATATTTATCCTGGCGTAGTTACTCGGTCAGTGTACCGGCTCTGTGTGTTTTGTTCAGAATACATCTCCCACACTGCATCTTTGAGTGTATATAGGCTGGCGAGTCCACTTTTCTGTACAACAGGAGCCATTTCAGACACTCTGTTTCCCTGCACTATATATCACACAGACTATTAGGAGTGAGTTCCACTCACAGACCAGAGAGTCGAAAACCAAGGAGGGTATACAGTAAATTAACTTGCTTCTGCTTCATTTGGATCAGACCTGTTTATTACGGTGACTCCCACATTAAAACTTTCACATTTAAATAACCATAACGATTTTAACAGGTTGAATTTTTAACATGCACACGATTACGTCACGGGGTCATGTGATCACACTCATAGCGTCCAATCTGTTGAACAGGTGCTGGGGGAGGTAGATAGAATCCGCTGGCTCTCATTTCAGTATTCATCAACCAGAAATTTGAAAGCATCCACTTTTCATCGGTAGGACCACCATTTGTCCGTGCACTATGAGACTCAACACAGCATGCAGTCAAACAGCTTTTTCTTCAAAGTGAGGTGACATCTGAACAAAAAAAAATTCTATATACAGACTACAATGATCACCTTCAGAAAAAAAAATAGGCTTTTAATTTTCTCAGAGGAGGACTGAGAGAGGGAAATAAAACATATCCGGACAACAGGACATCTGTAGTAAAATTGGAAATGACTATGGAGACATTATCAGTTTAATCTCCTCTAAAGAGGGTTACAGTCACATACACACAGCACCACAATAAAGTGGCATGTCGCAGCAATTACAAGCTATACCGCAATTTTCAGAAACACACTATGCACTAAGCTGTGACACTTCAAATTATTGTCTCTCTCTCTTTTGTGTGCTATTCAGGACAAGGCCGCCTATTTAGAGAGAAACTTAAAAGCCCTTGAGCATATGCTTCACTCACAATGATCATTTTAAAACTCTCGCTTCATCTGAAACATGCAGTCATTTATATGTACAATCATTTATAATGTATTGTAACGATATTATAAATCAGTAATATCCAGAGCGTGGAAACTGCCTCTTGCGAGAAAACGAAGAGTGCCAGCTTCTGAGTTTTGCAGCAGGAAGTGGAGCTAAAAACCTGCTCCTGCTGCTGGCTTTACTTTCATCATCAGCTCCAGGAGAGAGCCAGGAATAGCACTGATCAGCAGGGAGCAGAGAGAGAGAGAAAGAGAAAGGGATAGAGAGAGACCTCTTCAAACACTCAATTAATAAAAATGACAGAAATTTGTGCTGTCATTTCACCAAAAATATGTCCCTTTATCTGTAGACCCTCTCTCCTTCAATGTCGCTCTCTGTGCAGACCCCGCGCGCTCTCTCTCTCTCACCATGGTTAACGTCAGAAAATTGCTCTGAAACAGAATCCATCAGCAGCACTAAAAATAATTAAGCCGACGTACGAGTGCATTTAGAAGCGCTTGTTAAAATTGGATTTGTAATTGGACTACTGAAGCTGCAAAAACATGTTAATGCTGAAAATCGTTAACATTAAACTCCTACAAATTAGATACATTTATCAAATTATGGGACACACATGCATGTTTGAAGACGCACTCGGACGCAGACGTCTTGCACAACAACAGGATTGACATTAGACTTTATCTGTAAGCTTAGATGTAAGAAAAAGTTTGTCCGAGGCCATAAATGCTGACGAAAGTCAGACGGGACAAGAGGAGAGATATGGTATGCAATCAAGAAGAAAATGGGTAGAATGAAGCCCCTGAATTGTGACCACTGCATTTTAGACTATGCTGATCCAGGATCAGATCCTCCTTCTTGCACCAACATAATGGAAAGTAGGATATCTGAGCTGAACCCTGAGATGGTGCTTTTATTGATTTCTGGCTTTTAAACCGACCACAGAACATTAAATATGCTTAAGCAGAAGCTAAGAAGGACAAGCGCAAAATAAAGCTGATGACAGAGACGTGGATTCACAAATTAGGAAGAAATGTTTTCCAACTGAAGCAGGATCAACAGGGACATTTTCTTTCTTGCTCTCTTTTTTTGTCTCTCTTCCTCTCTCTCACTCTGTGGAATTCATCCAGTGCAAACGGAGACATCCTCAACATTTCAACCTGAGGATACACAATCTGGCCATAGTCTATTTCCAGCCTGTGTGCCAAACAAATTCTTAAACAGCGCAAACACAAAATGAACAGAGAGAAAGTGAGAGAGAGAGACAATAAAAAGATGAAGAAAGACAAGTGGCATAACGAGAAGAGAGAGTCACAAAAAAAGAATAAATGTGTGAAATAAAATAGAAATTGGCAGAGAGAGGAAACAAGAACAAAGACAAAGACGACTAGAGAAGCAAGACAAAAGAGAGACAGATGAGTGATAAAGTGGGAGAGAGGGAGGGATGGCTGAAGGAAAAATAGTAACGAAGACATAAGAGAAAATCGATGCAGAAACGAAGGGGGAGACGTTCACTGTCGAGTTCTGTAAGTTTGTTTCTTAATACTGCAAACCATAGAAAATCAAGAAGACAAAAAGAGGAACAGTAAAAACATCTGAGGTTAAACTAACCTACGCCAATTTTACAACCATCGCACCTTACACGTCTTACATCGTTTTTCATCATAGACAAATATACAAATATAATAAATTACTTTTTTTTTTAATCTAGTCATTAGTTTGCACTTGGAAGCATGCAAGATAGCAAGTAACGTAAATATTACTGCAACCCTGGAACTAGAGCATCAGAATTTAGGACACTTGACGTTTTTAGTTTTTATGAGTGTGTTGAAGACGTGTGTGTTTAACCACAAGCTCCCCAAAGACAAACGATTAACACGTGTCAAATGAAACCAAAACACAAAGCCACACACTGCATTTGAACACGGGATCAGTTCCACACTGGACACTGGATATATAAACTATTCTTATTGTTTACTTTAAGTCATAGGTTTACACACACACACACACAATACCGCGTAGGTTGGGATATGATTAAAGTCAGGCAATTAAACAATTAAATAAACAGCAGCGGTGTTTACAGAGTGAGAAAGTACGGAAGTGGAGCCATGGACACCTGCCGGATCGTCCTCGTGACGTCACCGCAGCCGAAACCGTCGCGCGACTGAAACACGCCAAACAAATGAATCCCAACGGACAAAAACCGGCCAGATAATGATCTGGTTTCTACATAAATTAAGTACATTTACTCAAGAACCCAGGGAAAATATCATTAAAACAAGTTATAGCGAAACCAAAAGCTGTTAATCAAATGTGCTGACCAAGTGACAGCTTAATACTGAGGTAAAATAAAATCTAAAAATTTACCTCAGAAATTGACCCGCTAGCCAACAAGCTAACAGAAATCCACGGCGATATTCTTCATCTGTTGTGCAGGACAAAACCCGAAAATGATACCATTCGGCTGTATAGTAAGGTTAGAAGAAATTAATTAAACTTTGTTTTTACCTCAAAAAGGAAAAAAAATGAAGAAAAATAATAATAAAGAAAGCGATGACAGACGCCTATAAGTGCTGAATGCCGCGCGGAGCTCACGGAGCGGCTCCACTGGTGCGCGCACGTTTGCTGTGTGAATTTAATAATCTGCACGCACGAGACTCGAACGAGGGAGTAGGTGCGCATGCGCGGGGGAGCGTGTGCGAAAAGTCCAAGACATCAACACTGATGACGAGCTATAATCACAATAATCACAATCGCATATATATATATTTAAAACAACAACAACGGTGAAGTGAATGTGTTCAGGTTGAATAAGAGGTTTAATGAGAGATCCATGACGGTTCGTAGATGTCATTATAATCCAGGAAGGTTGGGATATTTGAAAGTTTTATGCAGTTGTTATTATTTAAAAAAGAACATAAAGCGTGTCTTTACAGCAGCAGTGCTGTGTTTTAGTGTTTTAAAAGTAGCTCTGTCTCTAAAACAGTATAAATTTCGGATAGACGCGGGATCCTGCGGTGTGACAGCCGGAGCCTCGGCCAGAGAAGCCCACAGATCAGCTCTGATCCGCACTGAAACCCGAGCTGTGGGTGAGTCGGGAGCTGCGTGCTGAGGAGAAGTGCACAGACCTCACACTGATGATGATGATGATGATGATGATGCCCGAGCCGAGGGACGCGCACGCGCTCATGTTAAACGTAGCAGAAAGAAATCTCTTTCTCTCTCTTTCTCTCTCTCTCTCACAGACACACACAGGCACACACACATCGAGTGAACCCGGAGACGCTTATGATCGTTAATAAGCGTTTTAGACACAGTAACACTTACCTCGCGCGAGCAGCTTTCCCACCTCGAGCGCAGATAAATCCTCCAGCTCCTCGCTTCTCTTCCTCTCCGTCTCACCGCCGCGCTGACACTCTCTCTCTCTCTCTCTCGCTCTCTCTCCCGAGTCCCGGCTGCTGCCTGCATTTCCACCACGGTGCCGGTCACGTGATCCCCGACGCCTGTTCTGATTGGCCGACGCGGCGCACCTGCTCGACTGCAGGAGTCTGCCGTTGTATCAGGTTCGCTCGCGTTAAAGTGTCCGCGCGATACCGCCGTTTCACCCGGTTACACTGCAGTATCATAATGTTCAACATCAAAACGATATGATTGCAAAATACATTTTCCCGTAATGTGTCTCAGAAGATTTTAATGATATATAAATACTCAATATAAAAATTCTGTAATATATATATATATATATTTGTTGTTGCTTAAAATTGAAACAAAACACGTAAATGCACTTTAAAGTCTTAAATAAACATGACAGAGACATATAAATGTTACATTTATGTTTCAAAACGTGCATGTACATCGAGCAAAATCAGAAGTAATGACAGGGATTAGTTTATGCAAATTAATGTAAAGTGTTTGTAAATCATCATCACGTGATCACCAGCTTTTAATTTGATTTTTTAAAAGTATTTAGTGCTGCTCTGTCCTCTTTGCAGAAACTGCGTCTTTCTTTTCAGCTCTGCATCAGACATGCCAGATATTTCTTAACTCAAATATGAAAATGAGCGCTGATCACGTGACGATTTATACATTCTGGAAGCATCCACTTCTGCATGTTAAAAAAGACAGTTTGTTTTACTTTAATGTGGTTCCTATATTTTGTAAATTGGTTTCACTAAATAATTTTTTTATCGTGGTTTAAATATGTTGCCGTTAAAATGATTAGACATTTATTGTAAAACTGGTAAAATGGTAAGTCGCTGTTATACACATTTTACAACAGAGTATATACAGTATATATATATATATATTGTATATAAATACAGGGGTTGGACTGAAACAATTTAGTGTTGGAGGTTTCAATCTGACCAGCCTGGTGGCCAATCTTCATTGATTGCACATTCCACTAGTAAGAGCAGAGTGCGAAGGTTTAATTAGCAGAGTAATAACACATTTTTGCTTAAAATATTGCAATGCAAATATTGCAAGTTTTTGTGATGTAACAAGAGCCACAGTATCCACATCCAACAGGAGTAACTGTGGACGTGAGAGGAAGCTGTCTGAAAGGGATGTCCGGGTGCGAACCCGCAGTCTATCTAAAAAACATAAACCACAGCTGCCCAACTCACTGCAGAATTAAATGTGCACCTCAACTCTCTTGTTTCCACCAAAACTGTTAGTCGGGAGCTCCACAAGGTCGATGTACATTGCTGGGCCAAACCTTTGGTCACTCGTGCCACTGCCAAATGTCGGTTTCAATGGTGCCAGCATTGAAAATCTTGAGCTGTGGACAATGTGAAACATGTATTGTTCTCTGATGAGTTTCTCCCACATCCGGGAGAGTTACAGTGTGGAGACGCCCCAAAGAATTGTACCACCCAGACTGCTGCATGACCAGAGTGAAGCATTAGGGTGGATCAGTGATGGTTTGGGCTGCGATATCATGGCATTCCCTACTGTAGGCCCAATACTTGTGTTAGATGGGCGCGTCACTGACAAGGACTACCGAACCATTCTGGAGGATCATGTGCACCCAATGGTTCAAACATTGTATCCTGAAGGCGGTGCCGTGTGTCAGGATGATAATGCACTGATACACACAGCAAGACTGGTGACAGGGTGGTTTGATGAACATGAAAGTGAAGTTGAACATCTCCCATGGCCTGCACACTCACCAGATCTAAATATTACTGAGACACTTTTGGGGTGTTTTGGATAAATGAGTCAGGGAACGTTTTCCTCCACCAGCATCACAAAGTGACCTGGACACTATTCTGCAAGAAGAACGACTCAAAATCCCTCTGGACACCATGCAGGACTTGTATCGGTCATTCCCAAGACGAACTGATGCTGTACTGGCCACAAAAAGAGGTCCTACACCGTACTAATGAATTATTGTGGTCTAAAACCAGGAGTTTCAGTTTCATTGTCCAACCCCTGTATATACAGTCTATATACTGTAATAAACATTTACACATACACTAGGCATTAGGTAGTCGCTACTTATGGTAGTGAGTAGATTACTGTTTGATTACTGTTTTGATTACCAATGACAAATCAAAGGACCAATCACTGATCTTTAATTTTTGCAACAATCAATCACTCATGATTATCTATTTACTATCGATTACTATTATTCAAAACAACACATGACTAATTAATTATTTGCACTGATTAATCACTTTTCACTTTTCAGTGTCATTCTCCCACCCATGAACTTTTTTGTTTTTTAAACTCTTTTCTTGGGAAAATTTACAGTAAATAAAGGACTTTTTTTCCCGTTTATTGCCAGTTACCGCACGTCTATTCTCCAATCATTGCTCTTTCCTCCTTCCTTGTATTATTTTATTTTCTACACAAATAGTCTGTTAATTATATGTGCATGGTCTCTGAGAAAACATAGAAATTAATATTTCAGTATGCCAAGATATGGATTTTTATGGAGGTCCCACAGGTCTTTACTACACCAACACAAAATAAAAACTGGTATTTAAAGTCATTTGTAAAAATGATAGTTGATATTTAGCAAGCCAGTCACTTACAGGACTCACTACTCTTTTGTCTTTTTGTTATTATCTTTCTAACCAGTGAACCTATAAACTGAAATTTACATGTGCTCAGGACTAGCGAGATGCTAATTAAGCAATATCTCACTCGAGGTTGTGCTGTTGTGCTGAACATGCGGCCATAGGCACAACGGTGAAGTCAGAGTATAGAAGATATCACAGCTGTGCTGATATTACAACACTGATATACAGAACAACCTCTAGTGTGATACCGTTTTTATATAACCGTTCCACAAACACCGTTTATTATCAACAGATTATGATATGTTTCTTTTTTTAATCAGTTGTTTTGCTCCGCTGAAATGTATCCTTCAGCTCCTGGTGAAATTAACTAACCGCGACTGGATGAGCAGGCGACCAACGGGTAGCGAGCGACAGTTCAGAGTAGTTACCACATTACATTACCACATGTAGCCAAAAGGGGGAGAATAAACAATGGAGGTGGTGGACAGTCCCGAGAAACTGATTTACTGTATAATAAATAGGCTTAAATGGAAAGCTAGCGCGCTATGTAGGGTGTACGATCTGTTGTTCCACACCCAAATAGTGCCTTTGATCAGTGGTTACTGTGTTTCAGCCTTGGGTTAGACGCCAGTTAGTTAGCTTTGTAGCTGTAAATGAAAGAATTATGATGTTTCAAATGTTATTCAGAAAGCATTAGACAGATGAAACACACATCTGTTTCAGAAAGTGCTTCTGTGACTGGGTGTGAATGTGGGTGTGGTCAGGCAGCTGCTCTCGCCTCAGTACTGTGGGCGTACAGACCGACTCTCACCCACGCTGAGACACACAGTTAGTGTCATTAACCACTGGACAACACCGGGGACACGCCCAGTCATACATATATAGTTACACATCCTAGTGCTGTTACACTCGATTATCAGCACTCGGTCTGAACTAACTGTTGATTAATTACAGTTACGTGTCCCATGAGCATTAGATCATCGTTTCCCACTTTGTAGTGTAGCAGCAGATTGCAGGTTTTTATTAAATGACTTGTTCTTTAACGTATTATCATGTTTTAGAAAACGTATTAGAACAAATAGCAAATAACAGTTTGTTCAAAGAGACGTGTACAGTCAACACTGTTCCTTTAAGGAGTCTACAACGTCAGAAGCGGTTGTGTTCAGGTACGTTGAGTTTTTTTTTTTTGCCATCTTCGGGAAAGGAGTTTGCTCTTTGCACTCTGTACCTTTTATTTTTGTCTTAAATAGGAAAAGAAGAGATGCGAGTTATTCCTGAGCATTGAATGTAACCATAGAAGGATCTACTGTAAACGTATGACACATTGACACCTGCTGTGGTACACGGGGAATAAAACACTCAAGCATGTGCTGTTATGAGAAAGCTTCTTTGCATGACCTTGTTGTTGATTATTTTTTTATTACAAAGAAGCATAAAGTGTTAAAGACTTAAAGATTATTGTCCACAAAGTAAATGTGTCTATAATCGAGTACAACATGTGATGCATCTCTTGTGGATTATTTTCCGATAACAGCACGACACACATTGTTTTATTTCTTCCTTAATGTAACATTTTATAAATTCTGATTCCATTAACATGAACGCGAGGAGCGCTCAGCTGGATACAAAAGACTCCGTGAGAGAATGTTTATGCATTAATTCCCCACTCCTTAATTTAATCAGAAGCGTATGCTGATTAGTTTACAAAAGCAGGTACGCGTGAAATGAACACAGAACCACGGGATAGAGGGCACAGCACAGCGCTACGGCAGAAAAGAGGCCCAGCGAGCGTCTCTGGAGCGCGTGTGTTAGACGAATGTTCAGCTGGTACGTACTAAGGGAAGAGATGTGGAGCATTAAAGCCTCCAATCATAGATTAGTCGCTGCAAAAGCACTACACAAGCATGACACTTCAAAATGGAATGTGAGCCAGTCAGCCCTGTAAAACAGCATATCACACACACACACACACACACACCAGGAAACACCCCCACGGCATGTTGTGTAACATACACCACAAACAGGAAGTGAGTTTTGGTGCATGATGATGGAGAACTCGGGTAAAGGAAACTAAAGGACAGTTTCTGCTCACAAGGGTACACTAACACTATTCCTCACCACACACACACACACACACACACACACACACACACGCACATGGAGCTCGGTCTTGTAAAATGAAAGCATCATTTTCCAGACAGGTCTCTCCTCCCCTCACGGGACACTAATAAGTCTCCTGTCATCTCTATTAGAGGTGACAATTTAATATAATCGAGTGCGGTTTTGCATAAATGCATAAATTACGGGTTCTCAACCTACAGCAGGATAATCTGATTAGACTAACTCCACCTCCCCCCCTGATTACACTCCGCCGTCTGCACTGCTTGTCGCGTGCTGCTCTTCCCGGGACGAGAGCCCTGATGTGCTTTTGTTTTTAATATGTATTAATTATAATCTACATATTTGACTTTCATTGTCAGTCTATTTATTTATTTATTTAATTATTTTATATGATCAGCATGACAGTCATTTCTACATGCAGCACAAATGCATGTAGTAAATAATAAAAAAAAAGGCCTAGGAACGGAACATCTCTTGAGGAGGAGCCTCCGTGGATCAGACTCGTTTCTCCAGCGACTGCGCTGCGCTGTGTGTTCTGACTCCTTTCTATCAGAAGCAGCGTTCAGTTGTTTCAGCAGTTTGCGCTACGGTGGCTTTTCTATTGGATCCATCAACACGAGTCTTGGCTGCCCGTGATCTTGTCGCCGGTTCACCGGTTCCCCTTTTCTTGGAGAACGTTTGGTAGTTCCTGACTCCTGCAGACTGGGAACATGTCACAAGAGACGTTTTGGAGACGCTCTGACCCAGTCGTCTAGACATCACAATGTGGTCCTGGTCAAAGTCTCTCACTCACACTTGGCTATTTTTTTTTTCTTTCTGTTTCTAACACATCAGCTCTGAGAACTGACTTCTCACTTGCTGCGATAACAGGCTAGTGTTAACAATAATGCTGATTCATTACTACACTTAGATGTTGATTCTTTACTGCAACAGCATGACACACGGGGGTTTAGGCGGTTGATTATATATCATTTATTAAGAAATACAAATATTCTTTGTAACGTTAAATAAAAAATACCTAGTACTGTGGGCAAACTATACTAAACTTACCATATGGATACGTGTGTGTGTGTGTGTGTGTATGTGTGTGTGTGTGTTATGAAGGTGCAGCTCTCTGTGCTTTATTCTAGGCATCTGAGACTCAACAGTCAGGAGGCCATCCCTTCTTATAAGACGTCTCTCCTGGACTGTGAACACATCGTACTACCTGAGACCCAGCAGAACAAAAACAGCACTGTTCTCTCTCTCTCTCTCTTAACTGCCTTTTCTTGATAGAGTCAGCATGAGTAATACTAAATGCAGTACGAGTAAATGCCAAAGTGAGGAAGGAAAATCCTCCCATCCTCCCATCCTGACTGTTCCAGCTCGACAGCAGCTTTGTATTTACCCTCAGTCCTCCATGGCCTCTTGATTTCTCATCAAGCTACAGATGAGAACAATCGGCTTTTGAATACCGTAATATTCAAACGAGAAGTGATTTCACGAATCACGGTATCCAAATGAGGGAACTCAATAATACAGTGTGTTTTTCTTTTATTAACTAAGCCATAAACCACGGTATGTGGTGCTGTTAGAGGAAAACAATCACTGGCAGGGTGGAGTGATGAGGCGATGGCACTCGTACCACCCTGAGGTTCAATATTTTCCCCCATAAAACAGGACATCCAGTAAGCACATTAATATAAACACGTCCTGCATTACTGTGAGAGCTGCTGATAGAGAGAATTCATCAACACCTTCTGACCAATCAGAATCCAGGATTCAACAGCATGTAGATTTACTGAGGAAAGGAGAGATGGGTAAAGACAGGGAGGGGGGGGCTACAGGGGGAGTGACAGCTGACAGAGCTTTTTCTTTTCCGAGAAAATGGAGAGAAAACACTACACATATGGTGTATTGTGAAATTCCCATCCTGGCATCGTTAGAAATGTTGTTAATTAATCAGCGATCACACCAGGCCTTTGTCTCATTATTTTGTTCACACGGATGAGAAAAGAGCGGTTCAGCAAACAGCCAACATAAGCTGTTCAACTAGTTATATTTCTAAATCAAAGCAACATGCGGCATTGAGATTAGAGCGAGCGGGAAAGAGTCAAGTTTTAGAATTCACGGCTGGTTTATTCTGTCGTTGTTGTTTTCCAGGAACAAAAGATCACATCACACACTAAAGATCCCGACCACCTATACATAAATTATTTATAGCACAAACATCTGCCTTGTGTCAAGGTGCACACTGGATAGGGTTCCACCTCATCGCCCGACATGAGCACTCTCTCGGGCACACACACACACACACACACACTCACACGAACACACACAAACATACACTTACAGTCACGCACTACTGGAAATTTAGAAATTGCATTCGGCCTACTCTGCATGACTTTGGAGTGTGAGAGGAAACCAGAGACCCCAGAATAAACCCATCTAGTAGCACAGAAACAACATGCAAACTCCAGACAGTGAGTCAAACCCCTAACCGTGAAGGTGCGACACGACTGCGCTAACCACTAAACCACCACGCCAGCATCTCTAACATGAGGCGGTAAAATGAGGAACCCAATCTCACAATAACAGGAAATTTTTTGAAAGGTTCCATATAGAACATTGTGTATCCCTATTACAGACACCTCCCAGTCCAGATCCCCCTGCGCTAAGACGCTAAGGTTACGTTCACTTTACAAGCTATATTGTTCAGTTCTGTCATAATTACGAGTGACTTTTGTCTGACTCGTCTTTGATGTGAGCGCATCCGTCCTCATGTGCACATCGATACGTCTCTGGGGTTAAACTCATCATGTTTGTGCGACTGCTCGTTCAACTTCAGCAGAAATTCTGCTTGCTGCAGGACAGCGAGCAGTTTGTCGGCTGTATCTTTAGCTATTTTAGCAGATGTTGCTAGCACGGCCATGAAATCATGATGACATCAGACAAAAACGTCACATGAATTCTGATCTGCCCGTTCTCATCACATGACCATGTATCAGATACATATCAGATCTAGGGCGACAAACTGTACAAAAGTGGCTTTGTGCGTTCAGACTGCCATAAAAAAAATAATCTGTCACATTAGGGTAAAAAATTGAGTTTGAATCAATTCACTCTGGTAATGTAAACGCAGCCCAAGACCCCTTCAGGAACCGTGTTTATTTTTCACACCTGCACCTTAAAAAGATCTGCACCGTTAAAGAAAAAGTACAAGTTCTTTAGATGTTTCTCCTGGGGAACCCTGTAAACTTTAATGTTGAAAACTCTGAGTGATTCCTTTAAAAAAAGTTCCAAAACCAAACACTTGAGGAACCTGGGAACCCTTGACTGTTTGTGCTCGCCCTATCATCTGGACATCGCTAGTTCGAATCCCGGGTGGTGCTGTAACCTCTCGGAGCCGGAGGTCTAGAGAGAGCTGATTGGCCGAGCTCTCTCAGAGGGGAGGGATGAGAGGTACTTAGTGCTCCTCCCACATTAATCACGRCTCTACAGCCARTCAGGGGCGTCTGTGAGCTCACGCAACGGAGGGAGCGGATAGCGCCGTCCTCCCAGTGTGTGACTCCGCCCACAACGGTGAACGAGCGAGCAGTTTGAAAAGATGCGGTCGGCTGACGTCATGTGGTTTGGAGGAAACACGTGATAGTCTTTGGTCCTCCTGACTGAGTGGTAGTAGTAGCCTTAATGTGGGAGCCCCCTAGTGACGGGGAGGAATTGGACACGACTAAAGTAGGGAGAAAATCGGGGAAAAATCCCCCCAAAAAAGAAACCACATTAGACTGTTTTTACTCTTTATAGTTACATCATTCTCATGTTATAGCAGCTATAAACTGTCGTCTCCTCAATAAACTCCACTGGCCTCAGGATTTGGCAAAAGCACTGACACTGGAGACTCCTTTCATGTGTGTTACATACTAAATTTATTCTCCTCACAAAAAGCGTTTAACAAATCCTAACAAAGACGAGCGAGCTGTTGCTATGGAAACGATATCGCATCGGAGAGATAATCGTACGTTAATATAAACGCGCGCTACTGTCCAAACTCCTGTAAGAGAGAACTAATCAAGACTTTCTGACTAATCAGAATCACATCCTGTCATGTTCGTGTGTGTGTGTAGTGTGTGTTATAGGATGAAGATCTGGGCGTGTGCCGTCTGGCCATTTGCCTGGTGAGGGAAGTTGGAGCCAAGGTGACATTCAGCAGATGGCAGCGCCAGTGTGGTGCACGAACACACACACACAGACACACACACACACACACACACACAGCGGGCGACAGAAAGCGCAAAAGGGATGAGTAGAGGCAAGGTGACACACATGTCTGTGGATCAGTATCTGTTTTTAATTTGGAGGCAGATGGACGGTGCTGATGGCACGTGGGAGTGACATGACCAACGATCGACGTGTTTAACTGTCGGAAAATGGGAACAATGAATAGATGTTTGGAAAAAAGGTCTGCATTGTAATGTTTATCTGTGTCACTGACACACACACACACACACACACACACACACACACACATACACACACACACCTGTCAACTAGGCTCTGTGTGGTCTGGTTGCTGAGTAAACCTGAGTAATGAACATCTGTTGTCGTTAATGGATGACAGCCAGGTGAAAAAGATCCAGTCCTCCCTCTCTCCCTCTCTCTCTCTGTCTCTCTCCCTCTCTCTCTCTCTCTCTCTGTCTCTCTCTCTCTCTGTCTCTGTCTCTCCCTCTCTCTCTCTGTCTCTCCCTCTCTCTCTCTGTCTCTCCCTCTCTCTCTCTGTCTCTCTCCCTCTCTCTCTCTCTCTGTCTCTCTCTCTCTCTCTCTCTCTCTCTGTCTCTCTCTCTCCCTCTCTCTCCCTCTGTCTCCCTCTCTCCCTCTGTCTCTCTCTCTCTGTCTCTCTCTCTGTCTCTCTCTCTGTTACATTTTAAGAAATAATCAAGTGCCAGATGATTTTGTAACGCACACCACACTATGTACAATGGCGTGAAAAAGTATTTGCCCCCTTCCAGGGTTTTTGTTTGTTTGTTTGTTTTTTCGTCAGACTTAAATCCTTCAGATCATCAGACAAATTTTAATACACAAGTGAACGTTCAGGTCGTTTCACAGAATCTGACCAAGTAAAACATTCACGCTTAAAGAAATCAATAAAAACCATAAAACCGAGAGAAATTTTCCTACTTTTTGTTTTCTCCAGAGTGACAGACTGTATTTGCATCCATCATCAATATACATTACAACAGCCCTGAATTCAACACACTACTGACTCTGTGCTGCCACATGAAACACATTTCTACTGTCAGAGGAAGTAATTTAGCTAAAGATTACAAATCTTTATAACATTTAGGAGACATCGTTATCCAGAACAACTTTCATTTTTATCTCATTATACATCTGAGCCTTGCTCAAGGGACTAAGTGTGGCGACTTGCTGGTCATGGGGTTTGAACCTGAAACCTTCTGAACCATGTCTCTCAACTACTGAGCTACGACGTATCAGGGACAGACTTGTGGTTCAATACAAATCCGTCTTAAAGCAGCTAGAGCATATTTCTTATAGGTTTCAAAGTATTCAAAACTAATACAAATACTGTATCTAACAAAGTCTAAAATGCTGTATAGCCCCATGTTGTTCAGTATTTAAATGTCACGTCTACGGTGGCCCTTAGGGACAAAGCGCATACAAGAGAGAAAGTACAAACAACACAAAAACTGACAAAACAAAAACAAACAAAAAAAATATACATACTGTACAAAGGTTAAAGAAAGAGGATTAAAACCTAAAAACAAACACTCCCCCTGCTGGCCCGGAGCACATCCAGTGTCAGAGAACATCCAGATCTCATTTATTGCTTTTTTTTTTTTTTTTACATGTTCTTATTTGCATGGTTTTGCAGTGTTTTACTTTTTGCATGTGCTTTGACTTTTTTGCAGTGTGTATCGCCTGTCTCTCCGCTCCAGCCCACTGGGTGGCAATGATGCAGGAAATGCAAACAGTTTGTATCGTCTGCTAAAGCTGTGGTATATGTCTGAATTCATGAATTTAAAATGATTTTGGGCCCTTAACCTTACCACTGTTAGGCCCTTGAGAAAGGCCCTCAGCTGCTCAGATATATAATGAGATGTAATGTAAGTCACTCTGGATAAAGACGACTGCCAAATGCCCAGATGTAGATGTTTCACTTGTGTAACTTTCAGGAATGTCTAATATTATTTTGGATATTTTGGAGAAAACATGAGGAAAAATGAGGAAAAACAGGATATTCTTACACACACACACACACACACACATACACACACTTAGACAGAGAGCAATTTATTTGAGAATACGCTTAAGGATTTCCATTAAGAGAAACTAAAAAAAAAGCAACTAATGAATTAGACAGCCTGTGTATTTCCTCCAGACTAGACGCTGATGGAAAACATCTTCACCTGGATGCCGAACCTCTTCAGAACGATGAACTCGAATGGAGAGAACCGAAGCCTTTGGAGGAGCGTCGGCTGTGGAGTGTTTTTCTCTCTGGATGTGGGATTGATGGAGCTGCACAGCTCTAAACGATGAGATTTGGAGAAGGGTAGAGTCGAGCCGAACAGACTGGAGATCTTATTCTTATTCCTGGCAGGTCTCACAGAGCAATCTCTCTTTCACTTTTAGGACTGATGGAATGTGAGCGAGAGAGAGAGAGAGAGAGAGAGAACAATGTGCCAAGGAGGCAGATAGAGAAAGATGAAAGGAAAGATTGAGGAAGAGGGAGAAGACGAGGTGAGGGCTTGTGACGAGTAGCTGAGGTTGGAGGAGGGAGAGGCGACAGGGCCGAGGTCAAACGGCCATGAGAGAGGCGCCAGGTGGTTTCCGTGTTAAACCTGTCTGTCCTGAATAACTGGCAAGAGCTGACTGACTGCATTTACTCTGTGTGTGTGTGCGTGTGTGTGTGTGTGTGTGTACAGGTAAAAAGAATTCTTTCAGCATTAATAACAGCAAAGCCGCAGACAAAATGTCCAGACACAATCGCATTTGACTCGAATAAACTTTATTCATCTGTCTTTGATACAACAGGTGTGTTTCGCATGTGATTGACCCGGGTTGCCAGATTTCAGGTACGTTTAACCCAAATACTTCTTTAAAAAAAAAAAAAAGATAAAATCACACAAAAACCTGAACGTAATCAAAATGAACAACCTTCACAATGATCAATGTTTAAATAAAATCTAAATAAAAATAAAATATTTGATATTCAGTTCTCGCACTCACTCTGACTCATTCTCTATAGCGCTTATCCTGTGCGGGGTCATCAGAGGGCGCACTCACACACACTCACACACACAAACACACACACACTTACACACTACAGAGAATTTGGGAATGGCAATTAGCCTACTGTGCCTGCCTTTAGACTGTGGAAAGAAACCGGAGTACAAGGAGGAAATCCACCAAGCACAGGGAGAGTATGCACAGACAGACCCGAGGGGGGGGGGTCAATACTTATTCTAAAGTTATATTCAAATGCAACATTATGGATTTTTTCTTTTTTTATGATTTGGACCATTTTTTTCAGTCATTTTTGCTCAAAGGAAAAAGATACTGACCTTCATCCTTTAAGCAAAAAGGAATGAAGAAAAAAAAAAAGTTAAACCCAGCTGAAAGACCTTAAGAGAGCTGTGCATAAGTAAACGTCCCCAAACCTCAGTGATCTCCATCAATGTTGTAAAGAAGAAACGTGTACCAAAGTGATGTGAGAGAATGATAAAGTCGTACAGGTAACATTACCTTCAAGTTACTGCAGGCTACTGAATCAGGGGGGAACTGAGTACTTTTAGTACTTTTAGTACTTTTAGTGTTTTTTTTTCTTTCTGGCTTTGTTTTTGTTAATTAAACAATGGCAGGGTAAAAAAACGTTAGATGTCTGAGGTTGTACAGTATTTGCTGAGTACTGAGACCCGCTATGATCAGATGATTTTTATTTTGTTTTAACACAAAAACACACAGAATTGAACTTTTCCACCCGACTGTGAGTGTATGATCCGCTGTATTTGAGTCACTTAGGTTTGTGAAAGTCGTGTAGTGTGGCTTCAGGTACGGAAAATATTTTCTACTGACGCCTCATTAAAAAATGACAGTTTTACTAGAGTATTGTGGATGAACTGTTGAGTTGTGCTGAGCCAGAAACATTGCTTTTTTGGCATAAGATTCATTTACGCAAATTAATGCAAAGCGCATAAAAATCACATGATCGCCGTCTTCCAAACGTCTGTCCTCATGTGAACTCTTTCCACTCTTTTTGCCGCTCACTGTTTGTTTGTTTGTCTCTTTCTTTTTGAATTCTGAGTTTCTAACTCAATATTTATAATGAGCCCAAGTCATGTGACTAAGCACGCCCTGCTTTCTTTCTTTCTTTTAAATGATAATGCATTTATATGTTTTCACTAAACACATATTTAAACTGGTGTATAAAATGTCCAGCCCAATAAAATGATGATTGTATCGTAATTATTTATTGACGTCATTTGATGCCGAATTTAAGCCAAATACTGTACTTTATTAACACACTCTACTTTCACACTCATGCACGCACAACTAAGAGAGAACAAGACACACTCACATAAGAACATAAAGAACTTATTCAGCCCATGTCTTCAGGTGACGTTTCCGAGTGATTAATAATTAATGATTTTTTTAACCTTTATGTTTTTTTTTTACAAGGTAAATATTCCAGGAGCCGCGCAGAAGAAGATGATTTATGCTTCTAGTTTAATTGATCATTCATTAAAAATGAAGTAAAGCTCATGACATGGACTTTTTTGAGCCAAGTTATTCTTTTAAAGAAGAATTAATAATTTAGGATAATGTTTAATAAATCATTTTTACTAGGAGGTTACAAACTGTTTTAAATGAGAAGAAGCTGGAAATAAAACTCCTGAGATTTTAACTTTTAACTTCCTCAAACATTATTGATTTTATTATTTTTGTGAAATTTAAAGTCTTACGTGCAGAAACTAAACAAATTAAGAACATGTCAAGAGAAAGAAACCAGAACTAGTGACATATTTGCAGCTGTATGTGTGAGTGTGTGTGTGTGTGTGTGTGTGTGTGTGTGTGTGTGTGTGTGTGTGTGTGT
>QMIH01000204.1:0-19216 GCA_003987875.1 Clarias batrachus
AAGAATAACACGGGGCACACGAGCGAGACACTGCGGCACTGAGTGACACACTCAGTGTGCTTATAAAGCCAAGGATTGATTGCTTGATTTGATACAGGTGTGCRGTGTTTGAYAGRGGAGCGRGTAGGGAAGAGCTCCGTAATGGATTTAGACTCATGAGTCTGGCTAGCTCGTGACATACTGTAAATAACACAAAGCATCAGTGACCCCTAATGTGAAAAGCCAAAGTAGAAGATTTCTACATTTGTCTATCTATCTTAGGTCTAGTTTGTGGATATTTTATTTTTATTTTATTATTTAATTGCATGTATTTTTTTAAGTGTGTGTGTATTTATTTATTTTTTGCTAATTTGTAAATATGAAACAAATAAATACTGGATCTAATTGTTTCTGTCAGAAAGGGTGCAGATGGGTTGGACCGAAAGCAGGACACAACAGAATCAGAGGATCATCTTAAACTTTTTATAAAAGTTTGGATTGAATACAAATAGAATACAGATAGAAATGATGTGAGAACATAGGGCGTGCAATAATTGCTGTTTAAGTGCTTGCTGGCGGATCCCATACAGGGAACTCAAATGTCAAACTCAAAAGTTAGAGAGTAGTTACGGTGAGCTGGGGTCGGAGGTGAGCGGCACACTAATCCTGGGCACAGGGAGAGGTTTAGTTATAGAAGACGTACAGTCTTCTATAAAAGTGTTTATTGAACCTCAAAACTAGGTTTCAACGAGACAGATTAATAGTTGAATTCATGAAATGGCACAGTGGAAGATTTACCTGAGGAATATATTCACATTACAGTTCCACAAGACGAGAAAAGATTTGTAATACATTTTGTCTTGATAAACGAGGGAGATTTGATATACATACAGTACATTGAGTATCATGTGGCCTGCATGCATGGAGGTGTGTGTGTGTGTGTGTGTGTGTGTGTGTGCGTGTGTGTGTGCGTGTGTGTGTGTGCGTGTGTGTGTGTGTGTGTCCTTTCCTCCTCTCCTCTCTCTGGTCTCAATCAGCCAGGATTCTTTTTGCAGTAAAGTGGGTTTATTGTTCACCTATCCACTAGATGGCAGTAGTAGTACGATAGAGTAATGGTAAGGATTTGCAAATAGAGCAGAGAACAAGCAGCTGAATGCGGGAAGCAGAGAGCGTGTGCCATTATTTTTGTTGCAACTATTTCATGTCTTTCTGTTACTGCCAATGAAGACATACTGTAAGTTACAGAACTGTCAACGCTGCATTTTTTAAAAGTAAAGTGGAACTTTTTGGGTTGTGGAACGAATCGTCTGATTTTCCATTATTTGTTATGGAGGAAATCCGCTGATATACGAGTGTTTTAAAATACAAGCGTGCCTCCGGAACCAATAATGCTTGCAATCCAAAGTTTAACTGTATATTATTTCTGGGCACGTTTGCCCCTCATGGGGGTAACATTAGGTGACATGACAAGTTTCCAGGAAGGAAATTTAGCTTCCATTTTGATCTGTAAACTCTGTAAGAACAACTCTCATTCTCCCACCTGTCTTTACTTCAGACTCTCATCCACTGGCTCCTCATTTTCCTTTGACAAAACGCTGTCTTATTAAATATACAAACAAAACCTTACAATGAACAAAACATGTGTATGCCACAGCTGGTGTAGGGATTTTTTTTTTTGACCACCAAATTGTAACAGGATTGTAAAGAGTGTAAACGGCCAAGTCTTTATGTAACCAATCCGTTGCCCCAAGTGACTGACTTTACCAACTCAACCATCTCCAACCGAGTAAGCAACGCCTCCCTGTCAGAGGAAAACAAGTATCAGTTGCAGGAGCTGTTGTTAGAGTGGCCAACAGTATGCACCGACCAAATTGGCCACACCAAGGTAATAACCCACCATATCTATACCACCAACGAAAGACCAGTGAGGAAAAGGGCTTACCCTGTTCCTGTCCACAAGCAGCAAGCAGCCAAAATGCTGGAAGCAGGGATCATCAGACAATATACCTCGCCATGGGCTTCCCCTGTCATGCTAATGGGGAAAAAAGATGGCGGAACCAGTTTTTGGGTAGACTTTAGAGCCCTCAACAGAAAAACACCGCTGGACGGCTTCCCTATGCACCAGGTCCATGAGATCTTGGAAGCGCTCTATGGGGCTACTGTGTTTAGCTCACTAGATCTACGTAGTGGCTATTGGCAGGTGAAAATGCACCTGGACAGCATCCCTAAAACAGCATTCATCACCAAAAACAATCAATATGAATTTCTCAGTCTCCCCTTCGGCTAGAAAAATGCTAGAGCGACCTTTCAGAGGCTGATGATGTCAGGAATTGGGGTGCGAGGCATAAATGCAGAGGTCCCAGGTTTTAAAGGAACGATGTTTTATTTAAACAAAAGGTCAGGGAAAATCAAATAAACAAATATACTTTATATGAAAACGAAACTAAAATACTAATAAAGACAACTGGAACCACGAACTAAACATGCAGACATTTACGGGTATAAATCAACAGATGCAAGACACCACAATGAACCAAAACAAGCTATTTATAATAAAACTAATGACCAACTCGGTTCAGGTGAGCGCCCACGTTGCCTGACCGAGATGCAACATGGGAAATGAAGTTTAAACACAAAATGAATGTAATGGGTTCGACCCATTGTTGCACGGGCGGCACCATGAAACACAGACACGAGGCGAGATCTTAGGGGAAAAGGGTAATTTATTTGGAGTAAATAGGGGAAGGAAAGGGTAAAAGGAGGGAGGACGGAGAGAAAGGGAAGGAATGAAGTGTGCACGTGCATGGTCCAAAGCAGTGCCCAGCTGGCATGCGGGCACGCGGCTGGCAGCGGTGGGCGGAGTGGCCGAACTGGGCGCACGACGCAGCGCTCCTGCACGCTCCCTCTCGGTTCCTCCCCGCTGTCAATGGTCGGCCTGGCCCCTCCCAGCTCTCTGTGGGCGCGGCCTCAGTCGGGAGTCTCGCTCGGACGTCCGTCGGCTGGTCGGCTTTCCCAGCTAGGATCGGCGACCTTAACCTTGTCCTCCTCGCAGCCTTTTCCTTTTAAGTCTCTGCAGCACGTTCCATTTCCCCACTCCCATGCCACTCTCGAGGTCCACCGCGTTACGCTCTTCTCGGACCCCGGACTAAACTCCGCGCCTTGCTTTTATAATGCGGAGCCCGAGACCCTATTAACGTTAATCACTGCCAGCCGGCCCGCATAGGCGGCCVCGTCCCTTDGCACAKCTMCAGAAGGGGTGCCGCCTACTTAGGGAGCCTACGAAGTGAGCGAGGGGCGATAACAGATTTGGGCGCAAGCCCATCACAGACGCACGTCGTGACAATGAACTACACACAAATCTCTGGGCGCTAGGCGCCCTCTAGGGGTTACCCCTGACAGATGACTGGCAGAAGCCATTGGAAAGTATTGTTTTGTTTATATTGATGACATTGTTGTTTACTCTAAAGACTCCATCACTCACCTTAACCACCTCCGACAAGTATTCACACTCCTCGAAGCTACACCGAAGAAGCTGGGGGGCTCAAGTGCTTTGTAAAAACGTAATGATGTAGTCAGGGTGCCAACTGAAGTTTAAACTGAAATGTAATAAGTGTAAATAAACCCCATGTTAGCATGGAGCATTCCCATATAGCTGATCTTTACCCAAGTGATCAGGTGAAATTAATACATTTGTAACTGCTAAATTCATTTAATCCAACATCTTCTTTTCCCCACATTACATTACCTACAGTTTTATACTATTTTTTGATAAAGTCTGAAAAAAGCAACTTCACAACACCTTACCAAGAAGCATAATGCTTTACATTTTAACTTTGGCATTCTTCCAAACAGTTCATGTTAAAATAAATGTTATTTTATTATGACTTAAATGGAGATTATGTGCCCATATAGGTTTTAAAAGCATTTGTTTATGATAATATATAATAATGATTAATTTCTGCATTTATGTTCATTAGTTTATTTGCCAATTAATATTCGAATGGCCATTTAAAAACCCATTTGTTTTCACTGGCCTACTAGGCTTTACTGTCCTTATTAAGCTTCTGTGTTTATTTATTTATTTATTTATTTATTTATTTTATTTTTCCCTCTTTCTTAGGCTGTAGTTGTYTACTTTTATTCTTTTATGATGTTTATGTGGATGTACAGCACTTTGGTCAGTCTTGTGGCTGTAGTGAATGTGCTATATAAATAAACTAAACTAAACTTTATTATCCCTCCCACTCTCTCATACACATTGCCACAGTGCCAATACTTAGGACTACTTGAAGCCCCCTGGCCAGATCTTCCTCCCCACTGTGTGCTCTGTGCCACCCTCCTCCCCAGGTGCCCTCACTTATGAAACCTAGTGGCATGTTTTGCAGGGTGGAAGGAACCTGGTATAGCTTAAAGAGAGAGAGCACACACATGTATGTGGGATAAAGAAAGAAACCTGGGACATTCTGACTTAATTGCCAAATCTTTTATCAGTGTTTTTGTTAACTTTAGGTTTCCATGTCCTCGGTCCGTCTGGTCCTCTCACTGTCCAGCTGGGAGACTCCGTGTTGCTGCCCTGCTTTGTAGAAACTCCTCTACCAATGAAAGGACTGGAGGTGGAGTGGAAAAGAGACGACTCTGGATCTCTAGTGCACTTGTGGCAGGATGGAGAGAGTCGACCAGAGTCTCAGGACCAGCGTTATCGTGAAAGAGCTCATTTCTTCACTGAGGAGATCATTCATGGGAACTTCTCTCTGATCCTTACAAGTGTGACTCAAGAGGATGTAGGAGTTTATAAGTGTGTCGTTTACACAAACCTGGAATCTGATGAAACTCAGATTGAAATAAAGGAGATTGGTGGGTAGTTCTTCACTTATGTGCCTTGCAAAAATATTCATACCCTAGAACTTTTCCACATTTTGTCACATGGATAGTTTTCAGATTCAGATTTTTATTCGTAAAACAATATGAAACCTAATTGTTTTACCCTTCCAATTATGCACCACTGTGTGTTTATCACATAAAATCCCAATAAAATACATTTACCTTTGTGGTTGTGACATGACAAAATGTGGAAAAGTACAGGAGGAAGGAATAGTTTTACAAGGAACTGTAATTCTAATAAAGTTCTTAAAATATGTTTGATTTAAAATTAATATACACATTTACTTATTTCAGTTCAGATATTTATACAGTTTCATTTATAGTCAAATATGTAAACAATTCTTTTTTCAGAGCGCTTGGTTGTGACTGGAGACACCAACATATCAGCAAACGTGGGTGAAGATATCACTCTGAGCTGCTCTGTGGACTCACATATCGAACCGGAAAATATAGAAGAGATCTCATGGAAGAAAGTGGAAGATGAAGACATTTTAGTGCTGCTCTATGTTCAGGGTGAGGTCCTGACAGACTTCTCCCATGAGAGATACAGAGACAGAGTCGAGTTCTTCAGCGCTGAAGAAAGAAACAAAGGAAACTTCTCACTGAGACTGAAGGATGCGAGAACTGAGGACATCGGACTGTATACATGTGAAGCATTCTCTGGGGAATTATCAGCCAAGACCAAAGTGAAAGTGGTATTAGGTAAGCAGTTTATTTGTAGCACAAAGATGGTGTAGTGAAGTATAAAGTGTGTGTAAACAGTCTGAACTCTCTTTACCAAAAATAACAAAGCAGCATAATTTAAAGAAGGAACAAAAAAAAAGTCATGTGAAAATTTAATAATTTTTTAATAATTTAATAATTTTCACATGACTTTAAGAAGAAGGAAACTTGCTCTAAGAAAATTTTCTCCAGACTTCTGCCTTGACAGGCTCATAAACACATACAGTATGTTCTATCTGATATATTCAGTGTTGATCTAAATAATGTCATGGTGGTGTAGGGGTTAGCCGCTATGACCTCGCACCTCCAGGGTCTGGGTTCGATTCTTGCCTCAGAGTGTGTGTGCATGGAGTTTAGTGTTCTCCCTGTGCTTGGTGAGTTTCCTTCCGGTTTTCTTCCACAGTCCAAAGACATGCAGATTAGGGGTAACTGGTGTTCCCAAATTGCCTGTAATATATGAATGAGTGTGTAAATGTTGACTGGAGGTCCTACCATGGTAGTAAAAAGTGAATAACCACCATGTTCATTACCACTGGCCTCCACGGTCCGTACTTGGACTGCAGAGGTTCCTAGATGGATGGATAGAGAGATGATTTCCCTAAAATTGAACACACTGTACCTGAGACTATATTTTAAGCATCGGGTCATCACACCAATTATTGCCAATAATAATTATTAATCATTAATTACCGTTTATTGCTTTTTTGTAGTATTTTTTTAATGTAGAAATTTTTTGGAATACATCCTTGCTTTACAGTAGTTATGTACATGTGACTAACAGCTGTTTCTTTTTTGTCTTGGGCACATACTGTACAAAAAAATCCATAAGCATAGATACCTTTGAAAACATTTCTACAGTGGGTATAGGAAGGATTCACCCACCTTAAAATAATCACATTTTGCCTAAAATTATAACAGACACAATTTCTTTTACCGAGCTACAGTATATTTATTCAGTGCAACTTTTAACATCCAAGTGAAAGATAACAACACCAACATGTCAGAAAAAAATTAATCACTTGGAAAAGGATTACCCCACACCTAAAAATGTCCTTCTCAAAAGCACACAAAGCTTTGCACATCTAGATTTGCCCTCTCTTCTTTTGCTGTTTGTGAATTTGTTCTAAACCCTGTTGATAAATCTTCCCTGAACCAAGTCACATTCACATACTACAGGCAATTTGGGAACACCAGGTAGCCTACCCTGCATGTATTTGGACTGTGAGAGGAAACCGGGGCACCTGGAGGAAACCCACCAAGCACAGGGAGAAAATTTAAACTCCATACACACAGACAGGAAGTGAAAATGAAATCCTTGACCCTGGATGTCCGAGGCCACAATGCCAACCGCTATGCCACCATTCCACCCAAATACACACATTTATGCACAAACACTAAAACTTTTACATAAATCCAAAAGCGAGCATAACATTTTGCATATTGCATATCTTACAATAACTCTATACAAAGGCATGACTCAGCGACTACGTTTTCACTCCATCATTGAACTCAACTCTCAAATTGTCTTTGAAACTCCCCATTGTCCGTAAATTAAAAATGTTATGCGCACTTTTGCATTACTTTTGGTACAGCCCTGGTATGTTCCTCATGTTTAGATGGCAAAAAGTGGATGCAGTTGCAAAATAGTGCTTTCACTGAAAGCAGCAAAGCAAAGAAATTCAGAATGTGAGATGAAGATAGAGCAAAAACATGATCAAAACGTCAGTTTTCTGCAGAATGAGAGCAGAGCCAAAAGTCACAATAGCACTATAATGGCTTATTGCTGTATATATGATAATGATATTACTGTTTTAATAACTGGTGTTTATTCCTCACAGGTTTTTCTCCTATGCATATTGGAATCTGTTTTCTTTGTACACTTTGTATATCTGGATTACTTCTCCTAAGCTTCCCAGCTTTTACTTTAAAAAGTAATGGTAAGTCTGGTCTTTTTAATTACTTCAGAAATCTGATATTGTTATATTGCTATTAATGTAATCTTCATGCTCCCCCAATATTGTTTGTAGACAACTCGAGACCTCGACCTATCCACTGGGCACATGTCCTTTTTCCTAACATTACTATGTCCATCGCCTTCATCCTTTGGGGCGTTGATGACGGTAAGTGTTGTACTTAATACTTCATGGTAACATTTTACTGTAACTCTAATACAATAAACTCTGGAATTATTCAACCATGAAATGAAATCAATAAATAAATTATCGGTAGACACCAATAGATCTAATGGTTAATCCCAGAAATAATGGGCACAATTGTCACGTTTCTGGGTTCGAGGCATAAATGCAGAGGATCCAGGTGGTTCAGGAAAACGATTTATTTTTATTTAACATGAACACAAAACAGGGAAATTAAATAAACAAAGAGACTTTATAAGTAAAACGAAACCAAACCACGAATAAAGACAGATAGAGACATATACCTTCAACTTATTGTAACAAATGCAAGACGCTAAACCGAACTAAAACAAACCATTTATAATAAAAATGAGCAAGTCGGTTCAGGTGAGCGCCCCACGTCACCTGACCAAGGTGCTTAATGGGAAATGAAGTGAAAATAAAAGGAACTACACACAAAATCACAGGGCGCTTTGGCACCCTCTAGGGGTTATCCCTAACAACAGTGCAGGAATACACCCTTAATAAGATGCCAGTCCATGTGCAGGAAAACAGCCTGCTGTTTGTGATGACATATTCCACTTGATTTAATATACTTTGCACAATTGAATTCTTAGTTGAGTTGAGAAATGTAAATGTTGTAGTGATTTTTATCTAAAAAGAATGCACCTCCTTTACTGCGCTCCTTTTTGTTTAAATAACAGACTTACATTTATCAATATACAGATGGTACTCAATCTGAATAACTGCTTTACCGCGGCGTTTCACGGCACCAGCATTTGGGTCTGTGCATTTGCTGGCTTTTATCGCTGAGTGTCGCTATATAACTACAGACTTTATAACCATTCTCTCAAGGATTAATGAGCCACAGCTCCTTTAGAGCTGCACATGGTAACGGATAAAATCACGTAAAATATTGTAGTTAAACAAATTCATAACCACAGTACTAAAATTACAGTACAAATGTAGAATTAAAATTAAATAAAATCTTATTAGGATTGAATTTAAGCAAATTAAATGTTGTCACAGTGAGCCTTTAGATTTTATCATGTGTAAGTAGAAAAGCTACGCGTGTAGGGTTTTGTGTTATCTTCTATTTTGCGTTCTTTAAATTTTTAGTAGATTTATTAACTGAAATAAATGAAACTAAATAACCATAAAATTCAAATATTGTCAGGACGTCAGCAGATGTTGATGTGTTTTTGCATTATTATAAGAATTAAATGCAGTAGGCTGTTATGATCATCATAATTTTCTTTAATAAACAATGAAAACATTTTAATAAATTACATTTTTACACCTCCGTTGCACTATTTTTTCTAGGTCTGACCAGTTGGCTGGGCCATATATAAACAGAAGTTTAAGGTTTTCATTTATCACTTATAAGGGTATCACTTATTCCATGCATTATGTGAATAGGATTGACCAAAACAGTAAATTTAATTGCCTACAAGTTTTTGATTTTGTAAGACTTTTTTTTAAATCCAGGGGGTATTTCCATCTACTTTGTTCCTGGGATAAACTGCACATACACCATGACCGTGACCACCAGTATAGCAGAATTACTCTGAATAAATAAATGAATTAATTATTGAATGAAAGTATGTTATTTAAATTTGTTTCAGGGTTTTTACCTGAGGCTGCTACTTGCTTGGCTCTTAATCTTCTAAGAATTCCTTGCCTATTGTGGATCACTTCATATTTGGAAAACGTTCATGGTAGGACATTATTTCTTGGTACAGTACAATGTAAATTAACACCAAGTATGAATCATTTGGATACATTTCTGTGCATGTAGTAATTTGTAGTTATGTACATGCAGGCAGAGACCTTGTAACAAAATCTGAGGGATGGTTTATACAGGTATAATTTTTTTTAAAGATATGATATATTGAGATATATTTGCATCTCTTTGCACATCCTGGTCTGCTTGCCAGCACTGTAGAAATTTACAGCTGGTGCTTGTCAGCAGGAACAGTACCTGGGCCAATTGTAGGTCGTTGCTATTTGGTCTGGGCTTAAGTTAAGTTAAGTTAGCCTTTATTGGTCACACATACATTACTGCACAGTGAAATTCTTTATTCTTCGCATATCCCAGCTTCTTATTGCATGATGCTGTTGCCATTGCTGTTGAATTGTGCGAATTACTCAGCTGATGTGTTCTTGCATGTCCTTCACATATTAAATCACCAATATAGTCACAGTTATTCTTCCTGTGCTTCTCCCATGGTATGCAGGAGACCATGGGCCCCTCCGCCTAAAGATAAGCTAAAACTGGGTGAAGTGAGGAGAGGAGAAGGTCCCTATTTGGTCATTCCTCGTCCATGAAATTCAGTAGTAACATAGCAGTAACTTGAAATGTTTGAAGAGCTTTGGGGCACCTGCAGCAAAGCATGTATCCTGGTCCATCAGAATTTCTTTCATCACCCCCACTTGGCTACAGAAGACGGCAAGTTCTTGGGCAACAGCAGTGCTGAAGCCGGTCATAGTTTTTTGTTCCCTTTCAAAAGCTACATGATGCTGCGTGAAAACGCTATGGGAACATCTCTTTGTTCAACCGGTTGTGAAGCATGTGAAGCATCAAACACACCAAACTTTTTGGCCTCAGTCAGGTGACATCATCTGATGAGGTGCACTTGCAGGTTATAAATAGGACTGAGCTGGAAACATACTCAGGTCTTTTTGTCTTCAAGTACCGCATTGTGTTTGCGTGTGTGTGCAAAAGCAGTTATCAAAAAAAAGACCACCAGTTGTGGCAGCCCGGGCGCTTCTTGTGAATGGGCAAAAGAGACTTCTTCTCTTGCTTCGGCAGAGATGGAGATTACCCCCTCAGAGTGCTCCTCTAGTGATGAGAGAGCATATGAGGAATTACTGGAGAAGTAGTAACGCGGGCAGTCGAACAATTACACCAAGGAGCAAAAATAAATAAATAAATAAAATCCCCCAAGCGCTCAAAGTTAGACGACAGGTTTCTGTCGACTGGCCGGGGGGAGGGGCCTCAATGACGGTCCCTCCCCTTCTTTGGCGACCTCTATGATGAGTTAACTCATTCATGGAATAAGCCCTATTCATCCCATGTTTTTGTGCCACTGACATCGATTTATTCAAGTATAGTTGATGCGAAAGCGCAGGGTTATATGATGATGCCCCAGATTGAAGACACGATTGCGGGGTATCTCTCTCCTAGGAGCTCATGCTCCTTGAAAAAGCACACACTCCACACCAATGAAGATGTTAGTCTACATAGCTTGGGGGGGGAGTGTGTGCTTTTTCAGGGAGGATGAGCTCCTAGGAGAGAGATACCCCGCATGCGTCTCTTCAATCTTACAGCTTTTTAGACAGCGGGAGATAAATCTGTGGCTCGGCGTAGCTCCTCAAATGCCGCGTTGTTGATAGACCCGCCAGTGCTCAGATCTTTCAGCAGGTCAGACTGGTATACCTGCAAAACCGCCATGGTGTGCAGGGCAGCACCAGCCTGACCTGCTGAGAGATCTGAGCACTGGTGGGTCTATCAATAACGTGGTGTTTGCAGAGCTACGCCGAGCCACAGATTTATCTCTCCGTGCCACCAAGCAGATGGCCCGTGCTATCGGCCGTTCTATGGCTGCCATGGTCGCCATGGAGAGATATCTGTGGCTTAACCTCACGGGCATCAAGGACAGGGATCGCAGTTTCCTCCTTGATGCTTCCATCTCGCCTTCCGGCCTCTTTGGCAATGCCGTAAACACCGTCACCACTAGGTTTCAGGAGGCGAAGCTCTACGAGCAGGACTTTGTGAGGTTTCTCCCCTGCCATTCTCAGGAGTCAGGACCGTCAGCCACCCAGTCCCGACCAGGTCCGATTCTCTCCAGGCGTGAAGTGCAAAAGGAGAATGTGGCGAGCCTAGCACCCCCTCGTAGAGATTGGGATGGGACTCGCAGCGCTTCGCAGTCCACCTCAAAGAGGCCAGACCTGAGGCGCATTATCTTCTCTAAAAGGAAGTCCTAAAGCTTATGTGCCCAGGATGATGGAGGTGTCTCCCCCTGGGGAGGGGCACATAAAAATTCCAATAAGGAATAAAGACTCCTTCCTTCCCCATCTAGCCGAAGTGTCAAAACTTGTGCCCCTTTCAGAGAGGCTGGCAGCGGGGAACCTACTGCCAGGTATGTCTCTAGATACAAAGCACTGTAGAGAGAGGCTACAGGATTCATTTTGCAAATCGCCCTCCGCGTTTCAATGGCGTAGTCTCCACTTCCATGAAACCGGAACTGGCACATTTGTTGACTCAGCAATTACAGACTTTGCGAGAAAAAGGGGCCATAGGATATAGAACAGTTCCCCTGCCAGACAGAGAATCAAGCTATTACAGTCAGTATTTCTTCGTTCCCAAGAAAGACGGGGGGTTGAATCCAATTTTACATATTCGTGGGCTAAACATCAAAATGTTGACAGCCAAGATGTTTCTCAAATCCAACCAGAGGATTGGTTTGTGACAATCGACCTGAAGGACGCATATTTTCTTATAGAAATATTGCCACAACACAGGAAGTTTCTGAGGTTCGCTTTCAGGGAACCTCAGCCTACCAACGTATTTGGGTGTCATAAGGAATTAGATCGCAAATCAGACACAGCTGTCTTCTGTGATGCCGAATCCATTCTCAATACCCTAAAGGAAATCAGGCTAGGCCAGAAAGTGACTGTTTATTACTTTCAGAGTGTTTTAGATCTCATGACAGCTGTATCCACGGTAATGCCCTTTGGCCTTCTGCACACGAAATTGTTTCAGTTCTGGATTTCATCCAAGGGCCAATCTCCAGAGGCAAATAAGGGTTATGTGCCAGGGGCTTCGTACCCTTTCTATGTGGTTCAGAGTCCCCGCAAAGATCTGTCAACAAGGCTTGCGCCTCATATTGATAGCGACCCGTTGGCCGTCCAAAGTGTGGTTCTCAGATCTAATATCTCTTTGGAATCTTCACCTCTGGCCCCTGAACTGACCAATTAAGATATGCTGGTTTTCCAGCCAGTGAAATTGAAACAATACTAAGTGCTAGGGCTTCCTCCACTAGAAGAACTTACGCCCTCAAATGGAGTGTATTTGAAAGTTGGTGCATGGCAAAACATGTAGAACCAGCTCACTGCCAAATAGATTCAATGCTGGAGATTCTGCAAGAAAAGTTGTCCTCGGGCTTATGCCCCATTACTCTCAGAACGTACATAGCCACCACTTCGGCTTGTCATGTTCTGACCGATGGGGTTTCTGTGAAAAAGCACCCTTTAGTTGCCCGCTTTATTCATAGAGCTAAACGGTTGAGGCCGCCCACTAGAGCGACAGACTTGGGACTTAGACTATTGTGCTCGAAGGTCTGGTTGATTCCCCTTTCAAACCATTAAAGTCAGCACCTGTCAGGTTTCTTCTCTGAAGAGAATTGGGCATTTTCAGGCTATGTCGGTTTCGCCATCCTGCCTAGACTTTACCCCTGGGCTAGTCAAAGCTCTTCTGCATCTGCACCCAAACCATCTTCCGAAAGTTCCATTCTCGACCATGCAGCCTGTTGTTCTTGAAGTCTTCTGTCCTCCACCAATTTAAACTCCGCCGCACTAGCCAGTGGCATAAATCAGAGCAGATTTTTATATGCTATGGGGGCCGCCACCAGAAGGTGGCGGCCGCCACTAGCCAAACGCTGTCACATTGGGTGAGAGATGCTATTGCCCTAGACTACGAGGCGTGTGGTCACACTTTGCCTCTAGGAATTAAGGCCCATTCAACCATGGGACTTGCCTCATCAATTGCCCTGGCAAGAGGTGTCCCCTTGCAGCAAGTGTGTGATGCGGCAGGTTGGTCCTCTCTGCACAAATTTGTCAGATTTTATAGTTTGGATGTCCATGCTACTCCTGGCTCGCAGGTACTTGAGTCAGCATCCCAGGGTTATGTTTGAGACCTCTTTGGTGATTGTGCGCACACACTACACAACCCTGGGGGTTCAGACACTTGCAGCGTGGTGGCGTGGGTATTCTCGTTCACATAGCCTTTTCACGCAGCATCGAGTGTAACTTTTGAAAGGGAATGTCTCGGGTTACTTTTCTGTAACCCTGTTCCCTGAAAAAGCGGGAACAAGATGCTGCGCTACAATGCTGCACTGCGGGCGTGACCGGGCATCCTTTCAGACAAAAATTGACCTGAGGATTTAGTCCTATTTATAACCTGCAGGTGCACCTCATCAGATGATGTCACCTGACAGAGGTTATATAAGTCAAAGTTTGGCATGTTTGATACATACATGCTTCACAACCGGTTGAACAAAGAGATATTCCCATAGCATTTTCACACAGCATCTGGTTCCCGCTTTTTCATGGAACAGGGTTACAGTAATGTAACCCGAGACATTCCTGATCAAAATTTCCCTCTCTGACAGCCTCCTGAGAGAAGCTCAATGGGTTGGTATAACTGCATCAATGCTGTCTTCTTTGGGGGCCAGGCAGATATAGTGGGGTAGGAACCTCTCTCATATCTCTATGGATGCAGGTGAGGAAAAGGCGGCAAACACCCTCCTTGGCGGAATGGTAAGGAACTGAGAGATGAGCCAGAGAAACAAAACTCCCTGATTTAAGGACTTATTTAAGGATTTAAAGATTGTAAATCCTTTAACTATGATCTGGACCAGTGGAGCTTGGGGCTGGACTGATATGTGAGGATTATATAGCGACTCTCCAGACATAGGCTCATCTCATCATATGCCTAGCTGGAGTTTCCTCCAGCTGGGCCTGCTGCAAGAACCAGGGTTAGTATGGGGGTGTGCTGTATGTAAATCCTACTGGAATGGTTAAGTGATGTTCCCTTGCCATACCATATGCAGCTCTCTGCTGAGCTGCTAAGTTAGCTGGATTTTTACAGAGCTAATACATGAATAAATACATAGCTCTGGTGCTGGAGTACATTTTCTTCTACACCAAAATACATTTAATCTGTTTTCTTCTGCAGTTATCCTAGAGGGCAATGAAGCAAGACATGTACAATACCAATGTGTGCTGGTTTCAATAAATTAACAACTTAAGTACCGATGTTGTTAAGCTGAGATAATTGAGACTCAGAGGTGTCCTTTGAAAGAACCCTCTACTTACATCCCAATGACTAATCATCTTCCTACTTGGATGGCATGTCTACTGTACATTCCACATATAATGTGTTGACCTTATATGTTTTGTGTATATATGTTGAAAGTTTTAAATTTGTTGCTGCCACCTTGGCATCTCAATGGGACATTCCTGGTAAAATAATTATAGCTGACTATCCAGGCATGGGATCATCCCATCATATGCCTAGCTGGATGAGATCCCTTCAGCTGGGCCTGCTGCATAACCATGGTTGGGATAGGACTGAGCTGTATTTAAATCCTACTAGAATCGTTAAGTGGTGTTCCTTTGCCATGCCATATGCTGCTCTCTGCTGAGCTGCTAAGTTATCTTGATCCTGGATATATGCATTCTGAAGCATTGCTGAAGTTGTGGGGAATTTTCTTATGTTCCAGGAGATAAACAAGATAATTCAAAGTTCTCAGACTGAACAGTACACTTTATTACAATGGTAAACCGATACAGTAAAGCAGGTCTATTTCAAGCATGCACCCTGAAGAAATAATCATAATGCATGAATTTGCCTTTTCCACCTACTGTATCTACTGTAATACTAATTTGTTTTAGACACTCTTACCCTCTTCACCATCACTAGATGGCACCCCATTGCCTGACATCATTAATACAACCAAGGCCATTGAGGCCACAAAAGGCCAAGCTGAATTCGTAGTCTCAACTTCCAGCATGATTGATTTTTATGCACATTCCTTCTGCATATTTTATTAGGGCTTTTACTTCTCCTCTTATGGTCTGCTTAGCCTGATAAAAAGGACTTAGCGAGTAGCGAGGAAATTAGTTTGTTCTGAACCCGTCACCACTCTGCTCTAGAGATTAAGGTCCCTTACTCCAGCAACTGTTTTTAAGCGACCTTAAGACAAACATAAAATGTTTAGACAAACATTATAAAAGACACTATAAAAATATATTTTTCAAATCTGGATATTTTTTATTCTGCTGATTACAATACACTGAGGAAACTCTACTGAGCACTTAGAACACTACATTTCATGACATGAAATACTATTATGTTTATGTCTTACTGTTATTATAATTATTACAATTAGAAATGCATGTTCATCAACCGAAGCTGATCGCTTTTGTAAATAATTTTGATTGACATCTCAGTTCTGCTGCTGGGATTGTTTCTATGCCCAGGTTATGTATTTAGCACAGCCAACCTTTGTACAAATTCACACCACGTTTTGCTTTATGTACTGGGGCTGCTGTTTGGGGCTGTCACTAAAGAATCTCTGAACAGGAGAAGGCTGTATAGTTGTAAACCCTGTCCATGTTTCAGCAACAACAAAGGCACTGCCTACCACACAAACCTGCTATTGGACAGTCTAACTGGTTTCTGGTTCCAACCACACCAGTCTTTAAACACCCTCCCTTTTTAATTAAGAAGATTTCTAAGCTAATTCATGGTATTCAATATATATTTATGCTCATTTTTTCACTTCATGTGACCCTTTCCTGAGATGGGCCATGAATACCCTAAACCAAAACAGCATTTATAGAGGATATGCAAAAATGAATATGGCAGCCACAGCGTAAATCACATACGTTTCCTAAAAGTAGAAATTTTGTCAGGCTGTGGTTGGAATTCAGATATCATGAACAGAAATGTCTCCTTGTCTCTGCAAGTGGGTACCAGGCTCTAGCTTGCTTGAGTTGCTTTTCTCATTTTAAAGGTATCCATTTGAGAGCAGATAGAGAAAAAAATCAACATAAAAGTCTTTCTATCGCATCAGAGAGAGAAACTCACAGATGTACCAGCCCATGACTAGTCGTACATTTCACAACTTCCACACTGAACAGTGAGGCCACAAACTTATGCTCTTTACTCTGAGATGTCTGGCAGGATCTTGGTTTCACATTCTACACGTACAAGGAGGAATCCAGCTGTTTTTCATTATTATCACTGGAGGAAATAAATGCTAATTAATGCAAATGGATTTTTAAATGCTTACTACTGTCATGAGGACATCTGAGATAAAAGAAAATGTCACAGATCAGACATGAGAAAAAAATCATCAAAACTATTATAAATTACCAAGGCACAGTACAAAGTGTACGAAAACGTGTCTCTGAGGAGGGGTTTAGAAAAGACCAGCCTAATTTGAATATGATGGTTTATTATTATTATTTTTGTTGTTATTATTATTTTTACCTGTTGCTGATGTTTTTATTTACAGGGAAATTCAAACGATTTATTAGAACATCAGCAATTCCACTGGAACACAACATGATAATTGTTGTTGCTTATTCAAGTAAGTACACACGATCATTACACCTGTTCAGATACTTTTTTTCAAAATTTAATTTATATTTCTATAAGATGAGAAGAAGGAAGCTACAATTATAAATGAAATATCTTTGTAGCAAAATATATTATTATTATTTAAAATATGTATATAAAATTATTCCAATATTCACCCTTTAGTGATTATTATTGGTATTATTATTATAATTCAGTGCTAAATTACAGTGTCATCTTTAGGTGTATTATAAAGGGACTTCTGTTTCTTTTGCTCATACAGAAATTTCTTAAACTTTATATATATATATATATATATAATGAGTGGGCCCTTGAGTTATCTCAGCTAATCAGATGTATAAGGAGATAAAAATGTAAGTCACCCTGGAATACTGATATAAATAATATAATATTTATAATATAAATAAGTAACTATTCAAATTAGGTTTTACATTTACGTTTCTTAAGCACTCACACTACAATAAATATGTTAATCCAGGAGGGTTATACAATATGCCCAAAATCTACTAACTCGATATGAATACTGTATTTCAATACTGTATATTCAGTAAATAAACTGTTTATATGAAATGAATACATAGAAAGGTCTCATTCTCATTACATCTCTTATATAATCAATAAAAAAAGTGATTGCTCATGTTTGATTAATTTTCTCTTTTTATGTTTTAAAAGAAATATAAAACAAAAAATGTAACAGAATATATTTTTTTATTTATAAAATATCAAAACGTAACTATATTTGAAAACTAAATCAATATAGAATTTATTTTCCAATACAGATTTAGTTTGCAAGTATGTCATGTAAGTATGACCAAAACTAATATTCTTAGGTTTAATCAAAACTAATAGTCTTACACTACATCTGACAAAAAAAAAAATGAATACAAGAATATTACAATATAAAATACCACCGTTTAAACATGGAAAATGTAAGTGATTAATTTTGGGGCACTGGGAAAATGTTGGCTTGTTCCAACATTCTTGTTGTAGTGAGATGTTGAATATGTTTGTGAACACCACCGCTAGTGTCACCAGCACTCCAACAGAAACAACTCTGAGACCTAAACACTGTCATGTTATCTGGGAATTTGCACACCAACGTCTGCTTCAAACTCAAAAAAAGCCATGGGGACATGAGGATCAACTCTGGAATCACTTTTAATTCACTTTTAACAGGTTTGCAGGTTATAATTGATCAAAGTGGATTTGTCGATAAGTCGATGAGGTCGATAACCTTAAATTAAAAACCACAAAAAGTACATCAATATTTCTAATAAATATTAGTTAAAAAGTTTTTTTTTGCTTTTTTAAATTTTTTGTTGTTGTTCCCCTCTACACAGGGTTTTCTTCAGAGGTAGACAAGGCCAAAACAAACAAAACAGACTTGGGTTTAAACCCAAATAATCTGCAATTAAAGTATAGAAAACAAAATACAGATTAGTTTACCTACCTGAAAATATATATTAAAAGAAATTGTGTCTCACCCTATACTTATTATATAAAGTTATTTACAAAGTATTTACAAAATGTCCGTGCTTACATGCAGCCAAATTGAAATGGACATCATAATCAAACAAGCAAAGTTTCAGATAAACCGGATAGTCAGTCTGTACGGGGTTTTACAAAGACAACAACATTCAAACTCTCTTTCTCTCTGGTACAACACTCAAAAAAACAAAAACAATCAATCAGAATCTCACAATACTAGCACACGACAGATCAGATCTAACGTGGCTCAAAATGGCAGAAGCTGAGTGTTTGGGGCGGTCCTTATATCAGGATAGGGTGCTGAATAGAACCAATCCCGAACTCCAGCTGATTAACAGGCCACACCCACCTAGAATAGACGCCGGTTCAACACACAGGAGCAGGGGTGTATTCCAGAAAGCAGGTTATGTGACATACCCGGGTAAGTTTAAGAGTAAGTTAGTGGATATCCTCAACTTTCGGTTCCAAAAACGGAGGTAACTCTCTGGGTATGTTTGTAACCATAGCAACTTGCTCTCTGAAGATAACCTGCTCGGTAGCAGCTTCTGTTCCAGGGTCAGTTTGTTTCAGAGGTTTATTGAGCATGACGTGCGCTTTTAATGAAGATCCTGTGGACGTGGAG
>QMIH01000204.1:19227-38839 GCA_003987875.1 Clarias batrachus
GATTATTTGWAAGAGTTATCGGTTTTCAAGGAAATCGTTAATTTACTTAACACATKTRTTGAAACRGCATAMTYCTAATGCTTAAATTAATTAAACACACTGAGTACTGTTAACTTAAATCATTGCAATTAGTTCAAATTAARKGACCTTTTTGAGCATTCAGAACTTTTTGATATTTTAATTAATCGTGAGTACGTAAGTAACAGTAACCGTCACCTTAACATTCCACCATGTAAAACTCTATAGAGCGCTGCTGGCTCAGTGTTTCGCCTGCCATGTGAACGGCCCGGGTTCGATCCCTGCGCTGGCTTGTCTGATGTGGTGACAGCAKCAYCWATTTATTTGATTTGCAACAAGTTCAACAAACTCAAAAATTTACAGTTTTGTTTACTTAAAATTGGAAACATCATCACTTAAAAATTGATGTAACTTCTTACAGTGTACATAGCACTTAGTTGTTTTTTTTTTTGCGTCATGGCATTTTTTATACCATGTGGGTGACGCAGAGCATGTGGGAAAGGCAACTGTGTGTAGAGCCGTTCACACAGTATGTCTGGCACTTAAACACTTTTTACACACACCGTAAACTCGATTAAGTTGTCAAAACTCAAAAAACTTGAGGTAATCAGCATCAATTTTTTTAAGTAATGATGTTTCCGATTTTAAGTAAACTATTTTTTAAAAAAAATAAATTATTGTTGCAGTTGTTGGGAATCGAATCCTGGTCTTTCACATGGCAGGCGAAACATTTACCACTGAGCCACCAGCGCTCTATAGAGTTTTACTTGGTGGAATTTTAAGGTGACGGTTACTGTTACTTACATACTCACGATTATTTAAAATATCAAAAGGTTCTGAATACTCAAAAAGGTCTATTAATTTAACCTAATTGCAATTATTTAAGTTAACGGTACTCAGTGTGTTTAATTACTTTGAGCATTAGGGTTTACAGTGTATAATAAAAGGGGAGGCGATGTCAAATGTGCCATTTATTTTTTGCCAAATCATCTCTCTTTCTTTAGCTGATGCAGCCGTATTGCTTTTCTTCATAATTATTGGCTTGAATTCTTCATATGCTGCATCAAAACCTCCAACTCCGGAAGTATGCCGCTCTCTTTTTTCACTTTGATTTTCCATTTTGACTCGTGAAATCGGCGATTCATTGAAAACGTCTTTATGTATGCACCGTGCACGCGCATTAACTCTGGGTAACCAGTAGGAGGTTGATTAAACTTACTCTTCTCAGGGGTTTTGGAACCGACATACTCATGGTATGCGGGTTTGGAGTAAATCAACCTTGAGGTTAAGTTTTACCAAATGGTAAGTTAACCCAGCTTTCTGGAATACCCCCCAGAGAGATATCTAACAGACACAAACAGCATCTCAGAAATCATAACAAAGTTCTCAAAAATGTTCTCAAAAAGGTATAAATTTGAAAATTGAAAGGATCTTCCTATTGTTATTATTGATGTAATAATGAACCTACATTTATTAGATGGCAAATGTAAAGAAATTTTCATTGTGAACTAGCCAGCAGAATAAAGAAATGAGAAGAAGTGTTTTATTTTGAAATAATGCATGATAAATTGTATGTTTATTGCACTACAGTAACATAAAATCAATTTTGCTTTTATTTTTACAATGTAGAATTTATAGACACAATACATAACTAAGCAATCACAAATAAATAATCAGGTTAAAATTTTATTAAGTGGTACATGATTCAAAATAGTTATTAATAGAGAATATAATTTGGGTACCAGTAAGGACACAACCTACAAACAAACTGTTCATTCAGCCTACAAATATAATACAAAATAAATCATTAAAATTAAATGAATAATTATAAAGTCAGATATCGCTGTGTAAAATTTTTGTGTAAGTGTTGCGTAGTTGATCCTGAAGAACAAAGGAGTGGAAGTTGAACAGATGTTTGTCCAGAGACAAACCAGCAGGTGTTGGCTCGATTTGGAAAGACACAGAGAGAGAGAGAGAGAGAGAGAGAGAGAGAGAGATAGTGTTATCACCTTAAGAACAGATTGGAGAGCAGATAGGAAGGTAGTATCAAGGAAGATTTAACATGTTAATATCAGATCCACGAGGAAGAGAGCAAGAGAATAGAAGTATATTCTTTTATATAAAAAAACCCTCACACTCTGAGGAAAAAAAAAGATGAGAATTCAGTGAGCGCTAGTGGAGAACTCTTTAATTTCTCTTTCTGAGCTCAGCATGAGATGCATGAATAAGAGTAGGATGAGAATAGAATGACTCCATATAAAATACAGAGCTCTCTGATTTATTTGCATGAGATAAAAAAGTGCATAGTTGAGAATTAATTAAGTGCATGTAGGGAGCTCTTTTCAAACTTAAAACATCTTTATTCATAGTGATTATCTCCTGTATTCACATACACACACTCACACACTCATTCACACACTACGGGCAATTTGGGAACACCAGTTACCCTAATCTGCAGGTCTTTCGGAAACCGAAGTACCCGGAGGAAACCCACCAAGCACGGGGAGAACATGAAAACTCCATGCACACAGAAACGGGAAAACATAGCCATGCTGGTTCAATAGGTCAAAGCTTAAGAGCACCATCCAGACCATTTAATAAAAAATTGTCATTTTATTTTATTGCTATTAACTAAAGAGTATAAAACAATGAGCTTATACAAAGCAAGACAATAAGACAAATTTAGTTTACATAAAATAAGTGAACCAAGTGAGACCAGTTGGGCTTTGGCAGAAATAACAATTAAAACATACATTAACTTTTCAAAAGGAGCCCTCGCAAATGATATTAGTAGATTGTAATTTGTATTTGCTCCTCTATTTGTGTTTATTTGTGTAATCTTAAAAATTAACGTACTTTTGTTCTTGTTCTTGTCTAGCTTTCCTAATGCACACAGAACACACAGTGCATTTTGTCTCCAGACTATTGTGTGTGATACTTCTGCTCCTGGGCCCAATTCTGAATATTTTTGATATCCTTTATATAACGTACCGAGGTAAGGTGTGCAACATTTTATTGCTTTCTATTAACAAATTGTGGCAATTAAACTGACATTTCATCATGTATCCTGAACCTCTTCGTTAGCGAATCTGTAGAAGTATTTTCTATTGATTTTCACCTGGTCGCATATAAAACACAATTTCAGAGTAGTTAATAGGCTACATGATTTCTCTCATTAAAAAAAAAAATCCTTTACCCCCCACCCCCATGTTTTATTCTCTCTTTCCTACTATCCTTTCTTCCCCTCTTCCATCTGTGTTCTCCCACTCTGCTCCCTGCTTCCTCTTTTTCAAAGGAAATTCCTCCACTCATTACCCCGATGCACTTTCACAAACACACACTGTACATTGATGTACAAATGTACATTGATCACATATGTCATGTCTTTTGTCATTTAGCTTGTTATTTAGCTATTATTATTAATTTTCTTTTTTTTTTTTGTCTTTTGTATCCGTCTTGGATTTGTGGTTTTGCTTATCTACTATGTACAGTCTTTTGTTGTGGAAATGAATAAATAAATAAATGAATGAATGAATTCATTAATTAATTAATTTAAACTACAAAAGCCCTGCTGTAGAAACCGGTGTGAAGGTCTAACATCTCCACAGAAGAAGCTCAATTTGGTAACATATGAGATTTAAAACATTATTTGAGATTTTGGATCCAGTGGAAGTGCTAGTTTTAAACATGATCTGAGCTATGGGCTGTAACTGTATTTTTTTATGCAGCTAATAAGATTTAATACAACTCTGATTTATGTGCCAACTTTAGAGACACGAGGGACATTACACATGGACTTTGCACTTTATAACAAAGCAATATTATTGTTGTAGAACACACAGTGATGATTTTTTTTTTGTTTCTTATTTTTCACAGCATTTGAAAATGTGGAAATGAATTGGACTTTCCTTCCCATAGAATTGATCAATCTGCAATGTATATTAGCTATTATAATGATATACAAAGAAACCTTTGGTAAGTAATCCATTTTTGTTGTTAATTACTGTCTTGCTTAATATTTGCTTTAGCAAATGTGCCATCAGAATACACACTCTGCGACCAAAAAAACACACTCTAATCTTCTGTTGACGCGCCTTATGCTTCGGTTTTCAGCATGCATCTGCTGTGGCATAATTTTGATAAGCTTGTGTTACTGTATGTCACAACATTTATTACCATCCAGAGTCACACTAATGTCTCTCCAAGATTTTTGGTTGTTAATGGGGAAGTCATTGCTTAAAGTCTTCTCCAGTCCAAAGATTCTCAATAGGGTTAAAGACTCATTTTTAAGGATTTTATTTTATTGCCCTAACAAATGTAAGCCTTTTTTCTGATGAGTCTCACTAACAAGTGGTTTTCTTATAGACACACAGCTGTTTAGTCTAAGTCCTGATGAGTTCTCATCATACCGTGTGTGTATGGAAGTGCGCTTCCTTTCACTATTAAACATAGCTCAGATTTCTACTGATATTATTATTATATTATTATATTATTATTATTATTATTATTTTGCCATACAACTTTACAATGCAAATTTTGGAAAAAGTTGGGACATTTTTTTTTAAGCCAATAGTTTATTCACAGTAGAACATGGAGAACATAAATAATGTTTAAACTGAGAAATTCTACAATTTTATCCACTAAATGAGCTCTTTTCAAATTTGATGCATGTTACAGGTCTCATAATCTTACTTTTGTTGCCAGGGGTTCAGTTAATATTGGCTGTATTTTTTGTCATTTTGAGGGGACAATTAATTTACACTGCTATACAAACTTGTACTTACACAAAAAGTGAAACAAACCTGTGGTCATAGTCAATTTAACTAACTATATACACATGACAAAGCAAACATTTGTAAAAGAACCATATAGGCAAGAAATAGAACAGTGTCTGTATTCACAAAGCTTCTTAGAATTCTCTCAGAGAGCTCTGAGTAAGGAAAGTACAGAAACCTTTATCTTAGTGAGGGGCGTGGTCGACCCCTTTGCTAGGGATGATGCAGCAGTTCAAGGACTGTGATTGGTTGATAAAAATAACCTCTGACCTCTGTAAAGTTCTTGAAATGAGCTCTTTGTGAAGATAGAACATATGATAATAGAATAGACAGTAAAAGCATAATGTTTGTATATAAAGAAATTGTATAATCATGACTACAGACTACTTCATGCAAAGTTTTTCTTATAAGCTAAATATATTAAAGTTAATTAAAACAGCCAAAAGTTGAAAATGCGCCTACTTTTGAAGCAACCAATTTCCACACAGTAGTTAATTTCTTACATTTATTTCCTAAACTGATTTTATTATGTGTGATCCAATTCAGATTGATGGGAGCAAAATGGCTCTCCTTTTTACCAGTTTACATGATCACAGGACAGTTTATTTAAGTTGCACTTTTGGATGGTATGTAGACAACAATCTTCTGGAAGGAAGTAAAACAAGAAAAACAAATTGGACAGAAGAGCAATGTTTACTTTAAGCTTTATGTTCAGTGTTTGGAGAATATTTCTTCTTTCTGCCATTTTGTCCTCTGCTATAGAAACTCTTAAGCCTCTTAAAAGTCCTCCTCTCTTTATTATTTTTACTTTAGGAGCTGTATCTTTACTAAGATTTCATCCTAAACTTAAGGGGACGTTTTAAGAAATGTCATAATTCCAAGAATTTTCTTAGAATTTCATCACTAGGAGCAACTTTTAGGCTTAAGAACCTTTGTGAATACGAGCCCAGATTTATAAGATCACATGTGATAATAATAATAAGAAGAAAGAAGAGCATACATGCATACATTACCTATGTAGTGATAAGTAAAGTGAAATGTGATGAACTTCAATTCATCAGTTTACACAATTTTATTTGTATAGCGCTTCTAACAAGTGTCATTGTCACACAGCAACTTTACACAATCAAAAAAATTATGGAAGTTTGTATGAAATGTGGGCGGTATGGTGGTGTAGTGGTTAGCACTGTCGTCTTTCACCTCCAGGGTCTGGATTCGATTCCCAGCCAGGCTCGAATCCTGTCTCTGTGTGCATGGAGTTTGTATGTTTTCCCTGTGCTTGGTGTGTTTCCTCCGGGTACTGTACCTGCAGATTAGGCTAATTGGCATTCCAAAATTGGCTGTAGTGTGTGAGTGAGTGCCCTGCAATGGCAGATAACTAGTTTTTCTGCATCGTTTAGTGACAGTATATTTCTTATCTTGGCAATATTTTTCAGGTGAAAGAAAGCTATCCTGGTAATATTATCTACATGAGCTTCAAAAGAAAGACTGGAATCTATAATCACACCGAGGTCTTTTACTGTTGCACTTGATGGAGCAGAAAGGCCATTTTAAGTTATACTTTGATTAAAAAGATTACGTCTAGCTGCTTGTGGCCCTATGACTAGAACTTCTGTCTTATCAGGATTAAACAAAAATAAGTTGATTAACATCCAGTCTCTTATGTCCTTCACACATTGCTCAACTTTATTAAGCTGTTTTTCTCATCTGGTTTTGCTGAGACATATAACTGTGTGTRATCAYWATAACKATGAAAACTAATACCATGTTTACGAATTATGTTGCCCAGAGGAAGCATGTAAAGGGAAAAAAGCAGTGGGCCTAAAACTGAACCCTGAGGAACACGAAACTCCACTTGAGAACATGAGGAATGGTCACCATCTAAATCTACAAACTGATAACGATCAGTCAAATAGGATCTGAGCCACAAGAGGGCAGTTCCCTTAATTCCTACTACCTTTTCTAATCTGTGAAGGAGAATACTATGATCAATGGTGTCAAAAGCTGCACTGAGGTCCAGTAACACAAGTATAGTGACGCAACCCTGATCAGAGGCCAGTAGGAGGTCAATTATTAATTTATTCTGTATATTTAACTTCATTCAGCCGTTTAAGTTACATGAAAAAATAACGTGCCTACCAGCCTATTATTATTTTCTGTTCAAATTTAAAGATGCACACGCGTGTGCAAAAAGACATAGTACAACAAAGAATATGAAATTGTATAATCTTTAATAAAGTTAGGCTAAAACAATATTGTCTCCAATCCTGAAGCAAACATGATTTTGTTTTTGTTTTAGTCTATCCGCTCAATACAACGTGACAGCGCGCTCCGAGGTGAACACATGCAGACCCCCAGTTACTGTAATCCCTCTTCTCAACTTTCATTCATGATAGCTGTGAAGTTATCAAACCAGTTTCACTGATGGGAGATTGGCAGAATTGAGGAGTTTAAAAAGAATTAACAAGACCGAGCAGACGTCTCTGCCTAAAATCTATTTCATCAGCAGATCGTCAGACTTCATAGTTGGATCTGATACTTTGAGTGTAATTCATAAATTTACTGAATATATTCAGATTTTGTAAAATAACGAAACCCGTTTCCTTCCTGGACCGTTTGTCCTCATCACAATGAACTGAGGCTCAGCCCGTCTAAAACGTTTCTTGTTTTAATTTGTAATATTTAAGTGAAATACATTTTGCGTATATGCTTAAATATTCTATTATGTTTGATCTGCATTATTGCAAGAGACGATGACTTTCTGGAGGAGTATGTCTGCACCTTTTGTAAAGTGAAAGTACGAGCCGCGGGTTCACGCACGCCGATGAACAGTTTTATTTCAGTCATAAATCCGCAATCAAACTCCAGGTATTATTTCCAGCAGTGGTCAAGTAATGGATGAAATAAATATTAAATGCTGGACACAAACATAAAAAATATATATTATTTTTATAAAAAGCCCAAAGCACTTCGTGTTCATATTCGTTCATTCATGTCTTCTGATGTTGCTCAATGTCGACACATTTTTACGTATAAATGACGATATGTTGACATATTCATGAATCAGGACATTCGCATAGTTAAATTAATTTTAAGACCATGTCTTTCATTGTTTTGTCCCTGTTAAGACATTATAAAAACTATATAAGAAACTTGTTATTATGAATTTTAAAGCATGGTTTTGTGCATCTTATTTCATCATTATGAATATAATATGAAGCACATATACACACAATCATCATGAAAGATCTATTGTAAAACAAAATAAAATTCATGTTCGCTTTAGCATTGGAAACAATATTGTTTTAGGCTAACTAATTATTCACTTACATAAATGAACACTGCAGTCAATAATTACAAACTAAGTATCAGTAAAACAATCAATACATACCCACAATGCTACTACAAAGTAAGAAGTTGTAAGGAATTCTGAACACGCTACTCTCTGTGTCTGCTTGATTGCTTCTTGAATACAGGTCACCTGACAACTCCTTACTTACACTTTTCTTAAAGAAGCCACAACCCAATTATTTACAACTGTAACAAAACAAGCTCTGAAAGTCCCATTAAGAATTCAAAGCCCCAACTCTGTCGTTGTGCCAAGGATCTCAGGTTCATTTTCATTGCCATTTAGATTACAGCTACCATGCCAAGCCCCCAAGCAGCCCCAGTGTTCTGTACAGCCTCTGTGTCGGAAGGCCCAATGTAAGATTTTGATGGTCTACCCCAGGGGTGTCCAAATCCAGTCCTGGAGGGCCAGTGTCCAACATAGTTTGGTGATTCTTCTTCTCAGACACAGCTGATTTAACTAATCTGTTAATTACTAGGTTCAGTGGGTGTGTTTAGGTGTTGGTGAATTACAAACTGTGCTGGTCACTGGCCCTCCAGGACTGGATTTGGACACCCCTGGTCTACCCACTGGTGGCAGAATAGCACACTTTGGATGGGTAATGTCAGGGATAGCCCCTGGACGGCACCCAGTGCCCATGCACTCTGTGTTTTGTATTTTTGGGACTTTCATATCAACATGAGTAATCATTGTTTCTTGTTTCACAATGTCTTAACATCTGCCTGTTTGTACTACCTGCCTGACATAGACCAGCAACTATGAAATAAATTGTCTTAAATTGTCTAAATTAATTAATTAAATAAACAACTAAATAAATAAGTAAATGAATAATTAAATTGAATACTTAAATAGGGATTCAATTCACTAATTTAATTAATCTAAATTGATTTAATGACTTTTTAAATTACATTTTTGTTGCACTCTTTCTTACACATTTGTTACACTCCAACTCTTGATAGTTTAGATTGAATAATTTGTTAATGATACCAAACAAGATTACTAGCTGTATATAATGAAGAATATATTGTTAAATCAGTACAGTTGCTGCGACTGAAGAGCTGGTTTAGGCTACACTAATGTAATGTACATTCTCTGTTTTTCAGTATTTATTGCTATGGGCATTCTATTGGTGCCAAACTTTTTTCCGGGCTGAGCAAAAGATTTTTTCAAAAATGTTATCCAACAAGGTTAAATGTAAGTACAGTATCTCTGTTTCTGTAATATTTTCTGTGATATGTACAGTATTGATATCTTATAAGTAATATTCAGGAAAAAGGTTTAGCAGGAACTTACGTTTTTGTAAGTTAGATTTGGGGAACCATTAGTGAAATATGCTCATTGCTCAGAGTTTGCAAATATCTGACCACAATTCACTTGTGATTGTCTTTATTCTAAACAAATCTGATTTTTGCTGTGGTTATAGACTTTATGTAGAAGCAATTTATGTGCACATATACCGTAAATAGTACTTTATTTATGATATTGCACGCTGTCATTCCTTTTGGTTATTCAGATATCCATATTGTATTTTCAAACAACTGAGTTATTTTATCGCCACAGGTCTGTTACAAGGTTAGTCAGGACACTGTTGAGTGTCTGTGTGTTAAGTACAGTGGAATCTCGGATTGCGAGTAACGTGGTTTGTGAGCGTTCCGCAAGACGAGCAAAGATTTTTAATAAATTTTAACTTAAAAATCGAACAAGTCTTGGTTTACGAGTACCGAGTATCATGTATCATGCATGCAGTTCTTGTTTTTATGCCGAGCATCACGTGATCACAACTGAGCCAATGATTTTTCTCTCTCCTGCGCTGTGGAATTGTGGGTACTCGTCTCTCACTGGTATAATCAACATCTGTTCACATGTGTACTGTTTACCATAACACTGTGACCACATGTGAAATTAGAGAGGTTAAAGATCGATTCTCTCTCTCTCTCTCTCTCTCTCTCTCTCTCTGTGTCAACGTGCCCTTATGTGGAGTGCACACACACCTCTCCTGTGCACACTGTGTAGTGTGACATCACAAATAAACTAATCGATAAACATGGGCAAAAAGAGCTAATTTAAACAATTAAGTTTAAAAAATCTCCCATTTAAAAATAAATCAACTTATTTTTAATAAACATTATGTGCAAAAATAAAACTCTGATAACAGTGCAGCTTTATTAGTTTAATTTTCATTACCTTGTTTGGAATATTTGCAATTTATAACTTGTCAAATTATTACACAAAGACATTGGAACTTTTCAGCAGCGACGTCTTACAGAATCAGAGTATTCCACCAGTAACAATACACTCAGGTCATAGTTGTATAAACTGATCACTTGGGGTAAGACGTTGGGGTGGCAGGAGGGCATGAGGGGAGGAGAGTCAGTGGATCAGTAGATAACTCCACCTCATAGCTCCAGTGTTTCCAGTTCAACCTTTGCATGGAGTTCTTGTCTGGGTTCTTTGGCTTCCTCCCACTACCCAAAAACACACAGATAGGTGAACTACCTAATATAAATTGCCCCTAACATAACTGGTGTTTCTATGATTCTTGACTAGGATAAACTAAATTAATGAATAAATAAATTGTAAAGGTCACGGTATAAGAAAATGTCAGACATTTTAATTGGGTAAAATGGAAACAATAAAATCCTTAATGTTGATGTAACACTTTGTGAATTCTTTTGAGACTTATGTAAAGACTGAATGATGTTATTTCACCACTCTAGGTGTCAATTAAACCCTGTGGATAAAGCACACAACATGTAGTGATAGTGTATCGTATAGTGTAATAGTGTATGGTGTATAGTAGTGTGAGTATAAAATACTGAATGTTTCATTTTTGCAGTTTTGCGCTGGACATCAGTGCTGTTGATCTTCCAGCTCCTATACGCATTAGGATCATTTTACACTCATTATGACTTGGTGCACATTGTGAAAGGTAGGTGCTAGTCATATTGAACACTACGTGTTGGTTGATTTACTTTTAAACTGTAAATAAAAGTGTTTTATGCAAGATGATGTAGGATGTTGTTGCTCAGGAGGCTAAAGGTTTCATTGGCACCTGGATAAGGCCTTTCTAGAAAACAGTGGTTAAAATTGAAGACATTTACATATATAGCATTTGTCAGACGTCCTTATCCAGAGCAACATATATAAAATAAATGTACTGTACTTGCTCATTGCTAAATCAATAACTTAAAGCCTTTCTGAACATATTGTGTATTAAGCAATATTCATTATACACTAAAGGCATTTGGGTTTGAGAACAACACACGGTGGTGTAGTGGTTAGCACTGTCGCCTTGCACCGCCAGGGTCCGGGTTCGATCCCCGGCCAGGTTCGATTCCCGTCTCTGCATCCAAAAAATTGCCCGTAGTGTGTGAGTGTGTGTGTCTGTGCCCTGTGATGGATTGGCACCCTGTCCAGGGTGTACCCTGCCATGTGCCCTAAGTCTCCTGGGATAGGCTCCAGGCCCCGTGACCCTGAATACAGGATTAAGCGGTATAGATGGTGAGTGAGTGAGTTTTAATTTACTGCTATTTATATCTGGTTGTGGTAAAGAGCTTAGAACACGTCATCTTTGGTGGATGAAAGCAGCGCCGTACAGACATCAGCAAACGGTTTGTAGTGAATGTACAGTAGAAGATATACTGGTTCAAAAGCTTTCCTAGTTCTTTGAATTGTGTATTGTGAGACCATTACCCGTCTTGTGGAGTTTGTTGGTGTCATGTTTGGTTTTATCTTCAGCTCTCAAAATGTGTCTGTCATTAACTGCTATTGTTTTACTGTAATTGTAATTCCATTCTGTCTTATGTTTGGTTGTTAGTACATATGTGTGTCTTTCTTTTTGCACAACTTACCAAATCATTGCATTGGCTATGTGTAAAGATTTGTGTAATTGCTAGAACATATTTTCCTTTTTTTTCTCAGCTTCTCCCAGCGCTCTGGTCTTTACAGTATGTGAATGTACAGTAAATGTAATTGTATTGTATTGGCTAAGCCTAAAGGTTAAACCCTGGTCTCAAACTCGAGAGTAGATATTCAGAGCTATTAATTGTCACATGATCCAGGATTTTTGGTGATTGTTTAAACAATTAATAGCTCTGACTATCTACTCTCTAGTTTGAGCCCAGGGTTTAACCTTTAGGCGTAACCAATACAATACAATTATATTTACATTTAGGCATTTGCAGACGCTCTTATCCAGGGCTTTTGGGGGGGAGGGGTGGAATACAAATAAATAAAGGCTGAAATTCTGATATATCACATATTTTCACATTGTCTTTTGATCTAAAACCTGAATGACTTCAATATATAACAAAAACAAAAGATTTGGCCTTCCAATATGTTCAGATGGGACTGTATATCTGATTTACAGTGACATAACAAAGTGTTTTAACTCTGCATTAGAAAAAAAAAAAAGTCAAAGTCAGTTGTATTTCTTTTACAGAAAGATACCAAAAGCATACTTCAAGCAAAACATTTCCCAATAATATGTTGTTCTGTTTCAAAATATAAATATAATAGGTATATATTCATTTCATACACTGGATTTCCACCGGAATGCATACCTTGTAGAAGTGTGTGTGTTTTATCTTGTCAGTGCCTGTGGCCTCGTTCAGATTGGCTAGTAGTTCCATGGGAAGTGGACTGCACAGGGCAAAGCAAGGAGGAAGTGATGTGCTGATGATGTTGCAGGTGTTCCAAATAGAGGAACTTTATCAAGTGAAGTTCGCTTAACTGACATTCCTACAACAGGGAGTAGGGAGTACAGTTTAAAGTACAATGCAGAACAGAACTCAGCATGTTCAAATAAAAATTTTATTTGTCAAATACAGTGTCATACACAGTATGATATGCCGTGAAATGCTTGTATGTATGTAAAATTAGAGTATTCGAATAAATAAAATGAAATAAGGATATAATAATAAAAAAGAGTATAAAAAAAGAAAATAGAGTATCCAAATAAATAATATAATATATAAAATAAAAATATAATAAAAATTATACAAATATAGAAATTATAGAAAACTTTTAGCTGTAAAAATGTACAATATGTACAAGTAATAAAATAGAATTGAAATGGAATTGAAATAAAAAAGCAATGTTCAGTCACGGGCAGAACAATGTGCAAAGTTACAGGTGTGCAAAATGTAAACCATGTGCATTAACGTGCAGGTGCGCCGCAGCCCATCACCTAATCATCTCAGTAGCATCCTGGTTTCATCTCTCAGTTAACTTCACACACTGTCTGATTCTGCCAGAAGCCACTTTTACTACACTTTGAAAATCAGTTCAACCCACCAATAAGGGAACACTGTTAAAGACGGGGCAGTGGTGGCTCAAACAGTTGAGACTCTGGGTTGCTGATTTTGGAGGTTTGATCCCCGTTACCACCAGGTTGCCACTGTTGGCCAATTCCCAGCCATTTTACTGTACATGCAGGACACCCTCAGGGCCAGTTTCAGGCCTGGAGTGAGTGGGTTACTACAGGAAGGCAGATCTGGTGTATAAATAATAACTTGTAGTAAATTGTGGTTGCAATAATGAGATATAGCAATCCATAGGAAAGGGACAAAAACAAAGGGGAAAAAAATATGTCATTCGAGATTTCTTAACTTGAATAATGTCTCTTCATTATAAAACCGTGACATTTTTGTTTTGCAGATTGGATATAAAATATTTGCAGTCTGAATGGTCCGATCTGAATAATCTTAGTAAACTCCCTGAATTAGATAAAAATAAATAGATCAAATGTCTCTAAACAACTATGAGTTAAGACAAATTACCTCCTGAATATTCATAACTGCTCCATTACTGAAATACTCCGGGCAGAGCAAGAGTTCACACAGAGTACACAAGAAAACCACATTGCACATGTACCGTCAAAGATCTGCTTCTGGGGGAAATCTGGGGTTGAGGTTGTTCTGATTGTCACAGTTAATGTGACAATGTGAATCCAAAAATAAAAACATAAGCAGAAAAATAATAATAAAAAATGTAACAAGTGTAACGGGTTCGACCCAAAGTTGCACGGGCGGCACCATGAAACACAGACACGAGGCGAGATCTTAGGGGAAAAGGGTCATTTATTCTGAATAAATAAGGGGAAGGAAAGAGTAAAAGGAGGGAGGATGGAAAGAAAGGGAGGTATGATGTGTGCACGTGCTTCACCTGGCGGCGTGTTTATTTAAGGATCCTGATACCTCGGTAGTCTGTGCGATCATTTAGGTAGCACCGGTAAGGTATCAGGGCCAAAGAAAGAAAGATAGATAGAAAAGAAAAGAAAGAACAGACAGACAGAGAGACAAATTGTGCTGTTCAGAGAGAGAGAGGAAAAGCCCCAGCCTCTGTCTGTCTAAGGCGCCAGCTAAAGAGAGAACGTCATGCATCTGTCCAGCGAGCGCGCTCAGTTCAGGTTAATAGTGCACAGCACAAAAACATACTGTATAACTCTCTCTCATAAATCTGGCATAGACCCTGAGAGGATATAGTTATTGTTACGTGTCTGTTCTCACGTAGATGGCGGAGCTCTGTTTATTGTTGTTTTATCAGTTTTCTTTTTTCCTTATAAGTTTCTTAATTAATAATCCCACACCATCTCCAAGTTGATTTGTTCAAGATGATAAAAGTGTCCAAAAAAAAGCTCATGTTTTATGTTAAGACACTGGGTGGCTTAAAAAGTATGTTTGTGGTATTTGTCTGTAAAATATAATTGGTTTGTTGATTTCTTAGCAGTTAAAATAATTCTTTTCATTTTTTACTTAAGTATCTGAACACTGCCTAAGGCCACTGTATGTAACACAGTGTATATTTGACACTATTGTAAAATATTTTTTTTAATTAAGTGAATATATAAGTTAAACTACACAAAAGTAATACAGTGGAACCTTGGATTGCGAGCATTATTTGTTTCAGAAGCATGCTTGCATATCAAAACACTTGTATATCAAAGCGAATTTCCCCCATAAGAAATAATGGAAACTCAAGATTAATCGATCTGCCACCCAAAAATATTCATATGCAAATCATTAATACAAGTTAGAAAGTAAAAAATAAAACAAATTAAATCAACTTTCCCCACACATACCCCTGCACGAGCGAGCACACACACAGAGCCCCGCGCGAGCGAGCAGACAAAACACATCTAAGCGGCGATAGAGCAGACACACACACACACCCCATGCTCAAGTGAGCACTCACACACACTTTCTCACTCACCCCTGCTTGAGCACATACACATTCAAACACAAATTTAAAGGTGCTTTACACATACATGCGAGAGACATTGGCTCAGTTGTGACACGTTACTCTAGGCATCAAAACTAGAAGCGCATGCGTGCCACATGATACTCAATGCCTCTTTGTACTTTAAGAATTATTTATCATGTCAAAATTTATTAAAATGCACTAACATTATTGCTTGTCTTTTGCTCGTGGTTCCACTGTATAGCAAAATCATGGGACCAGAATTGAGATGTACATTTACAGTTTTATTGTGTATACAGAGAATTTTAGAGATTATACAATCATGATTAAATCACTGTCAATATGATTGTTTTGCAGAACGTGAAGCACTTTACTGTGTGATTACATTCGCCCACATTTTGAGCGTGATGACAGCCTTCAAACATCCAGATAAAATTTCTGGTATTCATTATTTATTCTGTTCTCTTTTTCACTTGTTTACTTTTCAATTCAAATTAAGAAATAATTTGCAAGTCATAATTTGCAAATATATAAAGCATGCCTCATTTTTAGGTACTGCTGTGGTATGTTCTGTTTATATTCTATTTATAATAATCCTTTTTAAGTGCTTCAGGATTTCTGAATGAGCTCATTGCTTAAAAAAGCATCTTAGATGGAAAGTGTGTCTTGGGAAATAATGACAAAGCAGACTTGTTTAAAGTGTTAGAATTAGGGGCTATTTGAATGATCCTCACCAGCCTTTCTTGATGAAAAAGCACAAAGTCCACTGTGTATCCAATGTTAAAGTCTTTGCCGTAGACACTCCAAGGAAAACTGAAATAGAATTTTATTTAGATGACTTACAGTAACATGAAATAATGAGAGCTGTGCACATGCCACACATCAGGTAGTACTTTCAAAGACGTAAGTGCATTTAAAATGCACAGGATGTCCCTGTGTGGTGAGAAATACTGAATAGAAGACTTGGAAGACAGGCAGAGTTTCGGATGAGCTCCAGACTCATTCTTATTTACTCTGTCCTCTTCAGAGTGCTTTCACACTTAATAAAATCCAAGCACCTTAACCCTCTGCATGCTTGTGTGCTCGCGAGCTCTGTTGTGCTTATGCCATTTAGTCTCAAAAGCCACACTCGAGATCCAAGTGCAAAAAAATACTAAATGCACTCAATTTTTAAGACTACTTAAATGTCCTGAATGCACACAACCTGTCGCTCTCTTTCCTGTTAAACATTGAGTCTTTGGTGTTTATTAGAGTGCATGGGGGGCTTTAGTATTACCTAGGCAGACCTAGGCAGGCTCACTGTTTTGTTTAGTATAACCCTGGGATATATCATACTGTACATGACTTGTATAGCTGTATTATAGAATCTTGTGAAAATGGCAAATATAAAGGCTCTCTCCCTGACAGTTGTGGGTGTCTATCTGAATGAAGTTGTAAGAGGCATTGTTGTAAAAGTGAGGAATGTCTAAATGACAGAAAGACATTATTTTTATGGGTTGATATGTTTTATGTGCCATGTCTGAAAAGGGCTTTTAAAAAATCTTAGTACATTTTTGGAAATTAATAATGTTGGCTAATATATATTCAGTCGTCTACTAAGTTAAAATAGTTTTAATGATAGAGTGACTGTCAAGAAAAAGAACACATTTGTTTGTACCTGTGACTCGATAAAACATAACAAAATCACAAATTTTGCCCTTAATTATTGCACTTTCAGGACCTAAAAACACTCCCAGAAACACCCGAAGAAAACATAATAAGTAGAACTACAGATTATGTTCCGTGAAGTAGGATGTTATGTGATTTGAATTTTTTACTATGTGATTTTAAAATTTTTATTTATACATTAGGGAAGTGGGATAATTTCACATTAAACTAATGATAATAAGTACAGGATTGTACATACATAAGCCAGTATCCTAGCAGCTTATTATGAATATTTATTATATGTTGTAAATGTCCAATACTATTATACACCTGGCACGGCAATAACTTTGTATACAGGGGACATGCGGTGCACATGTTGAATAAATAGGGTACAGTACAATACACACCAGCCAGTAACATAGGAATTTTTGTTATGAATTTCAAGAAATGCATAGCAGGAAGTTGTTTGACATTGTTTGAAAAGTAGTAAAAGTTATTATTAGAACTAGAGGCAGGACTAGAAACATCCCTTTACCTACAACTTTCATTGTATATAAATAAAACTGTGGCAGTAAAAGTTTTATTGGCACTCAGCTGCATGTCTCCCTGAATATTGTGAATAGGTGAAATTGTGGCTGGTCATATTCTCTAAACATCAACAAGCATTAGCAGCATTGTTTACAAAGATACAGAACATGTTAGAGCACATAGCATGAGTTCATATGGCTTACACCCCCAAGTCACTTCTAACATGGGACCAAATCATGATTCATCGGACCCTTCATTGACTCATGAGTTTACTCCAGTCAAGAACAAGAATTTGAAGCTATGTTGGTCACATGGTCATGCAAACTAAAAAGGATTAAAATTGGGTTTAAAAAACATGTAGTCTTTTAACTGTCCAATTTGGCAGTGTGCACACACCCATGGTTACACTGGAGAGTTTCAAAAATGTTACAATAGTCTACCCAGAAAATACATGGCAAGACTCAAACATTGCAGAACATTTGCATATATATTTACAGCCAAAGGGAGTTCTACTTAAAGTATTGAAGTTATGCAGCCTGCAAACATCGGCTTAGTTTTTTAACATTTGTGTCACCAAAAATATTTTGCAACAGATAGGTAAATTCATTTGTAATTATACCAAATCCACGTTTCCTTTCCAGATTGTCACATTACAAAATGTGAAAATGTATTTATATTTTTTTTGTTTTTATTTATTTAATTATTTGTTTATTCTTATTCTTATTGTTGTTGTTGTATTTTTTATATATATTCCTTTAAAATATATATTGGAGAACTAACTGTCATATCTTTATATCACAGCTTTATCCTGTTCGGTTGTGTACATGCTTGGTACAGTGGTGGTTGTTTCTGTAAACGCTGTTGCATTATTGGTAAAGGTGATCCTAAAAGCACGTGAGTGAGCTCTATAATAATCTATAACATTTAACAGTTGCTTGGTGATATTAATAATAATATTATTCAGAACACATTCCTGCAGACATTCTAGACAGCATGAAACATCTCACAAATAAAATTTAAAATATAGCTGAACATTTCTTTCCTTCTAATTCTAAACAGGAAACGAACAGAGATCAGTACATCTTAAAGTTATTCTGCTACTGACTGAAAGTGTCTTTGCCATGTGCTGTCTTGGTTTACAACTGTCTCCCTCCTGTAAGTAGATTTAAACTGTAAACTTATTTACTTCCCTCGGTAATCGTATTTATCAAACCAGCAGCAAATAAAATTTTATTTCTGTGACTGTGGTATAGCTACTTGTAAAAAAAAAAATTCTTCTTAACTTCAAGGGAGAAAATATTAAGTGGCTAAGGAGACAACCGCTTTTAGCTGCTATAATGTAAATATTGGGTTCAATGCTAAATGTAGATAGAAGTTCAGAACTTGATGTGTTTGTCCCTGGAAGGACAATTTGTGGTTTATGGTATCAAGTGCAGAAGTGGAGTGGATGATGATGTGTGAACAATGAGGAATTTCAGCTGAGCAGATTAAAATGAGCCTGGGTGATAAGGATGATGTCATCTTTAATTTAAAGCACTGAGAATTTATAAAGAATCTTTACCAGGGCACTGATTACCTGACCAAGGTTCTTTTCAGGGCCCATAAACCCCCTTTAGTCCACTATTACTTGGGCTGATAGTAAAAGATGTAGTACCCTAACTGGGACCATGGGATCCAAGATGGTGGCACAGCAATAGCATGCAGTGGCCGCTCCAGAGCCAAAATCATGCTCTAGACTGACACACACACACACACCCATCACTCAGATAAACTCTAATCACCTTAATAACACTGGGACTGAACTGATAAACCCACACACACACAAACACACTGAACAACAAACATCTAACAATTTGTACATACCTACCTGAAATTGCTCTTTTGTACAATATTTGTTATTTGGACAAAACACTCTTTTCTATCTCTGCTGCTGTCTAAGGATATGTTTACTGTTTCTCATTCCACTGTCTCTACTCACTACCAAAGAGTGTTGAAATGTATTATGTTGTCGTGTTGTCACATTTGACAACATACACATGTGGACAAAATTGTTGGTACCCTTCGGTCAATGAAAGAAAAACTCACAATGGTCACA
>QMIH01000204.1:46837-64328 GCA_003987875.1 Clarias batrachus
CATCAACCTATAGACTATAATCACTTTCTGGGAACAGACAAAAAATATATATTTTTAAATACATTTTGCACACTGGTGTCGGATAAACTTCTCAAACCAGATATGGAGCCACAGGTGTTGCTAAGAAAACTGTTCCAAACCATGCCCCACCCAACCCAAAGTTTGTGTTATTATAGACTTTCTGCCAGTTTAGACGTGTGGTCATTCTCTTCTGATCTCTCTCATTAACAAGGTGTTTGAGCCTGCTTTTCAGCAGTTTCTGAAATACTGCATGATTTTATGCCTCATGCTAATTGAATAATAGACTGTATGACACAGGTGTTGTGAGCTTGTGGCATAATGATTACAATAATATACTTTTTTTTCTTTTCCTTTTTTAGCAAACATAACCAGAAGATTTTGCAGCTGTGTGAGCCAAAAGAAAAATGGAATGCTAACATTACCAAGAAGCAAAAACTAATTCAGGACGTCAATATTTTTTGACTGTTTTATTAATATATTTAGTGAGGAAAGAAGGCATACAGGGGCGGCACAGTGGTGTAGTGGTTAGCACTGTCGCCTTGCACCGCCAGGGTCTGGGTTCGATCCCCGGCCAGGCTCGATTCCTGTCTCTGTGTGCATGGAGTTTGCATGTTGCGTGATTTTATTTTTCTCCCATGTGTAAATACTGTACAGTATCTCTGTTTTTGGAAACCAGTCTGGATCACCCCCACTCCCCAAGACCTGTAGTTTTGGAGTCGCTCTGATCCAGTCATTTAGCCATCACAATTTGCAGATGCTCTTATCCAGAGAGACTTAAAAAAGTGCTGTATTTTCATATGCAGTTATATGGTCAACAAAAACGTCAATTAACTCAGAATGGGGCCTCCGAGTGGCGCAGTGGTAAAGCGCTCACCCTACCATCCGGAGATCGCTAGTTCAAATCCCGGGTGGTGCTGTAACCTCTCGCAGCCGGAGGTCTAGAGAGAGCTGATTGGCCGAGCTCTCTCAGTGGGGAGGGATGAGAGGTACTTAGTGATCCCACATTAATCACGACTCTACAGCCAGTCAGGGGCGTCTGTGAGCTCGCGCAACAGGGGGAGCGGATAGCACTGTCCTCCGAGTGTGTTACGTCGCCCCCAACAGTGCGCGAGCGAGCAGTTCGAAAAGATGCGGTCGGCTGACGTCACGTGGTTCGGAGGAAACACGTGATAGTCTTCGGCCCTCCCGGCTGAGTGATAGTAGTAGCCTTAATTTGGGAGCCCCCTAGTGACGGGGAGGAATTGGACACGACTAAATTAGGGAGAAAATCGGGGAAAAATCCAAAATAAATAAATAAATTAATTAATGCAGAATATGTTTTATATTTTTTATTCTTCAAAGTAGGCACCTTTTACTTTCATGCCAGCTTTATACACTCTTCAGTCTCTCAGCAATCTCTCAGTCAGCATCATGAGCTAGTCACCAATTGTTTTCCAACAATCTTGAGTTCCCAGTGTTTTTGAGAACTTGTTGGCTGCTTTTGCTTCACTTTCTGGACCAACTCATCCCAAACTATCTCAATTGGAATTAACAGGCAAATGTGGAGTTGTCTGATGCAGCACTCCATCGCTCTCCTTCTTGGACAAATAGTTTTTACCTAACCAAATGATATGTGACACAACTGCAAACTGCTGTAGTAGCCATTTTGGTTAAGTTTGCCCTCAATTTTGACTAAGTCACCAACAATGCTATCACCATCACTCCTCCTCCTCCATGTTTCATAGTGGGAACCTCACCTTCAAGAACCACCAGTATCTACAGCTAACAAAGACAGAATGGTTAGAACCAAATCTAAAATGTGGACTCATCAGACCAAAGGAGAGTTTTCCACTGATTTAATGTCCATTTCTTGGTCCAAGCAAGTCTCCTCTGCTTGTTGTTCTTCCAAAAATGGCTTCTTTGCCACAATTTGACAATTAGACCTGACTGTGTGTGGGTGTGGGCTCTAATCTGAGGTGTCTGTAAATCTGGGGTTTTTGAGGTTGGTCTTGCAACAAAACTGCTCCTCTCCTGCAGACGTAGCTCTTGGTCTTCCTTTCCTTGGAAGGTCCACATGAGAGCCATAGCGTTTGCTGGTTTTAGTCCCTGCACTTGGAGAAAATTTGGGGAGTTTTTGAGATTTTTCAGATTGACCTCAATTTCTTAAAGTAGTCATGGACTGGTCTATAGACTCTGCACCCAGCTGTCCTCTTTACAAGACATCTGATGGTCTAAACCACATTAACAAGGCAAGAAATTGAAACTTGACAAGGCTCACCTGTGAATCAAAAACCATTCCAGATGAATGTGCACCTTTTGATGAGAGAATGCCATGAGTGTGCCAAGCTGGCATCAAAGCTAAATGTAGCTGCTTTGGACAAACCAAAATATTAAATATATTCTGTGTTGTTTAACGTTTTTTTGTTCACTGCATAATTCCATATGTGTTTTTTTTCACTGTTTGGATGTCTTTGGTATTAATGTACACAGTTAAAAATAATTTAAATTATGAAAAAACTGAAGGACTGGGTGTGTCCAAACAGTGGTGTAGTTAATGTCCTGGTTGTAGTTAATGTCCTGGTTGATTGATTTGTGTGTGTGTGTGCGTGTGTGTGTGTGTGTGTGTGTGTGTGTGTGTGTGTGTGTGTGTGTGTGTGCGCGTGCGTGCATTTTGTTAATTTTTGGACATTTTTTTATATGATTAATATTTTACTTCATAAAATATATAATAAGGTTAATTTCTGCATTGTTTCAGAATTTTTCATTTTACTTTGTATTTCTTGCTTCTTTGACCCACATTGAGAGACAATTCACTAGCAAAAAGAGTTATTAATGTTGTCAAAACATTTAATGAAAGAATTATGAGCAAGTTGTAACAAGAAAATGGGAAGATCGAACCGCTTTGCTTTTTTTAGTGTTAAAAACTTGTAGTATTTCTGGTTTTAAATTTCAGGTACCAGTTGGTTATTATAATCGGTTTCGATTATAAGATAATAAAGACATAATAACATGTAATTTCTATGAGTGTGTTTGATTTTAGACAACTTGAAGACTGATAAAATTCATGACTACTCAGGTTTATTTATTTATTTTTCTTCATTCATTGCAAATAAATATGTAAAGATCATTTAGTTGAGGTGTATTGTTTAACAGTTGATCTACTTAAAACCATGTACATCTTGTATGAACACAAGATGCTGCGTGAAGACGCTATGGGAACATCTCTTTGTTCTCCGGTTGTGAAGCATGTGTGTATTAAATACGCCAAATATTTTTGGCTTATAACCTCAGTCAGGTGACGTCATCTGATAAGGTGCATCTGCAGGTTATAAGTAGGAGTGAACATCCTCAGGTCAATTTTTGTCTGAAAGGACGTCCAGCCACGCCAGCAGTGTGGCATCAGAATGCAGCATCTTATTCCTGCTTTTCCAGGGAACAGGGTTATAGCAAAGTAACCCGAGACGTTCCCTTTCAAAGGCTAAACTCGATGCTGCGTGAAAAAGCTATGGGAACAAAAATACCAACGCCGGCACACTGCAAATGTCTGGCCCCCCAGGTTGTGTAGCGTGTGCGCACAATAGTCAGAGGTCTCAGACCTAACTTTGGGATGCTGAGTCGACTATCCACGAGCCCAGAGTAGCATGGAAATCCAAACTATAAAATCTGACAAATGCGTGCGGAGAGGACCAACCTGCCACATCACACACTTGCTGCACCTCTTGTCAGAGCAATTGATGAGGCAATCCCCCTGGTCGAATGAGCCCTGACTCCTAGAGGCGAAGTGTGACCACGTGCCTCATAGGCTAGGGGCAATAGCATCTCTCACCCAATGTGACAGCGTTTGTCTAGTGGCGGCTGCCCCTCGGTTGCGGCCCCCACTTCAAATGAAATGCTGCTCTGACTTACGCCACTGGCTAGTGCGGTGGACGTAAATCTGAAGAGCACATACTGGACACAGTAAGTGAAGTCTTTCCTGTTCCGAAGCTGTAAAGGTGGAAGACAGAAGGATTCGAGTACAACTGTGTGCATGGTCGAGAATGGAACTTTCGGAAGATAGTTCAGGTGAGGATGCAGAATAGCGTTGACTAGCCCAGGGGCAAAGTCTAGGCAGGATGGGGAGACTGACAAAGCCTGCAGATCTCCAATTCTCTTCAAAGAAGTAATGGCCATAAGAAAAAACATCTTAAGAGTCAGAAGCCTGACAGACGCTGACTCTAGTGGTTCGAATAGGATGTCAATCAGACCTTCGAGCACATTAGCTAAGTCCTATGAAGGGGCCGTCGCTCTGGCCGTCTCCTCGTCGAGGAGAGATATTAGATCCGAGAACCACACTCTGGTCGGCCAATGGGGCGCTATCAATAAGAGGCGCAAACCCTGTTGACGGACTCTCTCCAGGACTCCTGGGAGCAGAACTATAGGTGGAAACGCATAAATGCGTAATCTGGGCCATGTGTGGGCCATTGCGTCCAGACCCAGGGGAGCTGGAGGAGTCAGAGTGTAGTAAAGGGAGCATTGTGCTGCCTCTTGTGAGGCAAAGAGGTCCACCTCTTCTACGTAAAATCTTTCCCAGATTTGACTGACTACTTCGGGGTGGAGRMTCCATTCCCCKTYTTRTACAGCTRGTCTGGATAGCAAGTCTGCTCCTACATTCATATGTCCTGGAATGTAAATCGCCCTGAGGAACAGGAACTTGTTCTGTGCCCAAAGCAGAACCTGGTGCGCTAGCTTGTTCAAGCGGCGTGAGCGCAGTCCACCCTGGCGATTTATGTACGAGACTACCGCAGTGCTATCCACCCGCACTAGGACATGGTAGCCTCTCAACTGCTGTGTTTCAGGGCCAGAAACAGAGTCATCATGTCAAGGCAATTGATGTGCCACGCGAGAAGATGACCTCTCCAGCTCCCTTGTGCTGGATGGCCATCCAAGACCGCACCCCAGCCCATGAGGGAAGCGTCTGTCGTTAGCATCTTGCGACGACCAGATGACCTAGAGTGGGACCCAAAGTCAGAAACTGGGTTCTGAACCACATAGAAAGGGTACGAAGCCCCCGGCGCGTAACCCTTATTAGCCTCTCGGAGTTGGCCCTTGAATGAAACCCCCTGGCTCTTAGCCACAGCTGAAACGCTCTCATGTGCAGAAGGCCCAAAGGTATCACCGTGGACGCAGCTGCCATGAGGCCTAAAGACTTCTGAAAGTGATGAACAGTGACCGTTTGGCCTAGCTTGATTTCCTTCAGAGTGTTGAGAATGGATTCGACATGAGCAGGAGACAGCTGTGCCCGCATTGTGACCGAATCCCATGTGACACCCAAATATGTTGTCCTCTGAACAGGAAGGAGAACGCTTTTTGTGTCGCTAGGACGACATCCCGATGTCGAAGCGCTAGCTCCTGAGACTGGGCCAGAATCAGCCAGTCGTCTATGTAATTCAAAATATGGATGCCCTGGAGTCGTAAAGGAGCCAGAGCTGCATCCATGCATTTTGTATATGTGCGGGGTGACAGAGCTAGGCCAAATGGAAAGACCCGATACGGGTAAGCTTCACCCCCAAAAGCGAACCTCAGGAACGTCCTGTGCTGTGGCAATATTTCTATATGGAAACGTCTGTAACTCCTGGGCCAGCAGATGTGCTCGGTCCAGTTTCACGGAAGTGGAGACCACGCCGTTGAAACGCGGAGGACGATGTGCAAACTGAATCCTGTAGCCTGTGCCTACAGTCCTTTGTACCCAAGGAGATACGCCTGGCAGTAGTTTCCACTCTGCCAGCTTCTCGGAAAGGGGTACGAGCTTTGACACTTCGGCTGGATGGGGGGGTTGTTAGGTGTTGGGTATCCTGAAGTATGGCAGGAGATGCCCGAACACCCAACTTTTTGTTGGAGACCGGCGATCCCCGAAACACCAGTGGTGGCGGGGATTGAACACTGGCCTCCCGGGAGTGCCAGGGAGGAGGCCCTGTTTTGTGATGAAAATCCAGACGCCCCTCCCTGGTAGGAGACCACCCCCACGGCCCCAGGCGCACGAACCTCAGGGCTTCTTCTTTGAAGAGAGGAAGCTACTCAGATCCGGTCTTTTCGAAGCAGATTTCTGAGAAGAGAGGCGAGCCCCACCCCAGTCTTTACAAGGGGGTGCGCAGCTGGTCACGCTCTCCTTCTGCACCTCACGCCTGATAGGGGCCAGACCTGGCTGGGGCCGATTGGCCGATGTTCCCGGTTCTTGAGCATGGCGGGGAAGGATCCACCCAAAGGCTTGTTCATATAGCTTCGCCACCTGAAACCTAGTGGCAACGGAATTAACAGCGTCGCCAATGAGGCCGGAAGGCGAGACGGGGACATCAAGCACGATCCTTATCCTTGATGCCCGTGAGGTTCAACCACAGATGCCTCTCCGTGGATCCCATGGCCTGGTATGCCTGCAAAACTGCCATGGTGTGCAGTGAAGCGCCAGCTTGACCTGCTGCCTGAAAAGCTTTCCCCACCAAAGCAGATGTCAATCTACACGGCTTGGAGGGGAGAGTAGGCTTTTTCAGGGAGGATGATGTCCCAGGAGAGAGAGAGCCCGCAAGCATGTCTTCTATCTGGGGCATCATCATATAACCGCTTGCTTTCGCTTCAACGATATCGATGCCACAACGATATAAGTCGATGGCACAAAAACACGCGATGAATATGGCTTGCTCCATGAAAGAGTTAATTCATCATGGAGGTCACCAAAGAAGGGGAGAGAGAGAGAGACGTTAAGGCTCCTCCCCCCGGCTACCCGACAGAAACCTATCGTCCAATCTCGAACGCTTGGGGGAATCTCGCTTCTGCGGCCAGTCAATATGCAATCGCTCGACCGCGCGCGTTATAACCTCTAATAATTCCTCATAAGCTCTGTGAGCACTGGAGGAGCGTTGTGAGGAGGCTACTTCCATGGAAGCGAGAGAGGAGGATTCTTCCGCTCCTTCACAAGAAACGCCGGAGCGCGCTTGTGAAGCGGAAGCTAAAACTTGCTGATCCGGAGAGAGCGAGAGAGAAATTGGAAATTCCATCTCGTGCCCGTCTGCCAGATCAGCACGTGAGCCCCAGGAATGCGCCACGGCTCGCGTTTTTTCTTTAAAGAAAGTGAGCCACGCGCGAAACACCTTAATAGGGAGAAGATCACAGTACTCACAATCTCCCTGAAGCCCGAGGTGAGCGTGTTCTTCCCCCAAGCACTCGAGACAAAATTCATGAAGATCGCCCTCCGAAAGAGATCTATTGCACGGAGGCACGCATCTCTTAAGCAACTCCGCAATATTGGTCAGTTAATGTTGTTATTTTCCTTTTTATTTTTGCTTTCGTTATGGCTTGCACATGCACACGCAAACACAAAGTGGTCCTGAAGACAAAAAGATCTGAGGATGTTTCCGATTCACTCCTATTTATAACCTGCAGGTGCACCTTATTCGGTGACGTCATGCCTGGCACAGGTTATAAGCCGAAGGTATTCAGTGGTTTTTGACATGCACAGGCTTCACAACCGGGCAACAAAGAGATGTTCCCATAGAGTTTTCACACAGCATCGAGTGTAGCTTTTGAAAGGGAACAGGATTTAAGCTGCCCTCTCGGCGGGTTATGATTGGTTGAAATGGTGACGTCACATCTGATTGGTTAAAGAGCATGACTGATGCGGACTGACTCATGGGGAAAAAGAAAAGTATCTTGCATATATTTACAGATGGATGTATTTAAACATAAATACAGTATATGTATACACGTGTGTGTCTAATAATATGTAACATTCTATCCCCCGATTGCATCTATATAAATGGAGGTAATTTTCTCAAATCTGTTGCAGTCATGTCTTGTCCATTTATGAGAGAGCAATCGGTTACTGAAGGTGTGAGGATTATACACAGTTTTTTTCAAATTCCTCGTGGATCCTTTAGCACAGCATAACAATATACTTCTTACTATACTTGTTCTTCTACTTCACTTTTACACTGTAAACCCGATTAAGTTAAGTTAAACTTAAAATATTTGAGGTAATAAGTTACCTATTTTTTTAAGTAATGATGTTTCCAATTTTAAGTAAACAGAACTATCAATATTTGAATTTGTTGCAAATAAAGTAAATTCAATTCAGCACGGGAACCAAACCCGGGTCTTTCGCATGGCAGGCGAGACACCGACCACTGAGCCACCCGTGCGCTTTAGATTTAAGTTGGTGGAACTTTGAGGTGACAGTTACTGTTACTTAAGTACTTATGATTACTTAAAATATAAAATTTGTTCAATTTGGAGCAATTTGTATCCCCATTCTTAAGCCAAATTCGCTACTGAATCTACACCACTTAATCTAAAATATCTGTGGTTTGATAATTTTTTTCATAATAATTGCATAATAAAGTCTGATGAAAAATTTACCATATAATTTTGATTCCAAAAATATGTGTGGCAGAGCTGCTAACTTTTCACCAAAGCTTGTAGTGAGATTCTAAAAATAAAGGCATAGGTTTTGCGCGTACACACACAGGGCGCCACCACATGACCCCACAGGTTCTGTGTATTCTAGGAGGACAGAGAAAATTGCAATCTGCATCGGGACCACCATATATTTTCCCCTTGTGAGTGTATGATTTTTCCCTTGAGAATATAATATTTTTCTCTTGTGAGTGTATGATTTTTCCCTTGAGAATATAATATTTTTCTCTTGTGAGTGTATGATTTTTCCATTATGAGTGTATGATTTTTCCCTTGTGAGTGTATTATTTTCCCCTTGTGAGTATAGGATTTTTCCCTTGAGTGTATTATTTTTCCCTTGTAAGTGTATGATTTTTAACTTGAGTGTATAATTTTTCCCTTGTGAATGTGTTTGTTGTTTCCTGTGTAAGTGTTTAAAATTAAAAATTATGAAAAAAAGTTTAACTTTATTAATTACATAAAACAAATGTAAAAAATCCATGATATAAAATTTTTTTGAGATGCACTACAAGTAAAATGTATGCAAAGGAGTTTAAGAGTTAAAGGAGGCCTTTGTTGTAAAACATTTAAGAACCTCTGCTTTTAACTACTGAACATATGGTATTAATGTATTGATTAATATTATGCAGCATGTTGTTTGAACTAAAGCAGCGCTGTCACTAACAATCACCAAACCAGCAAGCTTCAGTTAGCAGAAAACAGTAATGATGTTAAAATCCCATACTGTAGACAAATCTGTACCCTCACACAAGGAGCAYRAATGAATTCTGTATAYGCCTGTACCCTCACACAGAGTGGAACTGTATAGACCTGTACCCTCACACAGTGTGAAGTAACATCTAATTCTATTCATCACTTTCTGCAATGCTGTACATGCACTGTTTTAAAAAAAATACTCAACTATAAATGACAAACACTTTATTTAGAAATTAATAAAATACATGTACTGTATGTATTGGTGGTGTAAGGAGGAAGAGGATCAAGGGTTCGTCCTCTCCACGACAATCTACAACAGGGGAGAGATAAAGACATGATGTTAATATAAGTGTCTGGTAAAAAGACATCATGATATTACTATGCAGTTTGACACACACACACACACAATTCCATACATTTTATAGAATGCAAGCTATTATTGGGTTTTGCTATTAAGTATTGCTGCACAATTTGTCCCTGACTACCCCATTCATTAACACACACATCACGTCTATGAAGAGACAGACGTATGTGTGTCCCTGTCCCCTGATTAAGACGTGGTCAGTGGTGTTCTTGAAAAGAGGGGTGAATATTTCTGAGCACTCACCTTCTGCTCAGGATGTAAAGCTGGTGTAGAAATCAGCTGATATACAGGGAGTTGATTTACATACAGTTCACTGTGAGAAGGAAAACACACAAGCACACATATTAGAAGTCATTTATGTTAAAACAATTTCTACAAAGGACTCCGATATAAACATATGCACTTACCAAAGCTTAAAAGAAGAAATTGTCTGTTATGAGGTGGAGAAACGAGCTGCTAATTCAGATGATGTTCAAAATACCCGCTGTACCCACCACGCATGCGCCAACTTCCGAACCACCTTCTGCGCGTGTTGACTTGCATTAGAAAGTCTGTTCAGTAATTAAACCTCAGTTACCCAGCGAGTTTTTAATGAACTTGCTTTCACGAGTTCAGTCAGTTTTTTCATGTCTTATTGTCCAGATTACTAATAAATACTCATTATGCCAACATTTTGCTAGTTGGATTGGTTTATATATATATAAACCCACATTTGCATGCAAAAAGCAGCAGGTGCAACCATCAAAGCCCGCAGAAGAAATGTATGCTGGGTAAAACGTAGCTAAATTCCTTGTAAAACTGCACAAATTGTACCACATTGTACCTGACACGCCTTAAAGAGTCGTCATACAAAATACTGACTTTTGCAAAGGTCCCGTACTGCGAGAGAACTAAGTGCGTGACGCTTGTGGAAATAAGAGCTCCTAAATTACAGTACAATCCCAAAATAGATCCTTCATCCTACAGCATGAAATAATTTTTATGTGTTCTACTCATGTAATTTTAACACAGTGGGTCCCTCGACTTTTCCCCCGTCATGCACATTTTAATGTTTCCCTGCTCTGTCACACCCACTTCAAGAAAGGGCTGTTAATAAGCTGATTAAATAAGTCAGGTATACTGGTAGCGGAGAAAATGCAGGGCGAGGGGTCCTCCAGGCAGACCCGTCATGTACAAGAAGAGAGAAAAATTGAGCTCTTTGGCATCAACTTGACTCGGCATGTTTGTAAAAAGGAAAATGCTGACTATGTCCCTAACAACGAACGCCATCCCTACAGTCAAACACAGAGGTGGAAACATCATGCTTAGGGGCTGTTCTTCTGCTAAAGGTACAGGGTGACTTTTGAGGGGCCAATGGATGGCACCATGTATTGTAAACTCTTGGGTGAGAACCTCCTGTCGTGGATGGGTCTTCCAGTATGACAATGACCGAAAAACCTACCAACAAGCAATGGCTCAAGAACACATTAAGGTCATGGAGTGGCTCCAGACTTTAACCCTATAGAAGATTTATGGAGGGAGCTGAAACCTTGAGTTGCCAAATAAGATTCAAGAAATCTGAAGGAATTACAGAAGATGTGTAAATAAGAGTTGACCAAAATCCCTCCTGAGATGTGTGGAAACATGGTAACCAACTACAAGGTTAACCAACTCTTTACCTCTTTGCTTTCCGACAAGCGTTTCCCTACCAAGACATGTTTTGCTTGGGGATCAAATATGTCTTTTACTCATTGAAATGCAAATCAATGTATAACCTTTGTATGATGTGCTTTTCCTGGATTTTTCATTGATATTCTGTTTCTATCCTTTAAAATAAACCTATGATAAAATTATAGACTGTTAATTTTTTTTATATATATATATATATATAAATGGGCAAACTTTGTGTGTGTGCGCGCGCGTCATTGGACAGCGTGCTGCTCCCCCCACTCCTCTCGCCTTCACGCACATGCCTCCTCTTCTCGCTTTCACACACACACACACACACACATACACACACTCTGATGGAGACACTGTTCTGTCACGATTCTTTTCAAAGGTAAAGAGCAGGTTAATTTGTTTTATTTTTACTTTATATTTTGTATTCATTATTTTTATGTATAATCTTTTTGCGTTATGGAACGGATAATTTTAGGTTCCATTATTTCTTATGGGGAAATTCTTTGATTTAGTGTTTTGATATACAAGCCCACTTCCCAAACAAACTATGCTCACAATCCAAAGTTCCACTCTATGGTACAGTGGCTTCAGCCAATAAATGTCTGCATGGTGTGGTTTGCATCCATACCATAGGTGTGCTGCCAGTCAGAATAAAACCCGTACAAACCAACTTTGTGCACAATTACAAAAGTACTTCAAACTAAATACATTTAGTTTGATTTAGTTTTTTTTTTAGCACTATGCAAAATTAACTTAAACTGAGCGCGCACGCTTGACTGACGCGTGCCACTCTTTCTTTGTCAGTGCATTCCCCATTCAGATTTCCCACCTTACCTTTCACACATTCCACTCCTCCTAAGTTTGTCTTTTTTCTTTTAATGAAGTTCTTAAACTGAGGAAAAAATAAATATGGGTCACTTAAGCACAAAATAGCAAAATAGACAAAAATCATCAAGTGTTTAATTGTTGTTGTCGTTTTTTCAAACATGATTTACCCAACTTGGCGTTTATAAAGATTCACACAGACTGAATTTAACACAAACACACACACATGCGCACTCACATACTTAGTGTTTTTGCAATTTCTTCCCCACCAATACCACCTCATTCGAAAGTTCAGGGGGATAAACTCAGTAAATGTCTTGTGTAACTTCTCCTCAGCTTCAGGTTTAAACTGAAATGAAAATTACTCAAATCACACAAAGATAAAAATGATGATAAAGAAGAAGAAGAAATAAAACACCAGGTTAAAGATTAGCTGTTTACCTTCTCACATATTTTCTGCACTCCTTCAATAATTTTAACCCATTCAGTCCAGTCTTGGAGATTAGCCTGGGCAGACATGATGTTTGAGACGACTCAGGTGAGCTACACACAAGTTCTGCAGTGAGATGATTTAATCAAAGACTCAGTGTAAACGCCCTGTATTTATACTCTCACACGCATCATCACGAGTGATTAGGACATTTCCAGAAAATTTCATTTGAAGAAAACAAAACGCACACACACACACACACACACACACACACACACACATAAACCTTATACAAATATTGTACTGCAATAAAGAAAAAAATTGTAAAATCTTTTTCTAAGGAACAGTGTGATAAGTTGCTGATTAACTTATTCATATGATTAGCCGTTACCCTCCCAAGTGAACAAAAAAGTATGCTTTAGTACTGTTCTGTAGTCCTACTAGTAAGTTTATTAAATSCTAGCGTGCCAAAGCATACTTTAGTGTCCTTGCTCCAGACTAATGACTAGTATACTTGAAGTTTGCTATTTTGGAACAACTAAGTTTGTACTAAATGCATTTGAATTGTAGTTATTGTACAGAAGCACAATTTTAAGTGCATTGTAAAAAAAAAAAAAAAACGACAGCTGTGGTTGCCAGAATTTTACCATGAACCCGGAGGTGCAAGGCAACAGTGCTAACCACTACACTACCGTGCTTGCTACAGAGTTGTTGTCATTGTTCTACACTTTTCAATGCATTTCTACACTATTAAATGTTTMTGAAACACATTGCATCAGTTATTATGAGACCGATTTTATTCATYAGTTCAACTGATTTAATTAGCACAAAGTTACAAAAAATGCACTCCTACAGTTTATATGTGTTCAGCAAAACGTTAGGTTGTCTCACAAGCAAAAATTTTAACTGCTGTCTAAACCAAGACAGATTAGTATTAGTATTAGAATCCAATTATCCTAACCTACATGGATAAATTTCATGGTTTTTGTTAGGTAGCTTGTAATGAATAGCATACTTTAATCTATCGAATGTATTGTGTAATGTGTTGCTGATAAATCTTATGTACTTTGCTTCTGGTATGATGCTCCGTAGCTGGATTCTTTTTTTATTCTGGTATAATATTCGGCCTGTTTTCAGTCTCTGTGTAACAGCTAGAATCAACACACCAGGTTTAAACTAATACTGTACCTTTAGATTAGATTAGATTAGATTAGATTAGATTAGATTAGATTAGATTAGATTCAACTTTATTGTCATTGCACATAGTTACAAGGCAACAAAATGCAGTTAGCATGTAACCAGAAGTGCAAGTTAGCAGTGCAATATAAACATATATACAGATCTATAAAACCTATATGATAAAAGTAAGGTCTATGTATAAATTGTATTACAAAAAGAAAAAAAAGAAAAGAAAAAAAAATATATATACAGTGTAAAGTGAGCATAGATGGATAAATTAATGTACAGAATAGTTGTAAATCTACAGATATGTCTGATTATAAATATGTGGAATAAAGATATACAGAAACTATATATAGGTGAATTTACATTATGTGCAATAGTATGAATATACATATGAGTAAATATGAGTAATTTAGCTGCTGGATGGAAATGCAGAGTGTATACCTATACACACATCTACATATATGAATATACACATATTAGTGTAAAGTCCATGTGCAGACTGTACAAATGAATGAACGGGAAGTATTTACAGAGGTATTAAACAGGAATGTTGGGTAATCAGTGATGGTGGTATCGTCCATGTAAGGTGGACAGTGAAGTTGTGTTCAGTAAGGTAACCACTGTGGGGTAAAAACTGTTTCTCAGCCTGCTGCTCTTGGCTTTTAGGCATCTGAACCTTTTTCCAGAGGGAAGGAGAGAAAACAGTTCATGTCCTTCACAATGCTTCGTGCTCTACGCAGACACCTCTCTTGTAGACTTCCTCAATGACAGGAAGTGGGGTACCAGTGATGCGCTGAGCAGTTTTTACCACCCTTTGGATGGATTTACGGTCTGAGACAGAGCAGTTACCATACCAGACTGTAACACAGCTGGTGAATATGCTCTCTATTGCGCAACGGTAGAAATTGTTCATTATGTCTTTAGAAAGGTGATTCTTCCTTAGCAGTCTCAAGAAGAAGAGACGCTGGGAAGCTTTCTTGAGGAGACTGGTGGTATTAGTGGACCAAGTCAAATCCTCAGAAATGTGTATCCCAGGAACTTGAAGTTTGTAACACGGTCAACCATTGTCCCGTTGARGTAGACAGGGGAGTGTGTGTTACCTCTTCTCCTTCTAAAGTCCACAACGAGTTCCTTGATCTTACTTTTGTTCAGGAGCAAGTGGTTGTCAGCACACCACTCGGCCAAGTGCTTTACCTCTGCCCTGTAGTTAGTCTCATCATTGTCATTGATGAGGCCAATCACTGTCGTGTCATCTGCAAACTTAATTATGGTATTAGAACCATGCATAGGGCTGCAGTCATGTGTGTACAGTGAAAACAGGAAGGGGCTCAGTACACAGCCTTGTGGCACGCCAGTGTTCAGGATGATGGTTGAGGAGAGAACGTTATTAGCTTTAACATTCTGTGGTCTGTTGGTCAGAAAATCCAGTATCCAGCTGGATAGAGAGGTTACAGAGAGATAGAGAGATAGAGAGATTAGTAAGCTTACTGATCAGCCTGGAGGGGATGACTGTGTTGAACGCTGAGCTGAAATCCACGAACAACATTCTTGTGTAAGTGTTTTTATTATCCAGGTGAGAAAGTACCGTGTGTAGTGTTAGAGAGACAGCATCTTCAATGCTCCTATTCTCCCGGTAGGCGAACTGATGAGGGTCCAATGCGGGTGGAAGGCTTTTCTTGAGATGTGCTAGGACTAGCCGCTCAAWGTACTTCATGAGTATTGGTGTCAGTGCTACTGGGCGGTAATCATTAAGGCACATAGGTTTGGAGTGTTTAGGCACAGGCACAATGGAGGTGGACTTAAAGCAAGTAGGCACTGTTGATTGATGTAGGGACAGATTAAAGATGTCTGTCATGACTTCAGTGAGCTGTTCAGCACAGGTTCTGAGCACACATCCAGGTATTCCATCAGGGCCAGCTGCTTTCCGATTGTTTATCCTGCTGAAGGCAGCAGAGACTTCTGCGGTGGAAAGTGAGAGYGGCTGAAAGTTCACAGGCGGTATCAACGTAGTGATTGTCTCCTGAAGACTCTGATCAAAGCGAGCATAAAAGTTATTTAGCTCATTGAGGAAGGAGATTTCGGTGGATACGGTTGCAGAGTGGGCGGGTTTGTAGTCACTGATGGACTGGATGCCCTGCCACATATGCCGAGGATCAGAGTTGTTGAAGTGATCTTCGATCCTCAGCTTGTAGCTCCACTTGGCCTTATCGATACCCCTTTTCAGGTTAGCTCTGGATGCACTGTAGGCCTGTGCATCTCATGATCCGAAGGCAGCATTCCGTGCCTTGAGCAGGAGACGAATTTTCCTATTCATCCATGGGTTCTGATTAGGTTATGTTGTAATCTGCTTCACAGTTGTTACATTGTCATACAATGGTGGCTTTGATGTGGTCCAGAACAGAAGAGGTGTATAAATTAATGTCCATGTGAGAGTCAGAAGTCGCTTGAGAGGCAAACCTACTCCAATCCGTATGATGAAATCAGTCCTGAAGTATAGTGTCTGTCTCTTCAGTCCACACTCTGATAGATGTAACTGAAGGCTTCACACGTTTAATGAGCGGAGTGTATTTGGGGAGCAGGATCAAAGAAAGGTGATCAGACTGTCCCAGGTGGGGGAGGGTTAAAACTCTGTATGCCTRYGCTATATTTGTATAGACATGATCCAGAGTGTTGTTACCTCTTGTATGACAGTCCACATGTTGAAAAAACTTTGGGAGTACTGTTCTCAAGTTAGWGTGATTAAAATCCCCTGCAACAATGAAAGCAGCCTCAGGATAAACAGTCRGTTGTTTGCTAATAGCTTCATGCAGCTCTTTCATAGCATTCTTAGCATTAGCATCCGGTGGTATGTATGCAGCAGTTATAACTATAGTAGTAAACTCCCTCAGTAGATAGAAGGGTCTACATTTAAACATTAAAAATTCCACATCAGCAGAACAATGACTCACAACAACAGTGCAGTTAGTGCACCAGGTTTTGTTTACATAAATACATAAACATCCACCTTTGGTCTTCCCAGAGCCTTCTGTTGTCCTGTCCACGCGTAGAATGAGGCATCCAGCTAGCTCAGTTGCGCTATCAGGAATGTCACTGTTCAGCCATGTTTCCGTAAATATTAAGATGTTGCAGTCCGTTAATTCCGTCCATCTTATTCACCAGAGACCACACATTAGCAAGGAAAATGCTCGGTAAGGAAAGCCGGTGTGGTGTTAGCCTTAGCTTAGCACGCAGCCCTCCTCGCTTCCCTCGCCTTTGTTTACGGTCTCTTCGCCGCCTACGAGCACTTCCACCTGGCCGAGGATAGCCCGTAGCCTCCGATGGCTTGTAGATCTCAAGGGGAATGAGACYAAKGTCGACTATGCCACTGTTTGTTACTTGTAATCTGATGTCTAAAAGTTCTTGTCTACTATATGAAGTTAGACAGAGTGTGTTTTGCACAAATAAACTAATTATGACCAGGAAAATAACTACTAAACTGCAGTTTCTAGAGAGACGCCGAGCCTCGCATTGTGCCATATTGTGCCCGCCATCTTGCCATATGCTTTATATTCTAATACTAATACTAATCTGTCTTGGTTTAGACAGCAGTTAAATTTTTGTTTTTGTGAGACAACCTAACGTTTTGCTGAACACATATAAACTGTAGGAGTGCATTTTTTGTAACTTTGTGCTAATTAAATCAGTTGAACTCATGAATAAAATCGGTCTCATAATAACTGATGCAATGTGTTTCACAAACATTTAATAGTGTAGAAATGCATTGAAAAGTGTAGAACAATGACAACAACTCTGTAGCAAGCACGGTAGTGTAGTGGTTAGCACTGTTGCCTTGCACCTCCGGGTTCATGGTAAAATTCTGGCAACCACAGCTGTCGTTTTTTTTTTTTTTT
>QMIH01000204.1:84615-99795 GCA_003987875.1 Clarias batrachus
TATATATATATATAAACAGGTTGTGTCATGACACCTCTACACCAGCAGGTGTCCCCCCTCCTCCCTTCTTAACTGTCACATTCATTGTTGCACTTAAATTCAAATGAATTGCAGGTTGGTGTAAAAGTTCGCTTAGTCTAAAGTAAGAAATATTTTTTATTTCCATTATGTTTTCTTTTATGTTTGCTTAACTAATAAGTTGAGATTAATAATTTACAAATCCATTGCTGCCTTTTTTCTCAAACAACCAACCTTGAAATACAACATGAAATTCATTATTTTGCACAGCACAAAGCAAATTATTTCAGCACCTTAACATTAATTTTCCTGTAGTCACTACCGTCATTTTGCTATTAATATGACGATATAAAACAATTATTACATTCATTATAGTGTTAGATTTTTTTTGTGCCACCACATTTCTACCTAGGTTTTCTATTACCTAAATACAGTTAAAGTACAGGCCATGTAATATAGTTATGTTTACAAGTATTTGGGACAGTTCAGGTGCTGAGCATGATGTACTTTAAAAAGGTCAATGAAGTCATGAGGCGGTTTCACCAAAATATCAGATTAAGAAAAAAGCTCCAAACTGAGCAGAATTAACATCTGAAGCTCCTGTTGCATGCAATGAAAAGCACTGTAAAATATAAACATCAAAATGTATTAGTAAAATGTTAAGTTGACTGTTTGTAGTCCAAAGACATGTAGGTTACGTTAATTGACATTCCCAAATTGGCCATGGTGTGTGAATGAGTGTGTGAATGAGTGTGTGAATGTGTGTGTGAATGTGTGTGTGAATGAGTGTGTGAATGAGTGTGTGAATGAGTGTGTGCCCTGCAATGGATTGGCACCCTGTCCATGGTGTACCCCACCTTGTGCCCAAAGTCTCCTAGGATAGGCTCCAGGCCTCCCGTGACCCTGAATACAGGACATTAATCGGTAACTATATAGATATACTGTATACACGTTCTCGATTCTCTCATTACTCGAAACTAAAGTCTAACTCTTCTTGCTATTTAAATTTTTTTAATTTTAATATTCTAACTTTTTAATATTCTAGCTAAACTATCAATGTGAACTTTCAACGTGTTATTTTGATGTTACCAAATAAAGAAAATGCAGCGCATTGAATAAGCTGGAATCACCTCTCCTGTGTTTGCAGTTCTGTATTCTATTCTAACAGTTCTATATACTTTTACTATTTATCAATAATATTAAAAGACATTAAATGCACTACTACTCAAAACTTTGGAATCACTTGCAAATTTCTTTGTAATTGTTGTTTCCACAGCTTTAAAGTGTTCCTTTGTTGGGAAAGCCTTTAATGCTGACACTTTCCCAGCCGGTTTTGTAAGCATATCACGTTTCACTGCTTTCGACACACTGAGATCTCCCTGAGATGATAAAGTCGAGCCTCAGTGTCAACAGAAAATGTGGGAATGTCTCATTTTTTTTGCCCACTAATGAGTTCTAGCTAAAGTGCCGTCTGATATGGTATCAGGTTATTCTAGCTGCTTGTTTCAAGTAATTTAGTTGTGTCAGTTTTTGGTGCAAGCTAAATCATTCATGGCTTCACAGACGCTTAGAGAGAGCTACGGTTTCACAGTTTATATTTAAAGTCAGGACTTTGGTCCTGAAAGATGAAGTTTGCTCTAAGAGTGCTTTAAAGCCCAACATACAAATATTCAGAATGTTCTAACACTCATGGGTTTTTTTTTTTTTCATTCTCTTTTTTGGACACAAAAAGCTAAAGCATTCTGGGCAAAAAAGAAGATAATTAGCTGTACAGTTGGACTGATACTGCCTTTGATTAGACTATTTGATTTTTTTTTTTAAGTTGATTCTTAGAAAATGTAAACAAAATTTTAATGAAGAAAATGATTGAGTGAAATGATTCTACAATCTCCAAACAATGTGGATTTCTTTCTTTATAAAAACAAAAGAAATCAAAAGTTGCCATGAACAGAGGCTTAAAGTATGTTTCAATAAACAAAGGTTCTGACCCAGGCTTTTTTTTTTCCAAGATGGCATGTAACATGTGAGTGCAGCAGCTTTTTTTGCGTCTAAAAACATACCTTGTTCTTCCATTATGTTCATTACGTGGAGTATTTTGTTGTGGGCAAGCAGACTGGCAATCTCTACTGCTTTACTTACCAACGTTTGCTCATCATCCCAGAAAAAAAAAGCCACCCAATCTGCTGCGTCTTTGTTTTCAGAGAAACATGGCCTTATARAAACCTGACCTGCCTACTCAGCTTGCTAGATTAACATGTTTTCACGCTGATTGAAATGCTACTTTGTCCAGTAAAACCTACATTAGTGGTTTACGTTTCTACATAAACAAAGAATTATGGAAGAGCTCTTTTAGTAGTCAATTAATTGCTGACCATTTAATCTACCGTGGGAATTCATGGCTGCTGTTATTGTTGCCATCACTGCTGTAAATGAATACTGAAGAAGGTTCTTTGTCATTGCTGTTGGCTTTATTCATTAGTCCTGCCTATGTTTCATAACAACCAARCAAGAATATGTCCAAAGGATGCTACTTTAGCTCTATAATACTGTAAAGCTGAACATGTCACWGGCTACATTAACAGATGTAACCTGTGGTGGTAAGAGCCAAGCAGAAACCATGGCTCACATCTAAAGTGGGATATTAGCTTGGAGCTTGTGATGGTGCACTCAGGTCAGGTGACGTTACAGCATTCAGGACAGCAAGATCTCTGGAGTGATAAGAGGCCACAGTATGTGTCATAATCACAATTTTCGTACAAGCATGTTCTGTTCTGCATTCCAAAAACAAAGACTTAAATTGTTCATCTTTATCTTTGGTTAAAATAATATAAGATAATAAAATATTTAGCAATAAAGTTATAACCACTTTAGTTTGACATGGCACACATTTTGTTCTTTTATTTTTTACCATTCAGGTTTGCATCATACAGTACCTACTGTGTTTTGAGCTCCTGGTGGTGGGTTTTTAGACCAGCATCAGCGTTCACTCTTAGAGATTTAAAAAAGTACATTCAAAGTTGTAGTCGTACCAAATTGGCCACCGGTATGTGCATGACGTCATAACCTGTTCTTTATGACGTGTTCCAACTATTTGCAGAGTCGTTCGTTCACAGTCACGTTGCATTTTTTTCTATTTTTTCTGACATTTTGGTGTTATATCTTTCACATGGATGATAAAAGTTGCTCTGAGTAAATACAGCTGGGTAAAACAAAAACTGTGCCTATCTATTTTAGGGCTGTTAGCAGATTTACATGCACGTTTACATAAACCATACCAAACTAAAGATTTCCTGTGGATTTCCATCAGTCTCAGAAACTATTTGAGTTTTCCATGTATTTGTGTGTGTTTGAGTGTTGGGTTGGGGTGGGGTTGTTGGCAAATGTTTAATTACCCATAATTGGCAAACTAAATTCCAAAAACATTAAAGACAGCTGTGAGCATGACAACCAATAAAGGTAAAGGCTGAAAAAACTGAAGTCAAAATGATTTCGATATGTTTTCCATCAGTTTGTCCTCAGCCTTGTCCACCCTTTCATCTGCTCTTTGCCTGACGTTCTCCTGTTTCTGTGCCAGACCTTGTGGTTACCTGCTTTCAGTTTAAAATCCTTAATGCAACCTACTAACTAACACAGCACTAGATGCACTTTCTGTGTTCCTTCTTTTATTTATGTGCATTTTGGTAAGAGAAATGTACCATATATTATATAACAATTATAAGTAGCATCAGTAGAACCAGTATTAATTCCAAGGTTGACTTTTCGGTTGTAACTGCTTTGAGAGCAAAAATGGATGCCCCACTTGCATGAAAAAGGAACAGCATGCAGTGATTGATTTCTTGTGGTCTGAGGGTGACGAAACAATTCACAGAAGACAAAAGATTTGGAGCGATACTCTAATGAAGATGAGAGTTTCTTAAAGAGAATCATAACCCGTTGACGAGACACGGATTCATCACTGAGAGACATCGGCAGAGTACGGAGTGGAAACACGCTCAAAAAGGTTCAAACATCCCCCATACAGTCTTCATCTCGCTCCATCTGACCTTCACCTGTTCCCCTGAAAGCAGCAAAACAAGGGCGAAGTTTCACTTCTGATGAAGAACTGAAGACAGAGTTACGTTCGTGGCTCGCAGCTCAGATTTGTAAAGAGGGAATATGAAAGCGTGTTGATGGACAAAGCATATTGATTATATTTTTTTTATTATATATGTATATATATATATATATATATATGTCTTTCTGCTACATTAGTGCTACCTAAATGATGGTTACCTTTTCTTACAAAGGGTAGATTCTAGATATTCTGTGTGTTATGTACTGACAAAATCTCAGGAGGCTGAAGCCCAACGTGCTGCATCAAGGCATCGACTAATGAGGACAGAACGAGTGTGAGGACGGGTTTCAAAACGGGAAGATGAGGGGAACATATCGAGGCCACTGAAGAAATAAAACAGGTAAGATAAAACTCTTTGTGCCAGATTGATCAAGTTAATTGATAAGGACTTTATTAATGTCATAACATAAGTGGTTTATGGAGGAAGGCATCAAGCATCAATATGTAAAATAACATTCAAACGAAATAATCTCATAATACACAGTTATGTTGTGTAATAATGTGTTATATTCCTAATGATATTAAAGTAGCTCTTCACTTTTGAACCTGATGTACAAAAGCAAATAAATCAAGGCATTAATATAAATTTTATTAACATGTGCATATTTTACAATAACCATGACCCTTTATTGACACCATATTAACTTCAACTGCGTCTCTCTCATCACTTCTTTATATACTGACCTTCAAAATGATCTCTCTCTCTCTGTAAGATCCTTTTAGCCTCGTTTTATAAAAATATGTTTCTTTTCATAAAATCTTCATATAATTCTTTAAAGGCTTCCTGTCTGATTTCTACCTCATTCGTTCCCTTTTTCCCCATTTTCTGTCATTTCTGCTTCCTCTTTTCCTTTCTCCTCTTTGGCCGATCCTCCAGAGCAGGATGGACATTTTAATTTGATTTCATTCGGTGGATCTGTAGGTGAACACACACACACACACACACACACACACACACACACACACAAAGATCAAACTGGACAAATGTGACTTATTTTGATGAATATAAGCAATACTAATCTAGACCCTGAACACCATCACTAATATAAATCTATAGATTTTCAACATAGAAAGTTTCATGTTTAAAAGGACATTTCCTTTTTTTTGTTGACCAAGCTGCGATGTTCAGGCAGTAACGCATAAAAATCGCAAAAGTTATATCACAGCGATATATATTTAATATTAAGTCACATTTTCCATCATCACTGTTTTGCTTGTAATTGCCTTGCGGTTGACCACAGAGTAGTTTAGAACTTAGCAGAACGGTGTTGTGTTACAAGCCGTTTAAAAGTCCTTTTAATCTATCTCACCGTATAATTTTTGTCAGATTGTCGCAAAACTGTTCCAACAAAATAAACTCACTATTTTAGATTGACCAAAACCTCTCACCTCCGGGAGCGTCCAAAGGAACCTCTTCACTGTCTGATGATTCTGATGAAGGCGTTTCCGAAGCTTTGATGTGAGCTTGTGCCATCTTTTGAACAGCTACGGAAATAAACGTAAAAACGGATCGTATTTCATGAGTTACCATTACAGGGAGCTACATGCTGATGCTGTTCTATTGTTCATGTTGTAGTGTTCGTCCCGATAGTAGAAATATTCATCTCATCTACTCATCTTCACAGAGAACTCTTGGATGTGTGTATTACATTGCATAATCGGACCATGTTCATTTACGTATCTCAAATTATTATACTAGATGTAAATGTATACAAACTCAGGCACTCACAGTACAGACATTTTTACCAAACTCACCAAATTTTCATGAAGCATACCTTTTTTCATGTGTGTGTGTGTGTGTGTAAAGGATTTTTCCTTATTGTATTGAAAGTTTCACTTTGTAGCCAGCTTTCATTTCAACACCAACCACCTGATATTATGATATAAATCATAAGGTCCTGAGAGCAGCAGTGCTTCCACGATTGTTTTTTAAGTGGCACTGACTCTAATCCCGTGTTGCCTTGGGTGTGCTCATAAACCAGCAAAGTGACAATTTTAGTCAAATTGGCAAGCAGTTGATAACCGAATGTTTGGCTAAAAGCTTGCTAAGATCACTCGCTCATTGTCTATACCACTTAATCCTGTACACAGAATCTCAACGGGGTCAGAGCCTATTTGGGAACACCATTTGATGATGTATGATCTGCATGTGGGAGAAGACTGGAGTACTCAGAGGAAACCCAGCAAGCATAAGGAGAACATGCAAACAGAGGAAGCGAACCCAAACCCTGGTGGTGCAAGGCAACGGTGCTAACCACTACACCACCATGCCACCTTGCTTGCTAGGATAAACATTCAACTAGATAGAAAAAAAAAAAGAAGTGAACATTTAGTTATAAAGTCAAAATACCCATCTGCCATAAGAAGTAGTTCCATGAGCTCCTGATGAAAGATATTGTTTCTACAAAAGACACAATTCCGATATAAACTGGCATCCCTGTAAAATATTGAAACAGCTCCTATTCAAAAGGAAAGAAGTAAAAAAGCAAGACTAGGTTGCATTCTGAGGATGTTCAAGATAAAATAATTCAATTGAGGAATAAGGTGTCTTGGTGTATGAGGTGAATCTGATATCTAAGCGGTTGGACTTCCCAGTAAGCGTTTTTCTTGGATCAATAGTAACAGGGTACTGGATACTGAATCACACCACTTAAACACTAAATGACAAAACTATCACTCAATCCTCAGTGTGTAAAAGCCAAACAGAGACTGGTGAGGGAAGCCACAGTGAGACTACAGCCATTGTTGTTGGCTGAGAATGGGGTAAAGGTGCACACAACAACCATTTCAAGAGCTCTGCATAACTGAAGACTCTATTGAAGTTTGGAGAAAAGAAAAAAAAAATCATCTGACGGATAAAAAGAATGAGCACAAGGGAATCTGTAACTTGCAGGTTCCGTACTCGAGGCCAACGCGAAGCAAGAAGCATAGTCCAGATGTGTGTGTGTGTGTGTGTGTGTGTGTGTGTGTGTGTGTGTGTGTGTGTGTGTGCTCAACTTTTCATTAAGATGGATGTCACCTAGTCAATCATCGCTTTCATTTAGAAAATCATCTCTTTTTTTTTCCTCTCAGTGAAAGGTCAGCTTTTTTCATCATCAGGTAATGAAAGAACAAAGATATCTCTTTGTCAGTGTGTGTGTGTGTGTGTGTGTGTGTGTGTGTGCTGGTGATATTTTTTAGCTACACTGCTGCCGATGCCCCCACTCAGAGCGTTTTATAAGTTTGAAACTATTTCCTATTTAGTAGTGATGGGAAGTTTGGATCATTTTAGTGACTCGGTTCTTTGAATCTCGTTCATCAAAATGAATGAATCTTTTTTTGAGTCATATACTTCATTTCTTTCTTTTGACCAGAAATAAAATTAAATGTTACATTTTCAATAAACAAACCCCCAACATGTCTAAATATACAAATATTACAATGCAGCTAAGGACGTATTATAAACAGAATGAGTGGCTCACCGCCATATCTTCTAGTCTGAGTTGTTCATTCTTTTAAATCGATTACATTGCATAGCGTCTCTGGGAGTCACGTGACAAAAGAATGAACGACTCGGACTTGAAGATTTGTTGAGAACCGTTCAGTTCTGTTCCCTGAAAGTTTAACCTACGGAGGTTTTTACAATGATTGGCGCATGCGCGCCCAGTAGAAAATAAACGAATCACTTTTCGAGATACTCGTTCTTCTGAGTCACGCTAAAGACTCGTTCAAAAAGAATGAAATGTTGATGAACGACCCATCACTACATAATTTCATTCCATTGTTGAATTAGTTTATTAGTTTAAGCGTCACTGAAATTGCATGAATAGACATACAGTATTCTTACCTTTAAGTGAAGGAGGCTGATAAACATTTGTGTCCGTATTGCTGGCTTTTGAAACACCATTTTCACAAGCAAACAGCTAAAATATAAAAGGTAAAATAAAAAGATATTAATATCCCCTTGATTCAGTAATGACTTTATGAATAATTACCATAATTAATTATTTGAAACATTACATTCCTCCATCAATAATATAACACAATCTATATTTTAAATGAAACTGAAATCAAAAAAAGGATGTGACACATAAGTGTAAATATGTGATAGATCATTGTTACTTTATTATTGTTACTTCATAAAGGGCAGTCCATCCGGAAAATTGCAAGAAAATGTATAATTTCTTCAAATGCAGCTGCATGGAAACATGATGAAACTGACTCTGAAGAAGACCAAGACCTACGTCTAGATAAGATAAAGATAATTTTTCGTCATTGTTGTAATACAACAAAATGTGTTGATGGAGAAAGTAAACTTAACACACAAAACACTGCTGTGTGTGTGAGACAAAGTTCATTTAAAAATACCAGTCTCAGAAATCAGCAATAAACCTGACCTAAGATGAGAGAATACATGAAGGCTTCACAGTGTTCAAGCAGCAGAAATGTTCTACCACATTCTAATGTCTTCAGTATTGCTTTAGAATGTAGGACAAAAAAAGTAGAATTAAATACTAGGTGTTTCAAAACTTTTCACTAGGATTTTGTCTATATATATATATATGTTCTTGCAAGAACTGTTCCAGAACATCTGACCTTCATGTCTTAAAATAACAGCTGACTGGTTGTTTTTGTGACTTAATTACCAAATTCCATAGGTGTTCTTTCATCGTTTTGAAAACGTCCAGCATTGTTCTAAATTGTAGAAAATAAATCCAAACTTGTGTACAAACTATTGACTGGTGTTGTACATCTCAAAGGTTTTGTCTTTACATTGGTCAGAACTCTTTCAACAATATCTTTACATTATAAACATTGGAGGACTGTCTGTCTGTCTGTCTGTCTGTCTGTCTGTCTGTCTGTCCAGCCAATTTTGTCACAGCATCATGCAAAACTGGCTTGACAAAATTTTATGAAATTTTGCCAGTCCTTCTGTATTTCTCTGAAGTTAAATCTGTGCTAGAGATAAATTAAATCTAAATGTTGAATAAAAAGGACATTATGAGCAGCTTTGTGCCAGATTACCTTACAGCAGCGAATACAGCACTTTTTGTTTTGTTTAACAGTGTCAGGGATAACCCCTAGAGGGCGCCAAAGCGCCCTAAGACTTTTGTCACAGTTCTTTTTAGTTTCAGTTTAATACTTCATTTCCTAGTTCGCAACTCGGACAGGTCACGTGGGCGCGCACCTGATCCGAGTTGATAATTAGTTTCATTATAAAAGGTGTGTTTGAGTTCTCGTTTTCGTCTTGCATTTGTTACAATAAGTTGAAGAGTATGTCTGGTCTGTTTTATACGTGTTTTAGTTTCAGTTTGCGCGCCCACGTGACCTGTCCGAGTTGCGAACTAGGAAATGAAGTATTAAACTGAAACTAAAAAGAACTACACAAAAAGTCTTAGGGCGCTTTGGCGCCCTCTAGGGGTTAACCCTGACAAACAGTACTTATTGGAGTAACTGACACACAGTACAATGGTAAAGACCATGGTGGTGACAGCATCGTGCTTTCGGGCTGTTTTGTTGCCAATTGAATGGATAAATTTGGCTAACTTTAAGATAGAACAATAGAAAATTTGTGGACCATACCTAAAAGTTGGGTCACCTTAATTAACTGAAAACTACTAATTCTGCCAAGAGTGGTCCAACCATGACCAACCATGATTCTCCCAGAAGCTTGATGATGGCTACCAAAAGTATCTGCTTAGGTGAATTTGTGACGGAATATTTACTCAAACATTCTGATATATTTTGATCCTGTAAGTATCTATATGTTGTATCTACTGTTAAATCGACTGTTGATATATTTTCATTCAAACATTATTTCATTTGTAAATTTGATGCTTTTTTTTTTAGTGTGTATCCATTTCACCGGCATGTTGGGGTGCTCTTCATCTGGAGACGGATGATCTGTCATGCGGAACAATGTGGCTGGTGTCGGTCTTCGGCGCCGAATCTGGTTTTAAAACAGAAATTGTTTGCACCATTTCAAATTGTTAGTGCACACAAACAGTAGAATAGAATAGAATAGACAAATGGTTTAAATGCTCTTAAATTATGTATTTGACATATGTGCTAGCATTTTTTTTTAAAGTACAGGCAGGATATTTTTAAAACCATTCTATGCATCCAAGCAAATATTCCTGGTTTACTGTTAATATAGTTTTTGTTTAGAACTTCTCATTGTCTATGAAGACAATATCGTGGCCTTCTATTTTCATCAGCAAAAAACAGACTTACATTTTTTAACAGTTTTTTCTTGTTTTGTCTTTTTTTGGCTGTAATTTGGCACAGTGAGGGAGCAATGCAATAGAAGTTAGAGGGTGTTAGCCGGGGCATAAAATCCATCAAATATGCATATGCAGATCCCAAGTAATCCAGAAAGAGTGGAAAATGAAATCCAATCATGTCCGCACATCACAGCATAGCAAGATATTTAAAAAAAAAAAAAAAAAGAGAGTGAAGCATTTAATCATTGTAAAAAAAAAATTGTCCTAAATCCATAATGCTGTCATGTGTAAAAACAGAAGGATTACTGGGGGGTTGTTTTACTCCTGTGTGAGTTTAGAGTCCGGGTGACTTTCATTTGACATTGTCAAAAATTTCATTTGTCCATTGGCTCTAGACGCCAGTAAGCCTGATGAAACAGAAAACCACTCGGGTCTTTTGAAACCTGTCGACTGGATCTGTGGCTCTGTGCTTGTTTAGATCCCCTGTATTATCAGCACATGTTGTTAACCATGTTTAAATAATAATAATAATACACTTTTAGTTCACCCAAAGTTGAATCTTTCAGATTTTTAGAGAACTGTTTTAATCCTGTTTGTAGATGTGGCTGCCAAGGGCAACACCAAGGCAACTAGTTCTCTTTAACATATCGATTATGTAATCCACTGTTCTATGTATACGCTAACTCCTCGGCAACACATATTCCCACAACGAGCACCAAGCGCAGGGTCCATTTTTAGACACAGCCACAGCTCCTGTTCTATACCACTTAAAGTGTTGGGTTCAAATAAGGATTTCGATTTCTTCAAAATAATGATTTAAAATCACTCTGAGCCCTGACACGGAGTAACAAACAAAGTGTCATGTTGTGACAGGCTGCGGTGATGAAGCAGCCGATCACGCCCGTGTTGTTTTTTCCCCATTATCACAAACGAGTAAAGTGTAAACTCCACTTAAAAAACACTCCAGTGCGCGCGTCCCACACACAGGGGCTTCGGTTTAAGTCATGAATTATAAATATGTCACGACCGACCTTAAACTGTACAGCAATGTGATCGTACAGTATGATATAATAAAAATAGACACAGATATACTGTGTGTGTGTGTGTGTGTGTGTGTGTGTGTGTGTGTGTGTGTGTGTGTGTGTGTTTATACAGTGATTCACACCACTGTAGGCAGTTAAGTGGTGGGAGACAAGTTGTACTTGTGCTTTGCAGTAAAAAAACTGTTTCTGGCAATAAAGTCACAATTTTTAATCGGTTCTACTGAAGATACATAGAAAGTAGCAGAGATGGGAATTAGCAGTCATGAGGATTAGCAGAAATTGCTCATGAGTGGTAATAAGAATGAAGCAGTAATGAATATTTGTAGTAATGATGATGAGCGTTGGCAGCTACTGGGATTAGTTTAACTGAGGATAACTAGTAGTGGGATCAGTGGTAATGAGGATAAGTGCTCACAACCAGTACTGGTAATAATTGGGATTAGTGGTGGTAGTCATGAGGAATAGTAATTATAAATGAGGATTAGCAGGAATGAAGATCTGCATTAATGGTGATTAGTGGCGGTGAGAATCACTAGTTACTGGGATTAGCTGGAATGAGAAATAACAGAAATCAGGATTAGTGGCAATAAGTAATTAGTGTTGAGGAGGACTAGCCGAATTGGGACTGGTGATGATCCGGATTAGTGTATGTAATCTGTTATCAAAACAGTATTCATGGGGATTAGTTGTACTTATTATTAAAACTGGGGATTATTGGTAATTATAATTAGCAGTAATGGGCATTTGTTGTCGCCACAGCATACCATCCAATCATTAACTTGGTACAGGCTTTACGTCGGACGCGCTTCCAGATGCAACCTCCGCGTTTTATCCGGACCTGGGATTGACGCTGCATACATGGATAGGCGTACGGGCTGGAAATCGAACCCGGGCCTTCTGCATGCCAGGCGTGAAACCTACCACTGAGCAACCAGTGAGTGATGGACGCTTGTAGTCATAGGAAATAGAGGTAAAAAGAATTAAGGCTAGAGATCAGTAGCAGTGAGTTTAGGATGAATTGAGGATTATTAACAATTAGTCATACTGAGTAGTACTGGGGATTAGTAAGGATTGATATGAAGGTTTTAGACAGTAGTAGAGCAGTGTGATTAAATATGATTATGGACAAATTCCTTGATTTTTTTTTTTTTTTTACCATAAATTTGGTAAAAAGTATGAACGCTTTGCATCCTATGCCAAGTACTGGCAAAATCCTCCAATTTTACATGATTATCATTGCAGCAGCATAGTGCATTACCACCACCTGCTGGACTGGAGTGTGGAGTAGAATAAAAATTATTATTGCTCTTGTTTGAGACATGACATTTAAACAATTACATAGGATGCTATTGTTCATTAGCCACTTTTATCATTTTTTAAATATTTTAAAACCTGTAATAAATATAAGATCTTCAGACAAATCAAACACCGAACGTACCAGCTAGTGAATCAAATTGAACCGAAAATAACAATGCCCAAAAATCCGCGTATCGTTTACAGGTCTAGAATGTACAGAGGTGAACTGTTTGGTCTCCTTTATCCCAGATATCAAATTGCCTAGAAAACGTGACAACAGTCCAATAATCCTGAAGGTCATTACAGGGACATGTGGAGAACGCCTCAAACTGAATGAATGTTACAAAAACAAAACCACCGTTGTAAAATCTCAGCATTCTAACGACTAACGATACATATAGAGGTAAAGTATAGCTTGCAGATTAGGTTTGCTAGCTATGTGTTATAGGTTTACACACAGCATTTGTTAATGTTTAATAGAGGAAATGTTATACTATTGCAACATCCACATGCTAAAGGCGAACAGGAATTACCATTTATGAGCTACATGTGTAATTTACAGTGAACAGAGTGTCCCTGAAGCATTGTTGAATGTTACAGTGAATATCACACTGAACACACACACACACACACACACACACACCATTTAAAGACGCACTTAACTGTAAATGCGTTTGTGCACTTGGGCCTTGAACTCATTAGTATCATTTGAGACACATGAAGCTGCTGAAGTGCATGGTGTATTCATTATGAACAATGTTTATAGTTTGAAACTCTGCATCCGGGGGGGTCTGGGGCCCTCCAACTCCATCTACACACTCTTTTATTGGCATCCTCTTTAGCCAGGCCTATTTATATGGTAATGATGCTTTTTGTCAAGCGCACACACACACACACACACACACACACACACATGCACACACACACCGTATACCCGTAATGTGGTATTTGGGTCACTTAGTAGCCTAACAAATTCATTAATATTCACAAAACATCCACTCTGACACTAAACTCCTGGCCACTTGAACAGGTTGTCTACTGATGTGAAAATGAGTTGCTAATCAGTTTTGGACCGTTCCTTTATTTTCATTTCTTCCATCATCATTATTCATGTTTTTTTTTTTTTTTCAGTTACATTTTATTTGTATAGAGCTTTTAACAACTGACAGTGTCGCAAATCAGCTTTACACATCAAAATAATTATTTACGTTTGGAGGGAATGTGAATGTGTGTGAATCATAATGATCAGATGGTCCCTGATGAACGAGTCGAGGATGACGGTGAAACTCCCTGAGATGGTAACAGGAAGAGACCTTGAGAGGAACCAGACTCAACAGGGAACCCATCCTCATCTGGGTGATAACGGAGAGCAGGGATTGATCATCATCATCATCATCATCATCAATTGTATTTAATCAAGCACCCACACACTCACACACATTTCTTTTAATCTTCTGCATTTAATTTTTTTTTTAAATAAATTATGATGTAATCTCTCAAGCCGTATCCTCCCTCCACTCATCCCTATTTTCTCTATTCATTCAGCTTTCTATAATCCCACCATCCAGCCTTCCTTCATCTCCTTTGTTTCTGTATTCCTTTCCTCTCCTCATCTTCCAGCTAATCGGGTCGTAACGTGACGCAGCACCTGATGCTGAACTAGTTTCTCCCCTCACACACACACACACACACACACACACATTACATAATCTGTTGTCAGGCAGATTGAGACATAACCCTCTCTTTCATTATTGTTCGAGTTTACTGTAAAATATTATAAAATGTTAATACACAACATTCTATTTCTATATTATAGGGTTTAAAGAGTCTTTCACACACATTTCTAACAATTACTTTTTACTTTTTAACCATCTGTAGTTACATTTTATGTTGTGGAATGTTGATGAAACAAAAAACACCTTCATTATGTTGAGAAGTGATGTATTATAATGGCACCCTAAAACACTTTCAGATTCGTAATTCAAATAGAACATACTTTAAAAGTATATATGCTGCCAATGAAATGATAGATTTAGCCATTTCCTGAACACGGAACTTCTCAAATCAAATTTGTTATATTTCAAATCAAACTACACTTTAATAATAATAATAATAATAATAATAATCACGTTATTAGTTTCCTGCTGACTTTAACCAACTAGTTACTATCTACTTCCTGTTTCATTCCTGTGCATTTTAAAGCAGATGTTTCAGGTATGGTCTGAGAGCTTCTCAAAAACTACCACACATATAACACCTTTTTCCACGCCTCACAAGAGATGAGCAGCAACTGGGGGTGTGGTGTGTTGTGGTGTGGTGTGTTGTGGTGTGGTGTGGTGTGGTGTGGTGTGTTGTGGTGTGGTGTGGTGTGGTGTGTTGTGGTGTGGTGTGGTGTGTTGTGGTGTGGTGTGTTGTGGTGTGGTGTGGTGTGGTGTGGTGTGTTGTGGTGTGGTGTGGTGTGGTGTGGTGTGGTGTGTTGTGGTGTGGTGTGGTGTGGTGTGGTGTG
>QMIH01000204.1:100265-120377 GCA_003987875.1 Clarias batrachus
TGTGGTGTGGTGTGGTGTGGTGTGGTGTGGTGTGTTGTGGTGTGGTGTGGTGTGGTGTGGTGTGGTGTGTTGTGGTGAGGTGTGGTGTGGTGTGGTGTGGTGTGGTGTGGTGTGGTGGGGCGAGTGTGAGGGTGGGGTCTCCTTTATCAGGTCACATGGATGAGGAATCTAATTGGCTTTTTTCATTCCCGGCCAATATAAATATTTAACATCCACCGAAAGCAAGGAAATATAATGTTCTCAGGTTTTTATATATATATATACACACACACACACACACACACATCAGAGACCCATGTGAAAGACTAAAAATGACCAAGAACTAAAAAGGATTAGTTTGTAATTCTTGTAGTTTGTTTGTAAAATTGTAATAGTTTTGTAATTCATATTTTCATGATTATGAGTTATTTAGACGCCCTCAACAATCTTATCTAAAATATATAGAATGTAAATAATGATTTCTATACGCACACAGTATATATATAGAGAGAGAACTCACTAAAGAGAACTAAGTACATTTAGAGGCTGAGTTTACTGCAGTAACATACAGTAGATATAATATGTGTGTATATGAGTGTACAGACCAGGTACCTAGTGGGGTGGAACTGGTAAATGACCAAATATGTGGAGGCTGTAGTATCAGTAGCTTTAAGTCAGAACCTGCTCATATTCATGATTTTCTTTCATGGCATGTTGGCTTAGTGGTTAGCACTGTGGCCTCGCACATCCAGGGCTGAGGGTTTAATTCTCAGGTCTGTGTGCTTGGAGTTGGCATGTTCTCCCCGTGCTTGGTGGGTTTCCTCTGAGGCCTGTGGTTTCCTCCCACAGTCCAAAGACATGCAGATTGGGAAACTTGGTGTTCCCAAAATTGCCCATTTGGTGTGTGTGTGATGGATTGGCACTCTGTCCAGGGTGTCCCCCACCTCGTGCCCTAAGTCTCCTGGGATAGGTTCCAGGCTCCCGCGACCTCGTACAAGATAAGCAGTACAGCGAATGAATGAATGAATGAATGAATGAATGAATGAATGAATGAACTTTTGCTTATCAGGGCAGCATAACACATGTAAAGGAACAGGCTACGCTAGCACCATTTAGTTTACAGTACAATCTCACCTGACATTGCCAGGAGAATGAGAGCACGGCGTCCCTCCTTTTTAATAAACCAGCACAATGGTGGGGCGATATGAAAATCTCCAACATGTATTATTGTTAGTCAAACTATGAGGAAGATAATGAATATGTTTATTATAGATGGTTGGCACACGCCTGTGTTTTAGCAGCTGGTAGTCCGACCTAAGTGAATTTTTCAGAAGGGTTGAGCAGAAGGGTTAGCATGAGGGGCAGGGAGACCATCTGTGGATTTTATAATGACTTTTACAATAAAGAACTAAATTGCTCGAATGAATTTGTATGAAACTACATTGCGTTGACTTTGGTAACTATGGCGAGATTTGTACTTGAATGTTTAATTGATCCATAAAAAAAAAAAACATTTTAATTTATATCAACCTCAGCAATATTAACTTTGAAATGCATTCTATTTACGGACAAATGTCACAGAAGGAATGAATATACAACAAGCTCAAGATTTAGTTTTGTTGATGTTCTTGGTGGAATTGAATTAGTCATTCTAAAAATGTAATAGATATGAAATATAACTATGAAATCTAAACATACAGCCAATGAACATGATTCTTTATTACAGAGAATCCGATCGCACATTTTGAGCCCAATGGAGTTCACACACATTTTCACACTCGCACAAGCAAATCTGCTGCTATTTTTATCTTCTCTGTGCCAGTTGTAGTGTGAAGTGAGCTCTTTGTTTTGATATAAAAGAAAAACGTGCTGTCAGCTCACTTCCACCTCCCGATCTGCCTTATCAGAATTTCAGACTTGGTGTAATCTAAACCATTCCATTAGAGTAACTTGTACTTTTCTTACCATCTCCACTTGTCTGGGGTCGAGCTGAATCGGACCTCCGGAGGGAACGGAAAACTGGATCTTCCTCCCTTCTTTTATCTCTCCCTCCATTTCAGATGGTTAAAAAACAAACCTGGTTATATCCCCTCTCCGGTAAACAGGTCTTTCGATGACGTCCTACGGTCGAGAAGCTACTTTAGTCCAATGTCTCTTCTCTCAGGACTTACAAACTTACAAACAGCCTAATGTTCTTTTCTGTGCGCTCAGTAAGACCTCGTTTTCTCTCACTCTCTGACACACTCCAGGTTGTGGAGTAATATGCCTTTCACTCCCCCATAGAGAGAGAGAGAGAGGGAGGGAGGGAGGGAGGGTGGGAATAAAGAGATGCTGGGATAGAGGAAGAAAATGGGTGGGGTGACAGCAAGACAAACCAAAAGAGGGAGAGACAAAAAAGAATGGACAGGGAGAGACAGGGGTGACAGATTGAGATAAAAAAAAAGAAGTAGCGAAAATGAAGGAGGGGAGAAATGAGAGAAAGACTGGGATTGATAATAAGATGCCGGTGGTTGTCCCTCACAGTGTCCTAGATATCGCCACAAATGGGGGTGGGGAGTCTTTGGGAGGTGTCTTAATATCTTGGCTTGGATTAAATATAAACATGGGATAAAGGAATATATCTGCTTTTTGATAAAGAAACTGCAGCTTTTTCATTTAATGTAGAAATATTTCGAAAAATCTCCTGGTTTAAGCTCTAAATTGCTTCACTCGCCACCAAAGACGGATATTTTTTTAAATGTCTTGTTTTTTGGTGTAATTATGGTACAATGTTTGCTATCTACATAATGTCTCAAATTAAGCGTTGGTCTTATTATGGTTCAAGAACCTTCCACTTAATGCAGCCAGTTCATGCCATGCTATCCCTAAATCTAATACTAAACTTATCTTCAATATAAACAGTTTAGCTTGTTTGCAAGTATTAGCTTAAACCAGTCAGATATTCTTTTCCATATTGGGACATTTAATATAAGATACGTAAATAAAGGCCCCCCCCCACCCCCACCCCCCTTGTGACACACAGTAGTACACTTTAGGAATACCATAGGCATATTTTTAAGATGTTGACTTATATTTTTACTGCACTATGTCCACCAGCACAGTGTGTTCTGTATGAAAGCCATCATACAGCACTGTAATGGCACTGTTTCTCTTTGATCCAAGGGGGGGGGGATAGAAAGAAAGAAAAAATCTTTACTGACATTTAAACCAAAATGTCAGCAATAACACAGGTTTATTCTGGACACACTGAGAGCATGGCTGTAGTTCTGACCATACAAAGCCTGCAGAGCAATTTAAGGATTTTCTTTCCCCAAATGCCATTATGTTTAATATAAATAGATGTTATACTTCAGAGAATCTCAGCTTATCTATCGTACTAAAAAAAATTTTTGTTAGTTTTAAATTGTTCTAGCTTTTTGTGCTTCTTATCCATCTGTACACAAGATCATGGCCTCATAAAGCTTTTACATTTAGATATTATGTCAATTTTACTAAAATAAATTAAGCTTGGAAATATATATAATGATTTTAATACAGTCATATACATTTTCAAATTATTTACATCTGTTAAATTTTATATTTGAATTGAGTGGAAATGCTGCGGTTAATTTAAATATGTTGACACATACCTCGTGTACAACTCAAAATGTATTATTTACATAATTATTTATAAGAACATTATGTTGTGTATTATTTACATACTGTAGCACAGTTCATACATGTTTTTTCCATTTGAAATTGAATCAAAGAATTAAATAAACGGCTGAAAAGTAGGCAATCTAACTACAAAAGCTTTAAGTAAAAGAAATTCATACAAAGATTAAATACAAACCCCAATTCCAAATAACTTGGGACATTGTGTAAAACATAAAGAATACCAGAATACAATGACATGCAAATCCTTGTTGACCCACATTCAATTGAAAAGACCACAAAGACAAGATATGCAATGTTCCAACTGATAACCTTGATTGTCTCTTGAAAATATTCACTCATTTTGAATTTTCTGAAGTTCCAAAACAAGCTGGGACTGGGGTAACAAAAGACTGGGAAAGTTTGGATCATTCCACATGTGAACAAGTTAATTGGAAACAGATGAGCGTCATGATTGGGTGTAAAAGAAGGATCCCTGAAGGAGTCATTCACAAACACGGATGGGGTGCAGTTAAGCCCTTTGTGAACAACTGCGTGATCAAGTAGTCCAACAGTTTAGGAACAATGTTTCTCAAAAGACAATTGAAAAAGAATTTAGGTGTTCCATCATCTACAGTCCATAATATCATCAGAAGATTGAGACAATCCGGAGAAATCTCTGTACATAAGTGGCAAGGCTGAAAACCAACATTGAATGGTCATGGCACTATATTAAAAATAGATATCACTCTGTAAAGGAGGATATTACCACCTGGGCTCAGGAACACTTTAGAAAACCATGGTCAGGTAATACAGTTAAAACTATACCATGCAATGTGCATGCCATACATCTACAACACCCAGAAATGGCACTAGCTTCTCTGAGCTTGAGCTCATCTGGCATGGACTGATGCATCGTGGAGAAGTGAACTCTGATCTGACGAGTCCACATGTAAAATTGTTTTTGGAAATCATGGAAGTCTCATCCTCTTTGCTAAAGAAGAAAAGGACCATCCAGATTGATATCAGTGCAAAGTTCAAACTCCAGCATTTGTGATGCTATGGGGGTGTGTTAATTCCCATGGCATGGGTAACTTGCACATCAGTGAAGGCACCATTGATGCTGAATGGTACCTTCATGTTTTGGAGCAAAATATGCTGCCATCCAAGTGACGTCTTTTTTTGGGTTGTCCCTGCTTATTACAAAAAGTCAATGCCAAGCCACACTGGTTTCATAGTAAAAGGGTGCGGGTACCAGAATGTCCAGACCTGTCTCCCATTGAAATTGTGAGTTGCATTATGAAGTGCAAAACACAACAGCGCAGACCGAAACTGTTGTGCAACTAAAGTCATACAGCCAGCAACAATGGGAAAGAATTCCATCTACAAAACTTCAACAATTAATGTCTAACCCTAACCCAGTTCCCAAACCCTTATTCCATCCATCCATTTAGGAACCGTTGTATTCCAACAAGGGACCATGCAGGCCAGTGGTGACCACTGTATTTATTCCAATTTGTATGACCATGGTAGGACCTCTGGTTAACACTCACATGCACATTCACACCCTGCAGGCAATTTGGGAGGATCTGTGGGAGGAACCCGGAGGAAAACCATCAAGCATGGTGAGAACATGCAAACTCCATGCACACAGACCCAATGCAGGCATCAAATCCAGGACCTGGAGGTGCACAGCAATATACAGTATGTAATATAAAAATATATGTAAAATAAACGTTTATTGAATGTTGTTAAATGGAAAAGTGATGTAACACAGTGGTGGAAATACCCCAGTCCCAGCTCTTACGTGTTTTAGGCATCAAATTCAAAATTTGCAAGAGACAATCAAGTCTATCAGTTTGAACATTGCATATCTTGTCTTTGTGGGGGGTTTTTCAGTTGTATATGGGTCAACAAGGATTTGCAGGTCATTGTATTCCGTTTTTATTTACGTTATACACAATGTTCCAACTTCTTGAGAATGGGGGTTTCCATCGTGAATGAAAGTTTGGTGCACTTTCCAGTTTGAGTTGAAGAATATTTTGTTTTGTTTATAAATATGAAGAGTGTGGTCAAAAAAAACTGCTGATAAGAATGAGAACGCTAGGTTTTTTTATTTTTATTTATTTTTTGCTGACTTGCCTTTTTTTCACTAGGGGAAGGTGATAAGGGATCTTCGTTCCCATGTCCTGTACATTCCTCGCCATGTTATTGTGGTGTACATGTAAAAAAAAAAAACATCAGCACTTTTTTCCATTTAACAAAATACAACTTGAAATATTTTACATAGAAATCTTTGAGTGATAGCGTGTACAATCAGCTGCCCACTCGACTTAAATTAGACTTAAAACGTGAAAGTGCTATTAAAAAGTCTCACTGACTGACTGAAGACCAGCGCTGACATCAACTGTCATTTAATATAATTTTATTTAAGTTATGTGGACACCATAATGTGAATGTGTGTCACACAGAATCAACCATAAAGTAATGAATCAAATATCAGTAATTAAAAAAACTAATTAAAGCAATAGAAAACTGGAAATTCATGGGATAAATGTGGAAACCTAAGCTCGGTTCACTGTTACTGTATAACACGATAAAGTATACAGTACGGTATGATTCCCTTCAAATAAGAATCAACTGTTTTTATTTTTTATTAATCTTATTGCTTTAAATTTTCTGGGCGTCTTCAGGGTTTCATCAGACTGCAAGTGCTTACAAAGTATGTACAGTATTGATCAGATAGATATGAACCAGAAGACGGGTACAAGAGACTTTCAGAAACATTAGTTAGGCAAAATGAATGGACTAAAGCCCTTTACCATGAAAAACAAACAAAACCTTTCAAGCCCACCCGAAATAAAAATGAAAACGTTTTATGGTCTGATGTCTACGGTTCAACTTTCTGGGGCAAAATTTTAACATGATGAAGCATAGTGGTGACAGAAATGTGTTATGGTTCTGCTTGTCCTCAGCTTGGACTGGGACTCTAGTCAAGATACTGTACAAGGGATGAGGGATAGCTCCAAATATTATTATAGTGTTCGGTTCACAACCTGCAGGCCTCCGTTATACTGTATATTGGAAGCTGAAGTCAAATGTTATATTTCAATACAAAAAAACACACAATGAAAGGTAATGTTTCAGAAGACAAAGATCAGAATTTTGGAATGATCAAGTTAAAGCCCAGATCTAAATCTGGAGCACTTTTGACGGTAAAAGTTGAATAAAACAACCAGATGAAAACTTGCTAAATGGGTAAACACATACCTATTCATTTGTGTTGGAAAGGAATTAAGCTTTAGCTGAGGAGTATTATTGTGAGTTTTTCCTTTTTTTTCTCCTTGATAAATTTTGATTCATTTTTTTTATTAGGATTTTGTTGTTTTCTATATCACAATAAAAGGTGGTTAAAAACCTTGTTAAATACTACAATATGAGGTACATCGACTTCATATTGTAGTATTTTATGTCACTATATCTGTTAAGTATTCGGACACCCATGCATTCTACAGCAGGTATAAGAGACAATTGGAGTGGGATGAGGAGTAATGTTCTAGAAATCCCACTCACCATGTTGTAGGGAACTGGGCAGAGAATGGGGAGGCTGTGGCCACAATGAGTCACGTGGTCAGCAGAAGTGAACTCTTTGCTGAAACACAACCGCTTCAGTTAGAGAGTGTTTTTATTTTTATTTTGACTTGGAAAAACAATCTGAACAAATGTAACCCGCTAACCAGGTAATTCAAAATGTTTCACTAACTCGTACAACTATTAGTTAATTTCTTTATTAAGTAATTATTACAAAAATTCACTAATTAGCAAACAAAGCATTAGATAAATAGATAAATAATATATTTGCTTAATGGCATTTGCTTATGACAATCTTCTACATATTGTCGAGTATCCAAACTGCCTCCACTTGTCCTGCAGGACCTCTCTAAACCTTTCTGTCATTAGGACATAAAACACAGGGTTTATCACATTGTGAGAGACTGCAATCGGCCGTGATATTATGTACACTGCCTCGATGTAGACTATTGTACACTGTGTCAGTCCCAGTCCAGGAAGCTGGGAAGCGAGGCGCATGTTCCTCATCAGATGAATTGGCATATAAAGCACCAAAGTCATGACCACCGCAGCCTTCAAGATGTTCACTGGCCTTTGGAAGGATGTCCCAAGCACTTGCTCTCTCTCCTTGAGGTAAGAAATCATCTTACTTGTTAACAGAAACAAAGTCAGCAGTGGCAGCACATACGCTACAGTTGTGAGCAACAAGCAGTAGATCAGAACAGGGGTGGTTGGTTGCATGCTGCCAAAATCATTACACTTGTTTCGTTTATTGCTCTTTTGGTCATTAATAACAAACATGATAAGAGGAGCAATTTCAATAGTCACTAAAATCCAGTTCAGGAAACTGATCAACAACGAGGCTTTGCAAGACGAAAGGAAGTGATTGCGTTGTGGGTACCACAGCAGTATTAATCGGTCCACGCCCACCCACACCATGAAGAGGATGCTGGCATACATGTTAACATGGAGGAAGTAGCGTGTAATCACACAGCCTACAGGCGGAAAGTCTTTGTTATGCAGGTAGTTGTAGCTCAGTGCTGGTAAGTTACACAAGCAGATGAGGTCAGAAATCGCCAAATTAAATATGTACACATTTATAGATTTCCAAGTAGGCAGACAGAACACATAGAACAGGACCACAAACAGGTTGCAGGGGAAGCCAATGGCGAACTCCAGTGCATACATGGGTGAGAGGTAGTGTGTGTGCAGTAGATCGGTGATATTAGAACAGTTGGATGCCTGTAATGACAAAGATAATTCACATATATTATTTATTAAGACTGTAAATAAATAATATAATCACTGTGCTGTAGAATTGTATACAAACATCATATTAAGTTCAAGCAGGTATTTACTGTATCTATATTGTCAATGGATATAAATGTATGTTTCATCCAAAGCATGAAAAGAGGACTGCTTTTGTAATCCTGATTTTCCATTTAAGATAGATAACAGCAGGGACATTCATAGTGTTAAATGTTTTTAAAATCAGGCTTTAGGGTATCATTTGGCAATCCAGCCAAATCCTTTAGAAATAAATGTAAGTGTATGATCAAGAGAATCTGTGACAGTAGCATAACAGTTACTCTGGACTGCACAGTGATTGGATAGAGCACAAAACCTTAAAAAGTTAAAAGAGTAAGATGAGAAGGAGGGAGGGGGCTACTGTGTAGGACGGCTTTCACATGCATGCATAAACACACACACACAAAAAAAAAATAATGGAACCACTACTCTGTTGGGAAACTTCTTTAACAAGGAACCTCTCTAATGACACTTGCTTTTATTTTACACACACACGCGTGGTCACAATGTTATAATAAACAGTACACACACAGACACAAACATGGATGTTGACTATATGAGTGACACGCGCACTCTGAGACTGAGCATGGGAGACAATTACCCATAATCCCACAGCACGAGAGAGAGAAGAACCATTAGCTCAGTTTCAAAACTATAAAATAAGACATATGGAATTAGGTCATTATGTAACAACAACAATAATAACAGTCAGTTGTTATTTATAAGACATGAAGGTCATCTGTTCTGGAACATTCCTTGTAAGAACAGTATTGTGTCGAGTGTGTGTGTAAAACCCAACAAGCTCCATGATTAAACTGTCTCTCATGAAGACCTTCCCAGGAAAGCAAGACCAGAACGTTAGCTCTTCTGCAGAGGAGAAGTTCATTTAGAGTCACCAGCCTCAGAAATCACTAATTAACCTCAAGCAGCACCTCAGATTAGAGCCGTTATGAAGCTTTACAGAGCAGAAGGAGCAGATATACATCTCAATATCAACTGTTCAGAGGAGATGATTGTGTGTTTTAGCCCCTTAGCCTTCCTTTACAGTGTAGACAGAAATACAGTAAGAATCATGGAGTTAGAAAGTGATCCCAAACATTCTATAATTATAATAATATTTTAAAAAATAAATAAATAGAGAAATAATTAAATACCTAAATGCCTAAAAATGAATAATACGCCTACATGATATTCAACACTGTTAAAACAGCGGTTAGCAAGTTGCTTTTATACCGCTTTGTTCTGTGCCTTGGGACTTAAAAACCTTTATTTCTTTTCTCCACTAATTTCTTGCTTTTACAGATGCATGACCAACCCATACCACCGAAGAAAATGACAAGACTGACTCATTAAGAAAGAGATAAACCATGGTCCTGGTCAATATTTGTGATAGTTTCCTTAAACAATACAAGCGCTGGTGACCCTTTATACACACACAGCTTTACAATTAGCTTCAAAGTTCAGTTTATTAGTATTGAATAAGGGTGCGAATACACGGGTCTATACAAATATAAAATAAATAAATAAATAAATAAATAAACATTGCACTTACCATTCTCAGTTATACACTCAAAGTGCGATGTTGGAAAAACGTTATGCTTCGAGCATGTGTGTTTGCCTGTATTCAAATCTCATCATAACGCTTGATGTGCCCCATGTCTATGTTTATGCAAAATGATTTCCCTTGAGGGAACAACGCTGAAATAACCTCTGTTTCTTTTTCTCATTTTGTGTATATACTGTATATATATATATGATTTGTTAAGCTGCTCTGCGACAGTTACCATTGTTAAATGTACTATCTAAATAAAATTTCATTTATTTAAATTTTTTTATTACTGTTTGTTTTAATGTTTATAGGCAAAATAAAAACATTTAATGATTACATTGCACTTAAAATTCCTGCAGTCCGGACCTCAGTGTCCTCATAACCCAGTTTTTGAAAAAAACATGTTTTCATTTGTAAAACCTGAGGTCCTAGAAGGTAGTATGGACATGGGAACAAAACAACTAGATATACGAACACATATGAACACATATAACTGTGTTCATAACCAAATAGGAATAATTTAGTGTACATGGGTTTACAGTTTTGTCAAAAACACGTCCAACTGCACCTCACTTACAGTAACAGTCACCACACATGCTGCACATTACATTGCTAGCGTTAATGCTTTCCCTGTTTATTTGACTATGGAAATAAGTAAAGTAATCTAACCAGTACAAAAAAATTGTGTCCCCACAATATCTCCTGGAGGTCACTCTGCACGCATATTAGTGAACTTTTATTTGAAACTGTGTTTAATGATATCCTTTATTTGGGATTCTTTTGATCAGTTGATTTATTTAACTTCCTGGATTTCACTAACCTTGGTGTTGAATCTGTTTACTGTTCATGTTACTCTTCTTTTAAGACTGTTCTATTCAGTTTCTTACACATACAGATTTCCATAAATTTCCTTTGATTCTGTAAAGCTGCCTTGTGACCATTTTAATATTAATTCAAAGCTTTGCGCTTTAACTAACCATTGTTAAAAGTGCTATACAAATAGAATTACATTTAAATTTTTATTGAATTGTTAGTGAGATTAATCAAAAAATTGCTGGAATTTGCTAGGGAGCATAAAGGTTGGAGCGATGAAAAAAAAGATTATATAACCTGATGAGTCCAGATTGACGGATCAATAGATGAACTTATTCTGAGTGATGGGCGTGTCAGGGTGAGAAGCGATGCTCCCATCATGCATAGTGTCCACTGTACAAGCCTCTGGAGACAGTGTTATGATCTGGGGTCGCTTCAGTCGCTCAGGTCGAGACTCAGCAACGTTATGTGGAAATACTGTAAAATGAAGTCACATGACCACCTGAATGTACTGAATCACCAGCACATCACATCACAGGAGGGTTTCTTCGCTGATGGCACAGTCATATTCCAGGACTGAGTATGTGAGAGAGCAGCTCTGAGAGTGTGAGAAATAACTTTCACACATGAAGTGGATGCTTAAAGCATCACATTTTTCCAACAACAGTTTGAGTGTAATCAAAGCTAAAGGTGACAATGATATCTTGGTGTGTGTGATCTTTTTTGGCCAGGTTCTATATATGTGTCTTTGTGTGTGTGTGTGTGTGTGTGTGTGTGTGTGTGTGTGTGTGTGTGTGTGTGTGCGTGTGCATATGCAGCTATGATCACTTAAACACTTGAAGTTGCATGGTAAAAATCACGCAAAGCATATCAGATTTTATAATACAATAGCAGTGCAATAATTCAAAATAAAAAAAAAAAACTTTCAAATGAGATCTAGAATGTAAATATATGAGACTATAAATAATGACAGTGGTTGTCACACCTGTGCCACCTCGGTCCCAGGGAATAAGATCTGGTTATCCGGATTACTGAGCCAACACTTTGTCTCCCCCTAGTGTGTCTATGTGTGTACATTAAATTGAATTAGATTCATCTGCATCTCCCCAGTGTGCTGCTGTATAGCCGACCCCGTAGCTCCCTGTACATCCACCGCTGTGATCCTAAATGTTGTTTGTGCAAGTAATAACATCCGGTTTCGTTTGCTTTCTCCCCAGGACTGAGTTGACTCTGCAGTGCCGGGACAGTTTATGTTTCAAGGACCACAGTCAAGGTCAAGGCTGAGAGGTTCTCAACCCTTTCGTTTGTAGTTTTCTTTTGTTTATTTCTTTCCACCTGGACGCCCGCCTGCAGATCCAGCCTGGGGATTTTTCATTAGCTTTGCTTATGTTTTTTTTGTGTGTTTGCCTTGTTGGGTTTTTCCTTATCTAAAATAAAAGACTGGTGTGTTCATCCTGCGTTTGCGTCCGCCTCCTCATACCATAAACATGACAATGGTGAATAATATAACAATGAATTATTATATTATTGGGACCAGATTTATATTTTTTAATACTAAAGAATCAACAAACAGATCATTGTTTTGTAATACAGTGGAACCTTGGATTACGAGGATAATTCGTAATCATAAACCAAATAGACTTTTCTCATAAGAAATAATGAAAACTCAAATTATTTGTTCTACAACCCAAAACAATAAATACATAAAAATAATTAATACAACAAATAAAGTAAAAATAAAACAAATTAAACTTTTTTTAAAAAAAAGTAAAAATAAATCCAGATAGTTAAGTGTTTAGTTAAGTGTTTCCATTTGTGCGCGCAGGCGCCCCTCACCTCTTCTTAAACAGTAAAACTCCTCCCTCCCACATCTCGCTTTTTAAGTTTTACAACTAACATACACAATGCAAACACAGTTTTAACAAGGAAAAATTAATTATCTCTAATAATACTCACGTGAGCATACTAAGAATAACTGCTGTAAAGTAAAAAATTAAAAATAACAAATGAACCAGCACCTTACCTTAAAGTATTATGACAGAGCTGAGTTTTCTGTCTAAATAAAGCGCGCACACACAGAAGAGAGAGGGAGATGTTGATTATACCAGTAAGAGACGAGAACTAAGACTCAGCAGGGGAGGCAATTACCCATAATTCCACAATGCGAGAGAGAGAAAAAACATTGGGTCAGTGTCAAAATAAGAGTCGCATGAGTACTACATGATACTTGGCGCTCGTAAACTAATACTTGCTCGGTTTCCGATTAAAAACGTATTAAAAAGATTTGCTCGGTTTGCGGAACACTCGTAAACCACGTTACTCGCAATCCGAGGTTCCACTGTATCTCATATTATCATATGTTATAAACATTACACTTCAGGTCATTTTTTTCATTAAAGCAGTACTAATTTAGCACAATTAGCATTTAATTTCTAATGATCACATGGAATATGATAAAACACCTTACAGTAGCTCATAACTATACAAATTCTAAAAAGTAGATCAGAAAAAAGTTTTGCCCTTACCATTCTCAGTTATACACTCAGTGTGTGATTTTACCAGACAGCTGCTGTAAGAAAAATGTGATGCTTAAAGTGTGTGTTTGCCTGTATTTATTATATTTAGTATACATCATCAAACTGATCCTTCATAGTCTGAGCTCAGCCAGCATTAGAGAAAAAGGCCAATTTTCTTTACAGTTTCTTGGTGAAAGCATTCTGATTTCATCCAAAATATAGATATCGAGATCTTACCATTAATAAAAAATGTCTTCATCAGGATATTTTTTAGAAATCATTTCTTTCTTTTACTCACTCACTCACTCACTCACTCGAATTCTCATTAGTTACTATCTAATGACTTAATACACTTCATCAACTTTATTTAGTTAACATACATCACAATAAAAGAAAAACAAGAACAAATTATCAATCAAACAACAAAAATAACATCAAACAACTATCGTTATAGTTAGAAGGAAAAAATGATACAGCTATAAATTTAATTTATATGCAGAATTGTTATTCCTGTGTCATAGTTTTACAACTATATCTATTATTTAAAGTATTATACATGAAGATTAATTGAACTGGATTGAATCAGTATTCAATACATATAGTGGGGTGTAAAATCTATTGGTCAATAATTGAATCCACTTATGTTGATGAATATTATATAGTGTTGAGATCCTTCTTAAAAGCTCCAGTCAATAAAATGTTCTTCAAGCTGAGGTCCGAATTTCATGTTTGTGCTTGGAGTAACAAATCGCTCCTAAGTGGCCAAAAATTCTCAGAGTGACTCAGTTTTGGTCCTACATTTAGGAGGAGAAGAAAGGAGAAAGAACAATTAATCAACATTCTCGAAATAGGAAATCAATCCTACCTCCACCAAAATGGAGAAGAGCTCCAGCGGTGTTGTAACTGGTTAGGATTACAGAGGAAATGGTGTTCAGGCAGAGACGCATGCAGAGGAGCGATGTAAAAGGTTTACGCCAATCTCATCTTTTACATGAAAAGAGCTCATGAAAGAATGACAAAAATTAAAACATACATAATAATATGAATATGTAATAATCCAAGTTCTGGAAGTGTGCTCGTAAATCAAAGCAAATTTCCCCTCATAAGAAATGATGAAAGCTCAAATTATTAATTCCTCAACCCAAAAAAATTTATATAAAATAATAATTAATTCAAGATATAAAGCAAAAATAAAACAAATTAACATGCAACCTCAACTTTAAGAAAAGTACAAATAGATCTCGACAGATAAGCTGTGTATGTGTGTTTGTGCGCATACGTGCTATGTTTGCGCACGTGTGAAGCTAAGACGAGAGGAGGAATGAGTCCCCCCCCCTCCGTCTAAGCAACCTCTGTGTGATCACATGACATGATGCTTGGCGTCAAAAAAGAAGCGCATGTGTGACACATGATACTCGATGATATTTGGTACTCATAAATCAAGACAGGTTTGTTTTTCAACGCAAAACCGGGTTACTCGCAATCAAAGATCACATGCAGATTCACACATTTCCCCAAAACGCAGCGTGAAACCAATTAAAAACAAGCTGCAGTCATCATCCATGGCACACACAAAATTTTATTTATTCACAGATTTTAAATATGTATATTAAATTGTTTGATTGTACACACAACTTTTTTCCTTGAGTTTCTCTGCCATGAGGATCACTTCATTAGCACCACATGCTTCCGTGTTTCACACTCTCACTCTCAGTGTTGTAAAAAGTAACATCACACACTTTCCTTGAGGCAGACCTACTACTCTCTAAAGAAAGAGTAGGAAGCTTTATAAAGAAGAAGTTTCTGTTTTGTCAGGTTTCATTTACTTATTTACTTATTTTTTTATGAAAGCTAGCCAGGAAGGTTAACAGAGTATTTGGTTGGAAGTTAACCATTTCACAACTCACTCACTCACTCATCTATAGCGCTTAATCCTGTATTCAGGGTCACAGGGGGCCTGGAGCCTCTCCCAGGAGACTTAGGACACATGGCAGGGTACACCCTGGACAGGGTGCCGATCCATCGCAGGGCACAGACACACACACACACACACACACACATACACTCACTCATTCACACAATTTGGGAACACCAATTATCCTAACCTACATGTCTTTGGACTGTGGGAGGAAACCGGAGAACCCGGAGGAAACCACCAAGCACGGGGAGAACATGCAAACTCCATGCACACAGAGACGGGAATCGAGCCTGGCTGGGTCTCGAACCCGGACCCTGGCGGTGCAAAGCAACAATGCTAACTATTACAACACCGTGCCGTAACCATCATTATTAATTATTGTTACAAATATATTTTTAAAAATGTAATTAAAGGAAAAATTCCTTGAGGATATTGATAGTTCAATTTAGAAGCTGTGTTTCACAATCTCTTGATTCACAGTCTTTGTTCAAATGTGTTTCGATTTATTTTGATCAGTTCCATCATTTAAGTTCATCATTATGCTTGGTCTTGCATCTGCCTATAGTTTATTTTACTGTTCTTTGTCTGTCCAGTTCTGATCTTTTGTTCATGTGTTGTCGACATTTATTGTATGCATTGCAAACTCCTATACAACATTATACAACTCTGAACATTTTCTGTGGGGCCACTGAAAGGCAAAGCACTTAAAATCAGAACGCCAGGTTTCAGACCTTTCTATATCAGATTAAAGGTTGTAAAAGCCCTATACACTACAAACTATCATTATAAAACCAACGGTATTTGGAGGGATGATCTAGAATTCCCACTCACCATGTGTACCGTAGACTGCAACCATGGGGAAATGCATGTGGTCAGCAGAATTCAACTGTTCATGCAGGACTTTAGGTAAAAAGTATTTTTATTTTATTTTGACTTGAAAAAACAATCAGAACAAATTCAACCAGCTAACCAGGTAATTTAGAAGGTTTTACAAACTTGTTCAACTATTAGATAATTTCTTTACCATTTAATTATTACAAAATATTCACTAATTAGTAAACATAGCTTTAGATAAATAATATATTTGCTTATTGGCATTTGCTTATGACAATCTTCTACATATTGTCAAGTATCCAAACTGCCTCCACTTGTCCTGCAGGACCTCTCTAAACCTTTCTGTCATTAGGACATAAAACACAGGGTTTATCACACTGTGAGAGAATGCAATCGGCCGTGATATTATGAACGCAGCATGGATGTAGACTCTTGTACACTCTCCTAATTCAGTAGAGTGTGACGCAAGGACCATGTTCCTCATCAGATGAATTGGCATGTAAAGCACCAGCCCCATTACAGCCACAGTCTTCAAGATGTTCACTGGCCTTTGGAAGGATGTCCCAAGCACTTGCTCTCTCTCCTTGAGCTGAGAAATCATCTTACTTGTTAACAGAAACAAAGTCAGGAGTGGCAGCACATACGCTACAGTTGTGAGCAACAAGCTGTAGCTTAGAACAGGGATGGATGGTTTCATGCTGGTGAAATCATTACACGTGGTCCAGTTAGTTCTCTTTAGGTCACCCATAACAAACATGATAAGAGGAGTGATCTCAATAGTCACCCAAATCCAGTTCAGGAAACTGATGAACAATGAAGCTTTGCAAGACAAAAGGAAGTGATTGCGTTGTGGGTACCACAGCAGTATTAATCGGTCCACGCCCACCCACACCATGAAGAGGATGCTGGCATACAGGTTAACATGGAGGATGTAGCGAGTAATCACACAGCCTACAGGTGGGAAATGTTGGTCATGCGCATAGTTGTAGCTCATCGCTGCTAATGTGCACGAGAAGATGAGGTCAGAAATCGCCAAATTAAACATGTACACGTTTATAGATTTCCAAGTAGGCAGCCAGAACACATAGAACAGGACCACAAACAGGTTGCAGGGGAAGCCAATGGCGAACTCCAAAGCATACATGGGTGAGAGGTAGTGTGTCTCCAGTAGATCGGTGATATTAGAACAGTCGGATGCCTGAAATTACAAAGATTGTCACATAGACACCTGTTTTTACTGGGAATAAAATAACATTATTACTGTTAATTAAGTTGTATTCAAACAACATATTATATTCTAGAAGATATTTCTCTATGTGATCAACAAATGTAAATGTGTGTCATCTCACCCAAGGCATGAAAAAATATTTAAGCATCGCTTTTGTCATATGAATCCTGATTTTCTGTTGTTCTCCAGGCCATTTGTACAGTAAGTGAATCTATTGCCAGGAATTAAGTTGTATGACAGAGAACATAAAGCTAAAGGTACCAGAACTGTGGCACCCAGATCTCAAAGTTTTTGATACCCCTCATGAACAGACAAAATGTTTACAGTCCTGCTATCAGACAGATGCTACAGCAGTGTAAAGTCAAAAAGCACATGGCTAAAATCTTGGTCAAAAATATTCTTATGAACAATGGGTTTGAACAAATCTCTCTATGCCTATGAATTCTGCAGTTTGTAGACATTGGTGAAAACTATGGTGATCATAGTTTTCTACAGCCTCCTTAGGAAGTTTGTAATTCTTAAACACAATTTAAGGCACGCTTGAGAAAAAAAAGTTGACTTTTTACAGCTTACATAAGTCGATCTTACAAAGTCTTTTTTGTCTTATTATGGTTTTCCAGCACCCAACTTATGGCACGCTGAAGTGGGTGGTAAAAACATCTCTTGTATGTCTCTGTATGTCTCTTGCTTCTGCTTTGGTTCAGTTACCGGCGCTGCTGGTGGGTGCGACTACGGATAGACCACAAGAACATCATAAATGTACTGAAACACCTTACTTTTGCCTTTAAACGTCCTATGAATGTTGTGGTGCATTTGCATGAATACCACATGAATATCAGTTCATAGGAACGCCGTAAGATACTCATATGAAAAACTAAAATGTGTCCTTGTGGCAAACTTACAGCCAAAATAGGAACATGATCTTCTGGAAATGTCTTCTGAATCTAATACATGTCACATTTGTAGAAAATCTTGGACAAGACAATTGACCTCGCTACAAACTAACAACCAGACTAGAAACATTGATTTCTTATAAAGCCACATTAGGAAATGCTTGTAAATTGTTTGTACGGTGTTGGTAGCAGTTCATATGGATATTTTTGACCGCTGCTTAAGGAACAGCTTTTAGACACAGGACATTAGGCTTGTCAAGACTTTCACCCCCTCACGCGTCCTTTCACTGTACATGCTCACCTCCACTTCCACCTGCAATTTTAACAGGCATTTATACTCCACTGCAAATTATCTGCCTCTGTCCAACCCTGTCCTCTGCATTCCCTTCTCTCACCCCAACAAACTTCATGTCCTCTGTCACTGCATCCATAAATCTCTCTTTGGTCTTCCTTCAGTCCTCCTGCCTGGCAGTTCCAACCTCATCATCCATCTACCAATATGACCACAATCTCTCTTCTGAACCACCTCAATCTGACCTCTCTGACTTTATCTCCAAAACGACTAACATGGTTTGTTCCTTTGATGAAGATGAGCCTATCTATCTTTGTTACTCCCAAGGAAAACATTAACGTCTTTATCTCTGCTACGTTTTAACTCTGTCTTTTCTTCAGTGCATCGCTGCTCTCACCACTGTCTTCTACATTCTCTTCTTCTTCTTTCATTCTCGCTGATATTCTTTTGTCACTTAACACGCCTGACACTTTTCTCCACCCATTCTAACCCACTTGTACACGCCTCTTCAAGTCCTTTCCACACTCTCCGTTGCTCTGGACCGTTGACCCTAAGCACGTAAAGTCCTGCACCTTCTTTACCTCTGCCGTACCATTTCACTAATGTTCCTCTCATTCACACATGTATTCTGTCTTGCTGTAACCAACCTTCATTCCTCTGCTGTCTAGAGCGTACCTCCACCTCTCTAGATTTTCCTCCACCTGTTCCCTGCTCTCGTTACAAAGCATAATGTCATCAGCAAACATATGTCTATAAATAGTGTATTATTCAATTATTAGGCCAGATTTTTTGTACTAAAGAATCAACTGAACAAACAGAACATTGTAGTATAATATATCACCTTATAAACAATACCATTCACATAAACCTAGTAAAGGCAATAGTGATTTATGGTTAGCACAATTAGCATTTAATTCCTAATGATCAAATGTTTTTACGTGTAATATGATAATACACCTTACATCATTAAGGAGTTAGATTACTACTGAATAATGGTTGGAAAATAACTTTTTCTAAGAGACAAATCCTAAAAAGTAGACGATCATGAAAAGCTTTGCCCTTACCATTCTCTGTAACTCACACACTCATTGGTGATTTTACCATACACTTGCTGTTGGAAGAATGTGATGCTTAAAGCATGTGTGTTTGCTTGTATTCAAAGCTCATCATAACGTGTGATGTGCCCCATGTCTTTATTCATGCAAATGATTTCGCGTGAGGAAACAACACTAAAATAACCTCTAGGTCTTTTTGCCATTATGTCCTCTGGCTCTATTTCCCTACAAGTTCCATGGTAGAGCTTTAATAGTACACAGTACACCTCAACAAACTTCTCCTGTTTCTTGGTCAAAGTATACTGATTTTATCCAAAATGTAGATGTTAATAAAAGCATTTATAAAACATTTATAAAACATCTATATATGGGTATTTTAATTTCTTTCACTCAGTAATTTCCTTATTTTTTAATTCTGTAAAGCTGCTTCACGACAATGGCAATGATTAAAATAGCTATATAAATTGAATGTATTTATTGTCTTTGTTGTTGTTTTTTTTTGTTTATAGGCTATAACAAATTGT
>QMIH01000204.1:120431-144490 GCA_003987875.1 Clarias batrachus
ACATAATTAAAATATATATATATCCCATTAAAAAATGAGACCAAGATTAATAATTTTAGAACTTTTTCCATAACTATAATCTATACAACTTAATGAGAAAATAAACTGAAATATTTAATGAGTGGTAAAAATAAAAAACTGAAATAATGTGTTTGCATAAATATGCACACCCTTAAACTAATACTTTTTTGAACTACCTTTTGATTTTTTTTTTACAGCACTCACTCCTTTTTGGATAGGAGTCTATCAGTATGGTACATCTTGACTTGGCAATATTTGCCCGCTTTACTGTTCATAATTCTCTCCACCATGACTAAGCCACAGTTCTAGGTGAAAAAAAAATGCCCCCCAAAGCATGATGCTGCCACCACCATGCTTCATAGTATGTGATGTGCAATGTTGTTGCTCCTTCTGCTCCACCCATCTCTGTGTGCATGGAGTTTGCATGTTCACCCCGTGCTTGGTGGGTTTCCTCCGGGTTCTCCGGTTTCCTCCCACAGTCCAAAGACATGTAGGTTAGGCTAATTGGCATTCCTAAGTTGCCCGTAGTGTGTGAATGAGTGAGTGTATGTGTGTGTGTCTGTGCCCTGCGATGGATTGGCACCCTGTCCAGGGTGTACCCTGCCATGTACCCTAAGTCTCCTGGGATAGGCTCCAGGCTCCACATGACCCTGAATACAGGATTAAGTGGTATAGATGATGAGTGAGTGAGAGAGTGAGTATTCTGCATGGTGTAGTGATCATATATTTCTTATCTTGGCAATATTTCTGAGATAAAGGAATTATATCCTGGTAATATAGTCTACATGACCTTTAAATGAAAGACTGGAACTCTATCCAGAGTTACTGTGTAATCAGAAAGCTTACTACTAGCAACATGTGGTCCTAGGACCAGTACTTCTGTTGGATTATGCCCAATGTCTTTCACACATTGCTCGACTTTATTAAGATGTTTTTTTCTTGTCTGGCTTTGCTGAGACATATAACTTTGTCTCATCGGCATAACAGTGGAAACATATACCACACTTACAATTATGTTGCTCAGAGGAAGCATGTAAGAGAAAATAGCAATAGGCCTAAAACTGAACCCTGTGGAACACCAAACTTCACTTTAGAACACATAGGGTCACGTGACTGACAAACGGATTCCGTTCTGGCTCGATTGCTTTTCCTGTGTTGAATTTGTACTTGAATTTCCAAGCTTGAATTTTCTATCTGAATTGCACAGATTGAAATGGATTGTTGAAAATTCCGTGGAATTCAGAGCACTTAAATTCAAAGATGATGCTTTTTAAAGTCAAATATTTCAGTTTAATAAATTCAGTATTATTTAAATTCCAAAATTAACAATTTAACAGTGATTAAATTTCAAAACATAGTTTTTAAAGGCTAATATAATTCAAGTAATTATGATGATAATTTGCTTCCATAAAAAACACAATATTTCTAAAATATTAATAAGACAACCAAGAACATCACAATAGATAGAGTTATTTACCAGATGTTTTGCATGTTTGAAAAGTGGGATGTAAACCAAAATGTATGTATGGCTGTTTGAATTGTAAATGTGTAAAGTGTTTTTTTTTTGTTTTGTTTTGTTTTTTTATCTTTTTTTTGTGTGTGAGTATGATAGAGCCAGGCTGGACACTGTATATTAAACATCCAAACAACAGTGCCAAATAAACAAAACAATGAGATTATAGACTTTAAATTAATTGAAATGTTATTGCACCAAAACAACAGCATACAAACAAAAAACTATGAAAAAATTGTGTTTTGCCTTGTTGTGGAGGTGTTTTAAGGCTACATGAAACACCATTAAAAAAATCAAAAGGTTTAATGTTCAGGAACCACCTACTGGTGTCTTTCATGTGCCCAATGATCCGTCTCTAGCCGAAACTTACATCCACGTAGGTAATAACATAGAGATTCCAAAGCCCACTTAACAGCAAAACACATCTTCTCCACTGTTGAGTACGTGATTTCATGTTGGAGGAGTTTTCAACTGATAGGCCACAAATTTAGGAAGTACACAGGTTTGCAGAAGTACAGCTCCAATGCCCTGTTTAGAGGCATCAGTCTGTACTGCAAAAGACCACTCACTACTACAGGCCCAAGCTTAGAAGAAAACATGATATGACAAGGCAGCACAAACTCGCAGCTTCCAACCTGGGAATGAAGTCCTAGTGCTGTTATCAACACCAGAGCAGAAGCTGGTGACGGTAGCCGACTCAGAGGCTGATCATGCTCTGTTTGTCAAAGCAGTGGAGGAGGAGGAGAAGAGCAGTACATTCCTGAAGGCTAGAGTGAACTGACCCTACTGTAGATCATCTGACAGAGGGATAAAGACAACAAATGCTTACATGTTCAATCCTTCATGGAGACACCAGGTAGAACACACCTGTTCATCACTCCATAGTCCTAAAAGACTCCAAACCCATCCACGTGAACAGAAATAATATTTGAATAATCCAGCTAACACACATGTACAGCTGCATGAAGATGCCAATCACATGCAAAAGCGGCATGCAAACGCACCAGCTAGAGCATTACAGAGTGAGTGAGGGGAGTGACAGTATTATCCAAAGAGGGGAATACATTTCAGTGTTTACAGTGACATTCAAATATTTGCATTGAGTTTAATCATGCAGCACAATCCCTCTTAATCCCATATTCATAATCTTTCTTTTTCCTTTTCTTTTGCTTTTCTTTTGCACAAATAATGATTCTTCTTCGACTGTACCTTGATTATTGTGTTCTGTGACACTGTGACTGTATCCATTCATTATTATTATTATTATTATTATATTTGCTTTGACTGAACAGTTAAATGTGTGTAAATATTTTTTTTTTATTTCTATAGTTTTTTGGGACTTGATTCTGAGCTTTGGTAACATGGGTGTATGCAGAAGCCCTCATATACTTTATGTAATATTACATAATACACATAATGCACAAAAATTATCTTACAGGAAAATATGCACTTCTCAGACCACTTTTCTTTTGCTGCATGAAAAAAGAAGCAGGTGAGACAATGTCCCAGTGATGAAATTGTTCGATTTTATTGTTCTGACATGTAATATTTTTATTCTGATTATTAAGTATACATTTTATAAATACATTATTCTGACACACCTAAGCTGGAGGTTAGCTTACTACTCAGTGAAGGCTAAAAAATAACCCTAACTATAAAAATCCTAAAAATCAGATCAGGAAAAACATTGCCTTACCATTCTTGGTTATACACTCAATGTGCGATTGTACAAACAGCTGCTGTTGGGAAAATGTGATGCTTATTGTATATGTGTTTGCCTGTATTCAAAGCTCATCATAACACCACTGCATGTTTATTCATGCAAAGTGTCTTCCCCTGAGGATAACCTCTGTGTCTTTTTGTTTTTCTTTCCTCTGGCTTTATTTCACTTTCTTTAAATGTGCAGATAGAGATTGTAGTGCTTGGTAGAGAAATAAAAAAGAATTTTTAAAAATTGACAGTTTCTTTATCAAAGTGAACTGATTTATAGATCTAAAATAAGTAAAGTAAGTAAATCAGTGCAAAAAATACTGAGCACAAAAATACTGGGACATGGCTGGAACAAAAAGAAACTTTGGAGGAAAAAGAAATCCACCTTGAAAAACAAAATGCGCAGCAAAAAAAAAATTCAGAGGCAAAGAAAAAATTCAGAGGCAAAAAAAGGCTAACATGATATGGGTGGAAAAAAAATTGCCTCGCTTTTTTTTTTTTTTGCCTCGCAATTTTTTTTTTTTTCCTTCAGGTTCGCGAGATCTTGCAAAACTTCAGCGTTGCCGATTTACATGTTGGTGGCAGCGATGCTCCTAAAAGCTTGATCCTTGTCCGTGCAATACCGATCCAGTCCAGCTAGGGACTATAAAATAAAGGAAGAAGAAGCATCCTGCGAAAGCTAATACACGAGCGTTGTTAATCAGCATGGAGAGAATTACTGAGTAGAATTCTGAGTAGCTGAGTTTTACTTTCAGMTTGGCCTAAAATATAAAGACATTCAGTTTGTACTCGGCGCGCGGCCTTTCCGTATTTTGGCGCCGGAAATATGAGTCACGTGGTCTCGATTTGTTTTCCTCCTATGTCCCATTTTTTTCCTTCGACAAAATTTTTTTTTTACGTTCCATGTCCCATTTTATTTTTTTTCTTCCGTAGATTTTTTTTTCCCCCCCAAACTTTTTTTTTCTTCAGTTATTTTTTTTCACCCTCACCCATGTCCATTTAGGGGCTCCGTACAAAAAAATGCCCTTGAGGTCACCCTGCACCCATCAGACTTTTATTTTGAAATTGTGTTTAATTATCTCCTGTTTCATAGTCTCCTGTCTTTATTCATCAGTGTTTGGGACTCTTTTGCATTGGTCTTACATCTGTTTACATTCCTGTTTATGTTCCTGCTGTTTTTCACTGATCTGTTCGGTTCTTTTGTTCATGCCATGTTTATTATTATTCTCTTCACAATATTATACAATTGAGAACATATTCTACGGTGACTCTGTCCAAAACAGGTGCATGCTTACCTTAATCTCAAATACATTTTTATTTGATGACAGACCATCAGCTAAACAGCCTTTCTTATGAATTAATTGTATCTGTTTCTCTCTGAGTATTAATTAATAATTGTTATAATTATTCCATGTCACTGGGGCCTGGATCATATCCCATGGAACCTCACAGGACAAGGCAGGAGACACCCCTGATGGAGTGCCAACCTCAGGGCATGATTCAAACCCCCAACCCTGATCATGTGAGGCAACAGTTCTAACCTCTGAGTCAGCATTCCTCCCCATAACATACATACTGGATGTAATAATAAAATCTAAAGACCTCTGTTCAATTTGAAGATTACAATTATTAATATTGTAAACTAAGATTAATCATATCGGATCCACCTAAAATGTGATGGAGAAACCTACCTTCTAAATTCAACATCAAATAGAAGGGAAAAAATGTAAATAAATAAATATGTGCACCCTTTTATAACAGGCCAAATGAGTGTGCTCAGCATTAACCACTCATAGGCAAACTTATATTCAAACCTTATTACCATGTGCCTGGCATCAGTGACGTGATTCTGTTTCACCTGAAAGATGTTCCGATTCTTTAATACATTTTTGCACTAAAATTTTTCAATTAAAAATTCCACATTGACAGAAGCAGAAGAAATTTGATGGCTTAAAGAGAAGAATCAGAATTTTTTTCATAAAAAAAAAAAAAAAATACATTATAAGCCAAAATATACAGTATTGAAACTCAAACTCAAAGCGCATGTGTGTTTGTTGACAGGACAAAACTCCAGTGGTGAAAGCAAGTTGTGCTGTGCTGCTGTTGTTGGAAATGGATTTCTAGAAGGAGTAAAAAGTATTCATAATTGAGTGTTGTTTCCCAGAACAATCCTTTCTCGTACCCATCCCATCCCCCCGATCTTACACCAGCTCATGCCTACTTGTGAACGTTGAAGGAGAGTGTGTGAAGTTCAACTGTGAAGATCCGCCAAGAACCGTTCCTGCGTCGCGCAAGCAGATCCTCTCCTTTTGCAGTAATAATAGATTTGAGTGTAACTGTGAACAGCCTTGAAACAAGAAGAGACAAGCAAATGAACTAAAATATTAGGAATGACCTGAGAATTTTGTTGGATGTTTTACCATTCGTTAAATATAATGATCTACAAACACTAAAATTACAAATGAATTTTTAATCTACTATCTTGCGGAAGAAATCAAAGTCATGTGTGGAAAATTCTTATTGCCCTACGATTGTGTTGAGGTACCAAATACCCAGAAGGCCTCTGTTCGAGAGGCCTTGATCCACTCACTGCAGAAGAAAAGCCGCCTACCACGGCAAATTGGGGAAGTAAGAAACATACAGGCAGAAGGCAGGGATAGGAAGCAAAGTGTCATGGTTACTGCTTGCCGGACGAAAGAGACGTATGATAGCAGAGGTGAAGGTGATCCAAAGGATTTTAATGAGAACAAGACAGGGAACCAAAAGAACAGAACAAGAACTTTAAACATAGGACATACAAACTATAAACATGACAAACTAGACATTACAAACAGACTGAGAGACAGACAGACAGACAGACCAGGAGACAGACAGACAGACAGACAGACAGGCTAGGAGAACACAGAGTCAAACAACATACCAGACCAAACAGTAACCTTAGACGAACAGATGCAAGACAAAGACTGGTGAAACACAAGAACATTTATAATCACACTAATTAGCAACCTCAGTTCAGGTGAGCGCCACATCACCTGACCGAGGTGCATTCTGGGGATTTGAGTCCTTCACAGAAAAGAACACAAAGAAAACAGAAAAAACAAAGGTCTCTGGGTGCTTTGGCGGCCTCTAGGGGTGATCCCTGACACAAAGCAATAAGTAAAATAATGATACTAACAAAAAATAATAACTAGCAGAGCAATATACTAATAATATTTACTCCTTTTATTTTATTTATAGTTGTATACTCATAACCAACGATAATCAAGCAAAAAAAAGTACGCAAGCTGTGACCCAAGAACGACCCGTACACACAGAGTGAGAGGAATCGAGGACTTTTAATGAAGTGGAAAAATACAGAAAATGCAGATAGAGATAAAAAAACAAATCTTCAGTTCTGCTTTGATTGGGACAAAGAGCTAGACTTCAGCTTTTAAGAGTGAATAAAATAATTAAAACATCATACATCACATTTATCATGTTGGATAAAGAAAAGAAAAGAAAAGATAAAACTAATCACTAATCCTCAGCAATACACTCCTCAGAGGAACAAGTGCTCTGATAAGGCGATGATTGTGTCGATTTGGGTAAGGAAGGGTGTAAGCACCTGCTCGCAGAAGGATCCTCAGGCGAGATGAGATTAGTGAGAGGAGCGCTGCCTGCGAGCTAAAATTAAACAAAGGGAGAATTTAATGAACATGAGCCCAAAGAAAAATCAGAAACCTTCAAAGAATGAAATATAACTCGCATACTAAAATTTAAAGTAATCTTTAATAATTATAACTACTATACACAATTATTTATAGTATACTACATACATATGCATAACTATATAGAATTATAGTAATAGTAAATAATTCTGATCTGAATATAGGTTTTTAAACCAACAAAAACAATGATTATATAAAGAGTAAATGCTCATTTAAATGTGATCATGTGCTGATTTAATTAATCCCTCATTTTAATCTATAATAATGTATCAAATAATTAAGCATCACTATTTGATATATAAGATTAGAATTATACATTAGAAAAATCATATAATTGTATGATTAAGCAAAATGTATAATTAAAGCAAATAATTAAAACAAAGGTTAAAATAATTTCTAAACATTTAGAGGTATACAATGGACAGTTAAAAACAAATCAGGTATGATAAGAATAATAAGAATAAAGTACTTACGCAACTTGAAGAGGAAGTCTTCACCAGCAGGGGCCAATAGTCTGGTTAGTAAAGAAACAAACCAAACTTTCCCCAAAATTGGAAAAAAAATAAAGAAAATATGATTTTTCAAGGTAGACATGAATAAATATGAGATGAGGGGGAAATATAGTCATTGGGAGGTGCCAATCAATCGGGCCTAACAAAATTAACATACAGTACAGAGCAAAAGTTTGGACACCCCTTCTCATTCAGCRAGTTTTCTYTMTTGTGTTCTTTCTTGTGTTCTTTAGCCCAAACGCGTCTCTTCTGCTTGTTGCCTGTCCTTAGCAGCGGTTTCCTAGCAGATCTTCTACATGAAGGCCTGATTCACACAGTCTCCTCTTAACAGTTGTTCTAGAGATGTGTCTGCTGCTAGAACTCTGTGTGGCATTGACCTGCTCTCTGATGTGAGCTGCTGTTAACCGCCGATTTCTGAGGCTGGTGACTCGGATGAACTTCTCCTCCGCAGCAGAGGTGACTCTCGGTCTTCCTTTCCTGGGCCGGTCCGCATGTCAGCCAGTTTCTTTGTAGCACATAGGTGGTTTTTGTGACACTTTCAAAGTTTTCCCAATTTTTTCGGACTGACTGACCTTCATTTCTTAAAGTAATGACGCCCGCTCGTTTTTCTTCACTTAGCTGCTTTTTTCTTGCCATAATACAAATTCAAACTCTTTGAATGAGAAGGTGTGTCCAAACTTTTGGTCTGTACTGTACATCTAATGAACATTAAGTATGTACTTGACTTAAGGAGGAGCGAACAATGAAACAATGAGGTAATTACTAGGTAAGGGTCTATAAACCATGTAAAATTGGGGAAGTTGGGAGATCTTGTGGAATTTTCGTGGGGTGTCTGCTGGCTTTTGGCTGGCCAGTCCAGTCTTGTCCATTTACTTTTGGTCGCAATAAACTTCTTTGCTCTTTCAATACTCAAGCAGTTGTTGGGTTTTTGTTGAAAATTGGTGCAGTTCACAAAATTTGCCACGACACATGCTAAATGGAGCTAAAGTCCTTTGGAAGGTGCATATCATCAATAGTTATTATTTCTTTATCTACTACTTTAACAAAGTGTGTTTGTCGTTTATTTTGACTTGGACAAAAAAATCAGATGAAATGTAAGTAATTCATGCAAAAAAAATAATTTGATTACTTTTGATTAATATTTATTCATTAGAAAACTTAAAACTTTACATAAAGTATACCAATAGAATGAAGGGGAAACAGTTTTTGATGTATGCCATGAATGATACACTGTATGTAAAATCTGCATGCAACTATATGCAGCACATTAAGACTTAAATGGAGACCAGGGCCTGTACAGTATTAACTAAGCGTTTCAGAATCAGGTTATTTAGGATTGAAAATATTCCTATCTCAGAGTAGGACAAGTTTATGAAGCTTTCCATTCTTTTTTTTTTTAGGGAGGAATATGACTGAGCCAAGGAAAGCGTGTGATGTCACTTTTCACAAAACTGAGAGCTGCAAAGTGGACTGCACATTATAGTGGGTGTTTTACGTTTGACATGTTTATGTAGTTATAATCAGTGGCAGTTGTGTGAAAGCTTTATGCACACAAAACTTATAGATGCATGACTCTTCTACATATTGCCAAGCCTCTACAAGCCTCTACAAGCTTCCACTTGTCCTGCAGGACCTCCTTAAACCTGTCTGTCATTAGGACATAAAACACAGGGTTCATGACACTGTGAAAAAATGCAATCGGCCGTGATATTATGTACACTGCCTCGATGTAGACTCTTGTACACTGTGTCAGTCCCAGTCCAGGAAGCTGTGATGCGAGGCGCATGTTCCTCATCACATGATATGGCATGTAAAGCACCAGCAACATGACCACTGCAGTCTTCAAGATGTTCACTGGCCTTTGGAAGGATGTCCCAAGCACTTCCTCTCTCCTCTTGAGCAGAGAAATCATCTTACTCGCTGACAGATATACGGTCAGCAGTGGCAGCACATACGCTACAGTAGTGAGTAACAAGCTGTAGATTAGGAGAGGAATGGTTGGTTTCATGCTGCCAAAATCATTGCACTTCATCCAGTTGGTTTTCTTCAGGTCGTGATAAGCAAACATGATCAGAGGAGCCATCTCAACTGTCACCAAAATCCAGTTCAGGAAACTGATCAACAATGAGGTCTTGCAAGACAAAAGGAAGTGATTGCGTTGTGGGTACCACAGCAGTGTTAATCGGTCCACGCCCACACACACCATGAAGAGGATGCTGGAATACATGTTAACATGGAGGATGTAGCGAATAACCACACAGCCTACAAGGGGAAACTCTTGGTTGTGCATGTACTTGTAGCTCAGCGCTGGTAAGGTGCACAGGAAGATGAGGTCAGAAATCGCCAAATTAAACATGTACACGTTTATAGATTTCCAAGTAGGCAGCCAGAACACATAGAACAGGACCACAAACAGGTTGCAGGGGAAGCCAATGGCGAACTCCAAAGCATACATGGGTGCGAGGTAGTGTGTCTGCAGTAGAGTGGTGATATTAGAACAGTCGGATGCCTGAAATTACAAAGATTGTCACCTGTTTTTACTGGGAATAAAATGATTTATTCATAGTATTATGGGGTTAATTAATATGTCATATTGTCAATGGATGTACATGTATATATCTTAGAACAGAAAATAATAAGATTTTTGTGAGTCAATAAAAGCAATTGAATCCAATTAATCCCGATTTGCCTTTTCAGACTGATAACAGCTACAGGTGTCAGTGATGACGAATCTTGAAATATTCCTACACAAACATTTATTAAAATTAAATACCAATAAAGAGTCCAATTGGCACATGGAACACAGGGACTTCCATAACATCAGAAATATTCTCTGCATAAATATTACCAACATTTAGGGTATAATTTGACAAGCCACCAAAATACGATTAAGATCATCTCCACCGAAAGCATCACAGTGTGGGTTGAAAGCTGCACATCTTCAGAAAGTAGTTAGAATTGGTCAACCCCTCAAAGGGGCATATTTGGGCTTACAGGGATAACAGGGGGGCATCTCAGGAAGCATTTTTACATCAACTGGAAGCATCTCGGGGCAAATGTGAAATAACACATGGCTCATATAGCTAAAAGAAAGCATATCTGTGCTATCGGTGAGATACTTCCTGTAACAGGAAGTATCTCTAGGCCATCAGTAGAGTTCAAGCCTAACATGGCTAACAGGACAGACTTCAAGGCTAATGTGGCTTAGTGGACAGATTTCCTGTGGCTTGACTATGAAAAAGTAGGACATAGCTTTTGTTGAGACTGGGCGTTGGTGGAGACTCCCAGTGAACCACCAGTTGAGCTACCTGCATGGAAAGCAAAGCCCCTTGATCCTGGAGCCCCTGCCAGCCTCAACAGCTCAACAAATGTCCAGCTGAAGAGTAATCCGGTATGTCATATAACTACCATCATTGCTCTGCACCCTCAGTCCTTTCTTGGTGCATGGTATGGAGCACCACAATACCATGAACAGCTTTATGCTTTGTCCTGAAGGGTGTGTTGAAATCCGAGAGCTCAGCTAAATAGGCAGTGGCGCTTCCTCCTTGCTGCCAGTCTCATCTTAGATTATTATGTTTTATTCCATGTTCTTTTCTCCCTCATGGTCTACACTGCTGCTGGCTTCACGACTCGCCAAGATTGAAACTCATCCACTATGCCAAGAGTTTGGTCTTGCAATGGACCAATGGAAAGTATTTAGAACCTTCTGGAAAAGTCACTAGATGCTACATGTGCTAATTTGCATATAGATTATGCAGTATTTATTTAACAACTAGCAGGAGACAGAGAAGGTGGTGTGCATGAAGGTGACGTCTGGTAATGTTTGCATTTATGTGGCTAGGTCTAGGCGTACACTCAAAATGAAGAGTTTCCATTAAATATTCTTCCACTGTATAGACCATGACAATGTTTAATCCAGCAGGAATGTTGTCATCAACCTTTCATGTAAAATGGACATGTAAAAAGTGAAAGATAGAAGATCTTTTGTTTTTTAATTAAATAATTATAATATTTAAAGCAATTATGTTAGATCGCATGAGAGGGAGTGCTGTTGCACTGAATATCAGCATGATGCCATCATAGATATCGGGAATTGTCCAAACTAGCTGTATGCTGGCAACTGACACCTAGTGACCGACAGTTAGGGTAATTAATATAGATGAAACTAGTTTTATTTATTAGTTTTAGGAAGAAGTGCAATAATAATAGAATAAAGTGAAGAACGTGAAGAGAATAAACCATGGAGATGGTGACCAACCCTGAGAAACACCTCTGGATGGCCTCGGCTCTGCCTTTTCAGAACTCCATGGTGTAGCCATCTGTGCAGGAGGTTTTCTCGTGGTTTTGCCCCTTGCAATTCTTCTTTTTGACCTTTTTTATTATATATATTTTAAAACATACCTGGCCCTATGTGAGAAAGAAATTGTCCACTTGCTAAATAATTAATGAACTGTGATTAAAAGCTTAATTAAATTTCACTTGCCACACCCAACGTCTGATTACTGACAGAAAAGTTGAAGAAAAATTGATTTAAAAAACATCTTAATTATCCCCAAGACTTTTGAGCAAATATTCTATGGAAGGAGGGTGTGCTTTATATTACATCTCACAGAATAACTTACACAGGTTTTTTTTTTTTTTTTAAAGCAACATGTACATCATACCAACAGTCAAACATGGAATTGGTTGTATAATCAAAGCGATTCACAGTGAGGTAAAAGACTCATTGCCAGTTTTTCGAAAAAATGCTTGTTTCCAGCTGTTGAAGGGTGGCACAAGCACTTATTAGGTTTAGGGGGCAATTACTTTTTCACATACTGTAGGGCCAGTCAGGTTTGGACAGCGTTTTTCCCTTAATAAATGAAATCATCATTTACAAACTGTATTTTGAATTTACTGTTTTGGTTAATATTGTGTAATATTAAAATTCTATCTATCTATCTTATGTTATGTTTGAGTCAAATTAAGTCCAGTAAATAAAAACAAAGAAGGAGCCCCATAGGCAAACAGGGATTTGTGTTGGGTACAACAGTATGTATATAAATATATACAGTATAATACAGTATAATATATACAGTACGTATAATGCATCATACACATCCATCTTTCACTTTTTATGAAGCGCTGTCCAGATGTACTGGCAGTTATCAGCTCTAACCAGCTAATAATGTGGCAGTACAAACATCCTGCAGCTACAGGTCAAGAGCTTCAGTTAATGCTCATATCAAATATCAAATAACAGATTAAAGAAAAAGTGTGATCTCTGTCACTTCAATAATAATCACTCAAAAAAAAGTCAGTTAGAAATAAAGCATCTCATCATGAGCAGAAAATAGGCCTTAAGGTTGATTATAGTTAGAGAAGTGTATCCACTCTATGTCCAGGGTGTGACAGATATTCCTCCAACTCCTTCACAGTTGCCATATGGCATTTGGCTGAATGAAATAAAACCGAAAATGACTGATCAATATTTTGGGATCAATTTACAGTATATGAGTTTAAATGTTATCGATTATTTGAACAGTAACCTGCCCCATTAAATCAGGTGTAAACTCTTACGTTTCCAAGATATTGAATGTTTCCTAAAAGAAACATAGACTATTTATATCAAGTGTAAATTCTTTTGTATTTATTTTATTCATAGACAAGATCAACATCATACCTGACATCATGCAGTGTCTCCCTGTAGCTGTTATCAGTTCAGCAGTGTTTTGCATGCTTTACACAATCATAAAATGTTTTCAGAGAAATATCTTATTTAAAATTAGATCTTGGGTGGATTACTCATAGCTGAGAGTAGATTTATATTTTTACACTGATGAATCAGCTGAACAAACAGAACACTGTGGCCTAACAACTTTTAAACAGTTTAAAGTACATCACTTAATAAAAGTAACATAAAAATACAACATGAACTTACTAAAGACAATAGTGAATTGCTCTTAGCACATATTAGCATTTTGTTCCTAATACAAAGTAGTTTAGTAAATGTTTGCGCTTACCATTTTTGATCATACACCAAGTCTGTGATTTTATCAGACAGCTGCTGTAAGCAAGAAGTGAAGATTAATCGGAACGTGTTCACATACTATGTGCACACTGTGTTTATTCATGCAAAATATTTTCCACTGGGGTAACATATGACACAAACGTTCTATAACCCCTGTCTCTGCTTTTCTTTGTTTCCCGGACTTAATTGTACTTTGTGTCTGAAAGTTCAGATGTTCATGCTTGATTATGAACCATCAATGCATCTCAGAGTCAGAATTGGGATCAAACTTTGCAAAAATGTGTTAAAACACTGACTGTGTTTTCATCAATTGTATTCACTATTTCTTATAGCTTTTTGGCCACAGTGCCATTATTAATCTATGTATTTACTTGCATATTTACTTATTTATTTATTACAATCCTTATTAGCTCTCTTCCCGTGTTCCCCACAAATGAACATTACATTACAATAAAAACCTACAATACTATTATGAAAAACTAATTAATAAACAATAACCCTCCACTAGATCCACCTTGGATTCTCTGCTCCCTTATAAGAGATGGAATCTGTCAATATCTCTTTAGTGAGATGATTTTTTTTTGGGGGGGGGAGGGGAATTGTTCTGTGACTGTGACTGTGACTCCGGGGCAAGCGACCTTTGTGGGTAGTCAGCTTACCATCAGGCGGAACTGCCCTGGGTGCACAGGAGCGAGTGGAGCGCTTACCTTCGGAGCACCTGGGAGAGAAACTGGAGAGGGCGAGCAAACGACACAGCCGAGCTGGAAAGGGTCGTGGCTGCCTAGAAGACGCGTAACCCCAAGGACACAGGACGATGGAACTAGGGCTGAGGAGAAACCCCAGTTGGTGTGTCATCAGGGGATGGAAAGTGAGGAGCTTCAACAGCGGAGGCTGGACCTGTTCTGTTCTGTCAAGTACAGGAGTTTTCACAAATGGGAAATAGCACAGCAAGCGTAAGGTTCATGACAGTTCATGGGACTGGCTGGTTATTATCATAGATGTGTTCCTAACTATTCCAGTGTGACCAGTTGACTGACTGATGCTGTTAATCTATGCACCAGATCCAGTCCAATGGTCAACTTCATGCTGACAGGCCTTTGTTTAGGTTAAGGTGTTATTTTGTTGGGACCCACCTTTACATTTACCTGATTTCCCATCCCCTTTTGTTTGCAGAAGGACACATTGGCTGAGGGTTCAGCCAAAGAACGCACAAATTAAGATGGATTAAGGATATAGCAAATCAGATTTTAATGTGCTTTAATGGAAGTCCACCCGCCTTGAGGATTGACCACAAGTTCTCAATGGGATTAAGATCTGGGGAGTTTCCAGGCCATAGACCCAAAATTTCAATGTTTTGGTTCCTAAGCCACTTAGTTCTCACTTTTGCCTTATGGCACGGTGCTCCATCGTGCTGGAAAATGCATTGTTCTTCACCAAACTGTTGTTGGATTGTTGGAAGAAGTTGCTGTTGGAGGGTGTTTTGCTACCATTCTTTATTCATGGCAAAATTGTGAGTGAGCCCACTCCCTTGGATGAGAAGCAACCCCACACATGAATGGTCTCAGGATGCTTTACTGTTGGCATGACACAGGACTGATGGTAGCGCTCACCTTTTCTTCTCCGGACAAGCCTTTTTCCAGATGCCCCAAACAATCGGAAAGAGGCTTCATCTGAGAATATGACTTTGCTCCAGTCCTCAGCAGTCCATTCGCCATACTTTTTGCAGAAGATCAATCTGTCCCTGATGTTTTTTTTTTGGAGAGAAGTGGCTTCTTTGCTGCCCTTCTTGACACCAGGCCATCTTCCAAAAGTCTTGGCCTCCCTGTGTGTGCAGATGCGCTCACACCTGCCTGCTGCCATTCCTGAGCAGCTCTGCACTGGTGGCACTCCGATCCCGCAGCTGAATCCTCTTTAGGAGACGATCCTGGCGCTTGCTGGACTTTCTTGTATGCCCTGAAGCCTTCTTAACAAGAATTGAACCTCTTTCCTTGAAGTTCTTGATGATCCTATAAATTGTTGATTTAGGTGCAATCTTAGTAGCCACAAATGTTACAAAAGTAACAATGAAAGAACAATGATTTCAAGCATCACCCTCCTTTTAACATGTCAAGTCTGCCATTCTAACCCAATCAGCCTGACATAATGATCTCCAGCCTTGTGCTCGTCAACATTCTCACCTGAGTTAACAAGACGATTACTGAAATGATCTCAGCAGGTCCTTTAATGACAGCAATGAAATGCAGTGGAAAGTTTTTTCTTTCGGGATTAAGTTAATTTTCATGGCAAAGAAGGACTATGCAATTCATCTGATCACTCTTCATAACATTCTGGAGTAGATGCAAATTACTATTATAAAAACTTAAGCAGCAACTTTTCCAATTTCCAATATTTATGTAATTCTCAAAACTTTTGGGCACAACTGTATATGTTTGTGTGTGTGATCAACTAAACTATCATCTGTCCTCATCCTCCTGGACCTGTCAGCTGCATTTGAAACAGTGAACCACAAGATTCTATTATCTATTCTTACAAGCCTTGGAATCTGTGGAACAGCGTGGCAATGGTTTGCTTCTTACCTAGAGGATAGGTCGTATGAAGTGACATGGAGGGTATCTACATCTGCCCCACGCAGACTTTCTACTGGTGTCCCACAGGGCTCAGTACTTGGTCCTCTTCTGTCGTCCTCTAAATATGCTTTCTTGGTAAGGTCATATCATCGCACTGATTTTCATTCCATTGTTATGCAGACGACATGCAATTTATTCTCTGCTTTCCTCCCTTAGACACTCAGGTTTCCACCCGGATCTCAGGATGTCTGGCAGACATCTCATTCTGGATGGCAGCTCATCATCTGAAGCTTAATCTGAGTAAAACTGAACTGCTGTTCATCCCTGGTGATTCATCCCCTGGTCAAGACCTTGTGATATCCCTGGACAACAACCAGATCACTCCTTCAGCCACTGCCCGCAATCTTGGGCTGTGGACAACTGTGGACAATTATTTGTCATTTTCACCACACATCGCTAACCTTACTTGCTCTTGTCGATTTCTTCTTTACAATATCAGAATAATCTGCGCATTTTTTTCTTTACAGGCTACTCAGATGCTTGATCAGTCCCTTGTTATTTCAAGACAGGACTACTGCAACTCACTCCTGGCTGGCCTGCATCTGTCAACCATCTGTCCTCTGCAACTGATCCAGAATGCAGCGGCACATCTTATTTTCAACCTTCCCAAGTTCTCACACACCATCCCACTTCTCTGCTCCCTGCCCTGGCTTCCTGTAGCTGCCCGCATTAAATTCAAAACCCTGATGCTCACCTACAAAGCTAAAAATGGCCCAACACCCACTTACCTCTCTGCTCTAATTACACCACACACTGCAGCACGTTCCCTCCGATCCTCCAGAACTGCTCGTCTTGTTCCATCATCTCTCAGGGATCGAGGAAGACATCCATTAAGACTCTTTTCTGTTATAAGACATCACCTAGGTGATGGAACGAACTTCCTCTAGATGTCCGTACAGCGGAGTCTTTGACAATCAAATTAGTCAAATGACAACTCAAGACGTATTTGTTTCTTCAGACTAATCTCCCCAACTCCACCTAAAGAAAAACTCTTCCCAACGGTGTTTGACTGATGGCACTTAGTTAGTAACCTAGTAACCCGGTGTAAGCATCTATCCAGGGATGGAAACTTCAAAGCATGTTTTGTACGTTGCTCTGGATAAGAGCATCTGCCAAATGCTTAAATGTAAATGATTGACCTTTGATTCACATTGTAGTAGTCTAATAGCAAGAAGTAATGAGTAAGAGTATGTAAATTGATGCAACTTATACATGCATTTAAGTTAACATAAGGGCAACATAATTTGTAAGCATGGTATTAGTTTTCACTGTTATGCTGATAACATACAGTTATATGTACTATATCAGCAAAGCCAGATGAGAAAAAAACAACTTAATAAAGTTGAGCAATGTGTGAAGGACATATTGTATGAGACTGCATGTTAATTAACTTCCTTCTGCTTAATCCTGATAAGACAGAAGTTCTAGTCATAGGACCACATGCCGCTACAAGCAAGCAGCAATATTACCAAGATAAGGAATATATTGTTCCTAAACAATGCAGAAAAATTTGTTTATGCTTTTATTATCTCTAGATTGGACTATTGTAACGCCTTACTGTCTGGTTGTTCAACTAGGTGCATAAACAAGCTTCAGTTAGTCCAGAATGCAGCAGCGAGAGTCCTCACTAGAACAAAATGATCGAGCACATCGATTTTAAACCACTACTTTTTACCAGTCTCATGCCACATTACCTGCGTGAACTGTTAGTGTCTTACGATCCGCCACGTCTACTTCAACCAAAGGATGCAGGCGGCTTGTCAGTACCATATATTATGAAAATTAAAACAGGTGGTGGAGCTTTTTCTTACAAAGCCCCAAAGTTATGGAATAGTCTTCCTATTAATGTTCGGGACTCGGACAGTCTCAGTGATTAAGTCTAGGCTAAAAACCTATTTATTTAGCGCAGCATGTTTGTAAATAGATTAGCCTTAGGTAAAGGAGCAGATCTGGGGGACTCATGGACGTAGAGTATTCTGGTGAACTGGTATGTTTAGATGCTGTCCTCCCCACTCTCATTGATCACTCAGGTTTGTTGACGGTGAGGTGATCGGTTGCTTTACATCTCAGTTCCCCCTCATGTCTGTGTTTCCTTCAGGCTCTCCCTTTTAGTTATGCTGTTATAGTTGATAGTTGCTGTCATGTCGGAGTCTCTGCATTGCACTCAGCACTAAATATACATGACCATACCTAACTATTGTGTCTTCTTCTCTCTTCTCTTCTCTTTTCTCTCCTTTTCTCTCTGTCTCTTTCTCTTTAACTCTCTCTCTCTCTCTCTCTCTCTCTCTTTCTCTGTTGAGCTACACATGTCGATCCTGAGTTGCCAGTGATCCAGACCCCCTCTGCCCTCCAGACTGATTTGTCTTGGTTCTTTTCGCATGGATGCCCCGTGTGCTCAGTTTAGGTTCCATGTGGTTCCTTGAGATGGTTCCACTTTACCATGAAGACGGTCTTTTCCTCGGCTGATGCAGACAGCTGTTCTCTGAGATCTTGTGACTGCAGTCGCTCAATAGCTCTAGTCTGGAATTTCCTATTATTTTGTACCTGAGCCTCCAATAACGAGTCTGGTTCCTCTCAAGGTTTCTTCCTATTGACATCTCAGGGAGCTTTTCCTCTCAGCACTGTCGGCCTCAGCTTGTTCATCAGGGACGATCTGATCATTCTGATTCACACACATTTTCTCACATTTCATACACATTTCCATATTTTCTTTTGATTCTGTAAAGCTTTGTGACTTTTGTGAGAATGACCATTGTACTACACAAATGAAATAAAATTTAATTGAACTGAATAATAGATCTTACAGTGTATTAGAAAATCAGAACCTCTTCAATGTTCTCGTACACTAATTTGACTCTTTTAATGACATTCAATTTTAGTGCACATTGGGCTTGTGTTAGTTTACCGTGCTCAGATATGTCCTCAACTAATTGCCATTATTCATTCATGAAACATCCTGTCTCTTAAGCCATAAGTTCAACCCCAACCTTTACCCCTTACTAAGGAATTGTTCAATAAAAAGAAAAGTTTTATCAATTCAGTATTGATTGTCTTACCACTTGGTCATGTTTATCACTTTCATAGTAAATTTAAGTCTCAGAATTGTTGAGATTAAAACATGGTTATTTTTAGGAATTTAATTTTTACAATTCATCCTTATGCTTATTTAATCTCACTGTGGCAAAATAATATTATTGTAATTTTTATTTGACTTTTAATGCCCTTATTAATAACAGGTCTAAAACTGTAAATGTCAGATGATCATTTAGTTCAGTGGTACCCAAAGAGGTGTTTTTGACTAAACCCAACCCAAATCTTTTAAGTATCTCATGGCCAAAAGTGACAATGGAAGTTAAAGCAGTATTTAAATTTTTACATATACAGTATAACATGTTTTATCATGGACATCACAATGGCTGCATTTTTTTAAGTTAGCAAATTCTGTACTTCTCAAATTCACAAACAAACCACTGCCCTTTTATGGAATAAAAAGCCACAACATTACCACCCAAAACATTAAGCCCAATATTATGTGGGTTCCCCATGTCAGAACCACCTCTGGTTCTGAAAATTATAGCTAAAGCCAAAGTGAAAAAATAAGGTGATGAAGTGCAGTTCCTCGAATGCCCACTGGGTGTCAGTCAATCCCTATAGACCTCAACTTGGCATAAACTCACAACTAACATAAACATGTTTATATTAAATTTATATTTTAAATAACATATTGAGCCATAATGTTATACATAATTAGGGGCGTGGCTGGTTTGTTCTGGTTTGGAAACATATTTTTCCGCTAGATCGTCACCTTTACAATAAAAGTTACTTGGAATTCACATTTTCATGGCAAGTTTCAGAAATGTGGTGCATTTAGTTTTATTTTTTAACATAATTTTCACAATTCATTCATTTTCACATGCATTTTATTTATTTACAGATTATAGATTTATGCACAGTTAATTTATTTTAATTTGAATTTTCTTTACACAATTCATTTTGACTTAATTGTTATTTATTCTCATGCACACTTTTTCTTGTTAGTTAATTTACTATACTCCTTGTGCATTTATCCAGTGAAGTTTTAATGATTTTTGAAAAAAAAATATATATTTTTTTTTTTTTTTTTTTTTGGCTTTGTACATTTTTACTGGTAATTATGATCATCATATTAGGAAGCAGGTTTCATATGGGTTAAGAAATACACGGGGTGTTCTGGTCAAACAGGGATTTTTGGTGAATGGAGGCGTAAAAGTGACTATGGTGATGGGACTATTAGCTGCAGTAAAACATTTAAATGGTGCAAACATTCTAAAATCCATACGTCCGTGAGTGACGTTCCCGGCCGAGGTGGCTCAGAGCTCTCTGCAGTCGTTCCCATGAACATTCAGCAAGTGGAACGCCTGATCTTTGAAAATTGATGCTCCTGTAGTGAAATGACTCCACCACCAGATGGCAGTCTCCTGTCATTTTTGTTTTTAACCGACTCCCCACTGAAAATGAACAAAATAACCGTGTTTGTCTTAGAGTAAATGTGAACATTTCAGCTAGACAGATAGATCAATACAAAGAAAGATAAGAAGAAAAGAAGAAGAATCTACAGTGTTCAACTAAATAGAGGAAAAACTACAAATCACAGGATTGGGAAACACTCATGTGCCCAGCAGATGAAGTGTGTTAATGAGGTGCATGAACCAGTGTGTTAGAGCAGAACAACTAGTCAGACTTTATAACACAGACAGTTTGTCATTAGCAAGTTATTCAGATGGCCATGTAAGCAGTACAGTACTGCATGGAAGCAAAACCAGAGCTGCAGTGAAATGAATCAACAGCACAGAAGGAATGTTGCACAGCACACGCAGAACAAAACGTCACTGACGGACAGACTAACCTGAGGAAAACTTGATAAAAAAAAATATTATTTTCTGAACATCTTGACCATTCATGATCCAAGCAAGAGTAAAACAAAGCTGGACTGTGTGGCCACTAGAGGGCAGTATCGCCAGCGTAAATAGAATGTATGGAAAAGGAATGAAAGAGAGAGTCTGGTGTTTGATGGTGTCACAGTGAATACAGAGACAGTGTAGAGGTATAAATGAATATAAATACATTTGAACACTGGTTGGTGTACCCCGCCTTGTGCCCTAAGACCCCTGGGATAGTCTCCAGCCATGGATGTTTTCATGTTAGGGTTTTGTTAGAAACACACTAGCCAATTAATCAATTATATATATTTTTTTCTCCTCAATAAGCATTACGTACAGTCAATATTATAGATTTGAAACATGAACATGTCTGCATATTAAAGGGATTTTGTATGTAGCGTACAAAGATAAAAAGGCTCATTTGTTCACCCCTGATGCTGTGCACAGCCAGGTTGTTTTGACGTCACATAAATCACAGTTGAGAAATTCAAAAGAGGGAATGTTTAATTGAGGGTGCCTTTTTGCTTTCATAGTTAGAGGTTGAAAATTACTGTCTGTTCTTAATACTTACACAAATTCACAATTACAAGAATATACTGTGCATCTCGAAATATTCGATTTTCTGAAAAGGTTTTTTATCATTTAAAAAAAAAGTGAAACTCTAGATTCTGTTTGTTTTTTTTTTGTTTGTTTTAATTTTGATTGTAACATCTTAAAGCTCTTGCAAATCAAATCAATTGTCCTAAAATATTAGAATATTTCCTAAGATCAATCAAAAAAGACTCTTATTTACAATACAGAAATTCTGATAAAAGGTATGTCCCTTTATTTACTCAGTACTTGACCAGAGTTCCTTTAGCCTGAATTACTGCATCAGTGCAGCATGGCATGGAGGTGAGCAGCCTGTGGCACTGCTGAGCTGTTATTAAAGACCAGGTTGCTTTGATAGCAGCCTTCAGCTTATCTACTGTATATTGTTGAGACTGGTGTTTCTCATCTTCCTCTTGACTATAGGGTTCAGGTCAGGTGACGTGGCTGGCAAATCAAGCGGATTATTGTCATGTTTAACAAACCAGTTAGTGGTAGTTTTGGCAGTATGGGCAGGTGCCAAGTCCTGCTGGAAAAGGAAATCAGCATCTCCATAAAGTTTGTCAGCAGACAGAAGTGAAAAGTGCTGTAAAAAATCTCCTGGTAGACGCTGTGCTGACTTTGGACTTGATAAATAAGTGGACCAACACCAGCAGATGACATGGCTCCCCAAATCATCACCAACTGTGGAAACTTCAGCCTGGATTCTGTGCCTTTCCTCTGGTGAATCCAGAATCCACCTTGATTTCCAAATGAAATTTAACATTTACTTGCATCTGAAAGGAGGACTGTGGACCACTGAGCGATGGTCAAGTTCTGTTTCTCCTTAGCCGAGGAACTTGTGACATTGTCCCTGGTTCAGAAGTGGCTTGATACTCGGGATGCAGCAGTCGTAGCTGTAGGCTGTGTTCATCTCTGTTGCTTATCAACTAGTCAGTATTCATGCCCATGTCTGTACTGAACTATACCGAGAAATACATGGTATTTATACTGTGTTTTTATTAATATTCTCAACGGTGAAATTAAATATTCTAATATTTTGAGACTCTGGATTTTTTATTCTCATGAGCTGTAATCCTTCAAATGAAATCAAAATATGTTTTACACTTTACTTGACCAGCAACAAATCAAGAATATATGAGAGTATAGCTTTACTTACTGGTGTAAACTGGCCAACACAGCTTGAAACACTGATGCACCATTGAGATGAGCTCCTTCAAAACCCATAAACCTATTTTCCACCCACACCCCGTTTTCCTTTCTCAGCTCAGCATTAGGCTGTGCTGTGCCTCAGGGGCTGGAACCCAGCCATAGCACTAGTGTAAAGCTCTCTTAAATGCATTAACCTGTCCAGGTTCTACTTCCACCATCCACGTTTGTACTTTTCCCACTAACATCAGGCATCATTACCTATTACCTCACGTGCCCACGGATTGCATTTGACCACGGCATTCACTCTTTGTCCGCTTCTGAACACTGGTTATGGCTTACCATTGACCTTCAAGTGCGTGCCACTGGGCTTGTTTACCACACAAGGATGGTTCTGTGCCACTCTTGCATCCTGGGGCACTGTTATTTGCTGTCATGTTGTGAGAGGCTTCCTTTTGTAGGCCATATACTTCTCTGGCCAGCTGCCATTGTGACTGGCTAGCCTCATTGCGAAAAATTGGGCAGGTGTACTGCTTTGTACCCAGATCCTATGAGGCCTCATCGCCACCTTTTTCTACTTCACTTTTCCATCATTCTCTTACTGATCGCTGTCTAGATGATCAGTCACCTGGGAATTTTCACTTTCCCCAGCTGGCTCAACCAGTCCCACTTCTGACACCAATTTGGCATGGGCTAGGAGGAAGATTGACAATTGTAAAAGCAATGAACTTTCCGTTTTATTTCCTAAACCTAAATGTAAAAATCTTTGTGTTTAATTGCAGAACTTCTAAACAAAGGAGAACCAGGGGAAAGTAACAAACAAACCAAATGATGTAATATACTATATGCCAACATGGAGGACCTTTAAAACATGTCTTTTTTTTTAACAATAAATATATAGTCTAACAAACATTTAGTGCAAACACAGGAATTAATGTGCAAAGAAGCAACAGCTTTGTGAAGGTGCAGCTGTGTTACACTATTTTGGTGAAAAATCATCGGCCCTTAGTCACCACAGTGATGCGTTTAGTTATCGAGGCTAGAAAATACCAGCAACTTGAGAGGGGAAAAAAAAAGAAAAAATAACTGGGTTTCTACACCTCTTCTTTTTTATTCTTTCTTGTAATTAGCAGACAGTGAGTCATGTCATATACTGTTTGCACTGTTTGTCTGAATGAGTACTGTGTTTTTTTTATTATTATCATTTTGCTGACCTACATCTGTGAGAAGTAACTTGTAGCATAACAGGAAACTGCTGCTTCTAAGAAAGACTTTTTAATGACTTGGGCCTTATATATATATA
>QMIH01000204.1:144577-157077 GCA_003987875.1 Clarias batrachus
AGTATTACATATTATCTATAGTTAATATTATTATTGATTTGATATTTATTTATTTATGACCACTATACCTCTAGTGGTGTAAAGCCTACTGCTTATCTCAAACCTATCTCTAGCCTTGGCGTTAAATCTCTGTAGTCACATGAACTGTCACAAACTGCTAAAATCAATTCTACACACTTTTTTTTTACATTTTGTGGCAGAGAATTCTTATTAAAGATACAGACATATGTATTTGGATATACAAAAGTATATTTTAATAACTTAGTTTAAGAATGGTCTGATAGATAGATAGATAGATAGATAGATAGATAGATAGATAGATAGATAGATAGATAGATAGATAGATAGATAGATAGATAGATAGATAGATAGATAGATAGATAGATTAAATGTGACTTTAATGTCATCTAATATTATGTGAATGATATGTGAACAATTTTTAAGTGATATCCTTGTAATACCTAGACAGACACTCAAGTTAAAAGCAGATGTGAAAGTAACCTGAAAATGAAACCACATGCATTACATGTAAAATCACATTTTAAAAAATAAACACGGACAACATGAAGTGCCTGAATGCGAATGAGTACATACACATAGTGCAATAATAATAATAATAATAATAATAATAATAATAATAATAATGCATTGCATATCTCAATTTCTTGGTACACGGTGACGTCACATGTTTTTCTTCGTGTATGTTAGTATAAAGCTGTGTTAGATTTGGTCAGAGACGGGGTGGAGGCGAAGCTTACTGTAAAAGCTTGCATGCCCATGCCCGTGCCCATGCCATGTCCCTGCCGCTTACCATCACCGCGCCACTTACACCAGTGACTGTTGTTCTGATTGATTAGATTATTTATTCCACGTTTTAATAAGCACTGCTTTATTTTCTCTCTCTATTTTTTTTTTGTCTCTCTACATGCGTGCACGTGTGAGGAGGTGCAAGTGTGCGCGCACACGCGTGCGCGTCTGTATGTGTGTGTGTGTGTATGTGTGTGTGTGTGTGTGTGTGTGTGTGCGCGCACGGTGCGCGACAGATGGCCGGCCTCTCCTCCCTCGGGGAAAGGCGGGATCTCGGCGAACGCGCGCGCGTGTCAATCACCGGCTCCTCGTGTGATGGCTCCTGCCAGTGACGTGCCCACCATATGGCCCTGGCATCCGAGCTGGTATGTAACCTCTCGCGTGCGTGGAGCCATGCCACACAGTCTCCGCGCGCTACCCGGGAAGGACTAGCACATGCACGCACACATACACATCCACACGCATGCATGCATACATACACACACATGCATGCGTGCATACATGAGCGAATGTACTCTTAAACGGAGCGTCCTAGCAGGGTGCCGGTCCCTCATGATGATGATGATGATGATGATGATGATGTAGACGGAAAAAGGCGCCTTCGCTCGACGAAGAGTACTACTAGAAAGGAGGTGAGTTCTGAGGAGGTGATTACGCTATGAAAGGATTTGCTCCACTAAACAGCCGATCAAATAATAAAAAAAAGAAAGAAAGAATAAATTTAAAATGTAAAAATTAAAACGCCACCGGAAATGGTATTTATGATTTTCGTTATAGCGACATGTTTCCGTTACGCGCCGCGAGATTCTTTATATCAAAGCGGAATCAATAATCAATAATCAATAATGCAGACCGGTTTTAACGGATGCTCGGCTGAAAGACCGCGTGCACGTGCGTGTCGTTCCATTTCGGTCGATAATGTCGGTTTGACTTTTCAGTGACGTCTCATTGTCTGCAAAAAACAAGGTGCGTGTGGAGCAATGCGATGCCCGTGTGTGCCTGTGTGTGTGTGTGTGTGTGTGTTCAAGACAGGATGGAGATTTTTTTACAGAGTAGTGTTATTTCATTATTATTATTATTATTATTATTATTATTATTATTTATACCATGCATTTTATTGCAATCTGGATGCTTTTTTGTTTGTTGACTTGTTTAATAGATAGATAGATAGATAGATAGATAGATAGATAGATAGATAGATAGATAGATAGATAGATAGATAGATAGATAGATAGATAGATAATTTATTGATCCCTAAGGAAATTCCAGATTTTGCTAAAGCTATGATTGCAGAACGGATTTTGCGTTTATTGCATGTCAGAATGTTTAAATACAGACAGGCTCTATGCTGCTATGGAAGCCTACTTGCATGTTGGTATATTCGTCAGTTCAGAAAAAAAAATTATCAAAGCAGTTATTATATGTTAATATAAAAGTTTGATGTCGCATCAGCCTGTATAAGACAAGAATTTTTGATTACTGAATATTTATTTTTTTAATTTTGTGGTATGGATTTATACAGCGCCTCATTTTACTGCTTAATTTCACATTAATTATGCTTTGTATTGGATGCAATCTGTACTTTTTCCCTTTCTTTTCATTTTTTCATTTTTTCATTTTTTTTTTCCTTGACTCGTGTAGGTCTAACATTGAATTTGTTACCTGTACTTCCTCCCCATGCTGTGGTGATTTGAGCTGTGTTGGAATGCTGCCAGGAGGAGGGGGGTAAATAAAGGGCGGACTAGGGGAGGGTGGGGGAGCGCGCGCTGCTCAAAGTGCCCCCCGAGACCTCCCGATGATCGGGGCCGCGCGAGCGGGGAATTCTGGGTGCGAGGCCGTCTGGCGCTGTCGGACTCTCACCGTGAGTCGCCCAAACACGGCTGTCCGTTTCATCCGAGAGCGATCTGAACGAACCGGAAACCGCCGTGTATTAGAGTAAGGTGCGTGACGTCACGCAGAAAACGTAATTGACTGCGTTTCGATTTTCCGATTCCAAACATTTCTGCAGCGTGCGCGCGCGTGCGTAGCCTGTCTCATCCTAAGCAATTGAGATTTATATAGATATATTTTATTTATTTATTATTATTCTATATGAAATATATTAGTGGATCGGACCGGATAATCATTTTACCAGTAATTATGATCTAAACGAATTAACACGGTTTATAATGATAAGGCCTACATTTTCCCACGGTGGCAACAACATTCATTACCAAACATGGGAATGTAAAGTGAATTTATCAAAATGATTACGTTTTTACTCTGTTTAAATTATAATCATGTCCTTTAATTGTTGTATAAAATATGTAGGGCCTGAATGTGCAGAAGATTATCAAATCCTGTATCCTGATCATTTCCGGTGTAACGCACTAGGTGTGTGATAGATACAGAGGCCTATTAGACAACTTGAGAGATTTCGTTTCTGCTTCTGCACACAAATGCCTGAGGGATTTTGATCAGTTTTTATTTCATTAACTCCTGCTTTTTATTTGGTTTTGTTTTGTTTGTACTCAGTGCCATGTTGACGCGGTTATTCAGCGATGCGCAGAAGTTCCCAGGCTGGGCGGACGACAGCGGAAGCGACGACTCCAAGACGAAAGATGACGAGCACGAGCGGGGCTCGCGCGACGACGATGCGGACGACGTGTTGGGCGACGCCAAGAGCACGAGTCGCGCGCAGTCGGAGATCGCGGCGGACGACGACGACGACGACGATGACGACGACGACGACGAAGGCGCCGACGGCGACGAGAACGGCGACAGACCCCGGAAGCGCGGCCCGAAGAAGCGCCAGATGACGCCGGCGCGCCTCGAGCGCTCCAAGCTGCGGCGGCAGAAAGCGAACGCGCGCGAGCGAACGCGCATGCACGACCTGAACTCGGCGCTGGACAACCTGCGCAAAGTGGTGCCTTGCTATTCGAAGACGCAGAAACTGTCCAAAATTGAGACGCTGCGCCTTGCCAAGAATTACATCTGGGCGCTGTCGGAGATCTTGCGTAACGGAAAACGACCGGACGTCGTTTCGTACGTGCAGACACTGTGCAAAGGACTGTCGCAGCCGACGACGAATCTGGTGGCTGGCTGCTTGCAGCTCAACGCGCGGAACTTTCTCACCGACCTGTCGCACCAAGACGGCGCGGCGGCGCGCTTCCACGCTCCCGACGCGTCCTTCGCCGCCGCGGCGGCGCACGCCTACCCGTACCAGTGCGCGCGCCTCGCGGGCCCTCAGTGCCAGACCGGCGCGCACGGGTACTGCTACGACCCCGAATACGCCGGCGCCGCCGATTACGACGCGCGACGCAGCCCGACGCCCACCTGCGTCAACGGTGGATTTGCGCTGCGGTCGCACGAGGCCATGTCACCGGACATCGCGGACCGGGGATACCATCACTACTCCATGCACTACGCGCCTGCGCGCAGCCTCGGCTACGGCCCGTCGGGGGGCCGGGGGGGCGCAAGTGGAGGTGGTGGCGGAGCAGGTGGAGGCGGAGGCGGGCATTCGGAGAACGTGCCCCCGTACCACGACGTTCACGCGCATCACCACCACCACCACGAGCGCGCGCCTCCATACGAGGAACTGAACTCTTTTTTTTCATAACTGGAAAAAAAAAATTTAATGTGTCTTTCGTCGTCATTGTCAAGTATTAGTGTGGGACTGAAAAAAAAAAAACACACGTTACCTTTACAAGAAACACGTTTATTTAAGGCAGTCAGTATAAAAGGATTGCTCTTTTCCCCCTCGGACTTTAAATGGAGCTACAATGGACTCGAATAAATGGATTTAACACAATCCAGCGGTTTAGCACATTTTCCCTAAAATTGTAATAACGGAATGCGTTACCAATGTAAAAGGAGCAAACCAATAAAGAAGAACAAAAATGAAATAATAATAATAACAACAACAATTAAAGAAAAATAAAAAGGATAAACACAATCGAGTACCAATGATATAAAAGTCGAAAAGTCGGGGATGTTTCATTTAAATAAATCACAGAGCTCCTTTTCCAGTTGTTCATCTTATCCTGTTTTTATTTTATTTTTATTTCTTTCAATACATTACAGGCAAAAAAAAACATTAAAGATTGTTTTCAGTTTAGGGTTTTATTATTATTATTATTATTATTATTATTATTCGTTTTTTACCTTTCGACATTTTAAGCATGAAACTATTTATTCATTATTATTTGCCAGCAATTTTGTTGCTCATGTTTCTCGGGATTCTAGTATCCTTTTCATTCCTAGACTGTGTGTGTGCGTGCGTGCGTGCGTGCGTGCGTGTGTGTTTGTGTGTGTGTGTGTTGGAAGTTTAAATCCAACAAAAATGAACGTTTGTGCCAGGGGGAAATTTGTGTCTAGACTTTCTTTAAGTCTCAGGCGACGTGTGTTAATGCGTACATTGTCGTTAATGTCATTGTGTGTGTACAGTGTGTATATGTATGTAACACAGAGACACACAATAGCATAGAATGAAGCGCAACATGTACGCATTAATTTGTTCTTTTGTTCCAAAATTCCGTTGACGTGGACCACGTTGTTCCTGATTGAGTGGCATGTATCCAGTGATTAAAGGAGATCACAGGAAATACATTTACTTTTACATTTAGGCATTTGACAGACACTCTTAACCAGAGCCACTTAAAAAAGTGCTTTGAAGTTTCCGTCACTGGATAAATCCTTACACTGGGTTACTAGGTTACTAACTAATCGTCTAGGTTACTGACACTAGTTTCAAGCTTTTGGTAAAAAAAATAAAATGTATAGGGCTTGCAAATAACGATGACTACTTAAACCGGGTTTGTATTTAGATCTAACTGTAGAGGTGCTTAATGCACTACTCCAACACTCATGACTAAATAGCTGAATAGTGTGTTATTAAGACGGATCGGTTATTTTTTGTGCGAGTCAAGCTAGGAATGTCACCTATTCGAATCCCGAAGACACTCTGACCCTTACACTTTCTGTCCACATCAAACTAAACAGCAGGCAGAATATGACAGTCTACTCCTTTCAACTTCCGGTGTATAATTATTTGTGGATAATCAGGGTGTAATCTTTAAACTCCTCATACATGTGCTACCATTTTAAAACTTTAGTCACCAAACATTATTACTGAAAAGTAACATTTGTGTACAGATAAACGCAAAAACTGTAAACGCGTTTTTAGCAGACTAGATATTTTCCCTGTACATAATAATTATCACCCAATTGAAATTTCATTGGTGAAAAGATAATATGGGCTAATATAATAATTATAATTAATTTCGTAAAGAAATGATATGCTAGCAATTAATCGATGCTTAATTTAGTTTAGATATGCTTAATATAAAACTTTGTAAAAAAAATATATTTTCTTATTCAATTGTAAATAGTTGCACTCGCGTTTGGAAATACCCTTTGTCTAAGACATTTAAATACCTTGTATTACACCAAGAAACAAACAATTATATCGAAAATATAGGATGATCTACCTTTTACTCTTGTGTAACAGGCTTGTGTAAGACTCATTGTCTTAAATACCTACAAAGAATATTTTTAATAACAGCAAAACACATTTTAGAACGCAATCTGAAAAACAAGAAAATACATAAGTCAATTAATGAATTAAATCCCAAGATCAAATCTTAAATAAATGTGACTAGAGTTTTGCTATGTGATGCCTCGTACAAGGTTTGCAAAAACTTTACAGTTGGACATAGAAGAATGAAATATTATGCCTTAATGACCGAACAGCTCAAGTTCTGAGAACAATTAATAATATTTTTATTTAAGATAATAATAATAGTAATAATATTTTATTATTAACATATTATTATTATTATTATTATTATTATTATTATTATTATTATATAAAATACTACTAATAATAATAATTATTATTATTATGATTATGATTACTATTATTATTATATAAAATACTAATACTAATAATAATTATTATTCTATATCAGAGTGGGTGTAGGTAAAATGCATGACACAGAAAGATGCTCGCTCACGTACACACGTACTCTACACGGAGTTACACGCGCTGCGCTGCCGTCTCCCCCGGTGAATCCGTGTGTCAAGAAAAAGCAAAGCAAGGAGTCCTGCCATGGTGCCCCATATGCTCCCCACTCACTTACTCACACACACACACACACACACACACACAGAGAGAGAGAGAGAGAGAGAGAGAGAGAGAGAGAGAGAGAGAGAGAGAGAACTGCACAAGTTTGACGGGTTTAAAAAAGAATATATATATATAATTAGCTTCCGAATTTAGGCAGTGAAATACCCCGACAATCCTAAACAAAAATAAACTTTGTGGTAAAAACAAATATAGAAACAAAATGTGGAAAGAATACATACAGCCCAGGAGTGTAATATCTATAACGCTGTACATTAATATATATGAACATTCTGGACAGAATGGTAGCATCGTGATATTGCGGGTTTTATCTCTTTAAAACATTTTTTCCTTCTTGATAAGTGGAAATTCCGATAAAAATTAAATATACATTTCTATGTTAAAAAAAAAAAAAGTTTGTCATTCGTGTCCGGGCCAGGTGCCAAACATTCATTTATCGTTCACAAATAATAATAGTAACAATAATAATAAGAAGAAGAAGAAGAATTTCCTAATTACTACATTATTCGTATACGTTGTGTGTTTAAAAGGAATGTATTTACACATTTCTGGTTTCTCTGAGTGGATTAATTCAGTCCACACCACGCAAGCAGCACAAAAGATTTTGCGTTATGTTACAATGTGGGCTTTAAATTAGTCATAACAAATTCTATATATATATATATATATATATATACACGAGGCTCAAATCAAGAATCAAGCAAAATAATGCGCAAGCAGCAAACAAAAGTAGCCGTTAATTCTTTTCCTTGTCGGATCAAATCTTTTACCTTTTACTCGTGTATTTTACCTTCAAACCTGAATGCAAAAAAAAAAAAAATCAGTGACAGGTAAGATATCTACAGTACATAGCTATTAAACGGGGATAAAATGTATTGCTTACTGTTCATTTACTGTTCGACACCTTGATTTCTGAACATGAGGCACTGATCATGTAGAACTGTGTGTCTGCAGATGAAGTTTTTTTTTTTTTCCCGAAATACGTTTTAAAGACATTTTGTTGGTGTTATTAAATGGATTCGCGGCTACCGCCTTGATTTCCAAGATAAGCAAAAAGAAAGAAAGAAAGAAATATTATTCTCCAGCACACTTCTACTCAACGGCTGTAACCAGAATCCATATTTGCAGGGATCTTCATCTTTACATTATTCGTATTCAAAGTCAGCCCCGAGGTGGCAAAGGCCAAACGGGAGCCGAGGGGCTTCTTTCCCTCCTTAAAATCCCCCCGACGGCGAGGTCGGGCCAAAGCTGGCACCGAAGCTGGCACCGAAGCTGGCGCGCCTGGCACCGGGGGCTCCTGCCAAGTCGCTAAATGTCTCAGCATCAGCAGCGCGGTGCCAACACACAGGCCAGAGCAGGGCCTTCTGGGTGGAGCCCACTATTTCTTCCCTAATTCAGCAGCATCTGTTCATTACACTTCACGTTTCGCGTGTGTGAGAGACTACAGGAGGCCGTAAAGCCCCCGGGACACTCTGCTCGATATGCAAGAAAAACTCTGGACACACACACATACATACACACACACGCACACACAATTATGTCCTGGAAGTCATGTCCATGTGTGTATGTGCGCTGTTTTTTTCGACACCAGTTCTATAGGATGTGAAAAACCTGCATGCATGGATACAGGGCCAAAATCTATGAATTCCTATTGATGAGGTCATTGTTTGGATTTCTGTTGTATAAAACACTCTTGAGGTACCTGAGCACCGGACGCTTTGCCAAATGCAAATTAAAATCACTAGCCGTCCAATCACTAATCAAATTAATTTTCTGGAGAAACCCTGATCTCGTGTCCGATTGTCATGCGCACTAACGCGATTTGTTGCGCATCAGAGCCACGCGGTTCCTCCGAGCTCGTATTAAATATTCACAATCTCTATTTAAATATGCAAAGAGAGGCGTCTCGATTTAGGATCACGCGAACACCGAGGCCATCGATCCATCAGGGAGTCTTGACCATCTCACACACACTCACACACACACACACACACACACTCTCTCTCTCTGTGTCTCTCTCTCACACACACACACACACACACACACACGCTGCAGATCCTCTTTGTGCCAGCCACGCCCCAGCAGTGCCAGTCATGGAGCTTGGCACAGACTGGCATCACCTATTAAAAAATTCCACAGCATCTGTTCGGAGAGAAGCAGCCTTAAAGGAGCCGTAAACTGGAAAGAAGGGGAAGAGAAATCTAAATATAAATCTTAATATGAAGCTCCTGTGCACTTCTGTGCATCAGTTGATATGTAATCTAATTTCGATTTAAATGTGATGATTTCCTGATATATTTTAAAACACAAAACACAAAGCCACACCCACTGACCACAAACTAAACATCACTTTAAACAGCCCTTTAAATGATGATCAATTCAATATTTTTTTATCCAAATCGTCTAAATACGTTATTAATTAAATATATTATTATTTGGTTCATCTGTATATGAGTTCAGTTTTCAGCCCAAAGTGGGCGTGGCAAACCAGTTCCTCAGCATCAGCTTCATCACACCTCATTTTTTTGCTTGAACATTTTGCAAATAAACGCATAGCCTTGCAACAAGCCTGATGATGATGAAAGGATGCTGAAATTACATCACAATGAAATATTTAATTATTTAAATTGAACATACATAACTCCGCCCATCATGCCTCCACAGTGATAAGTATTAAACATGAATTATGTACTTTTTCTGCTTATGTCGAATAGGAAATGTGCCTACATCAAGAGCTGTTATAATTGTGCATATTGTTGTTTTATGTGTATGTGTGTGTGTGCATGTGTGTGTGTGTGTGTGTGTGTGTGTGTGTGTGTATGTGTATGTGTGTACATCTAGCATGATTGCACAGCACTGGAGTGTGTTTGTGCATCAAATGCATGCAAGTGCAGCGGGGTTGTTGCTGGTCTGCACAGATGGTGTGTGTGTATGTGTGTGTGTGTGTGCGCGTGTGTGTGTGTGTGTGTGTATGTTGGTCACATGGGCATCAATAATTGGGCGCCATATTGCCCGGTTTTGCGGGGTTTTTTTCCCCAGCTGGACCTGTCAGATGGCATTGCGTCCAGCTCGATGCCCTCTCATCCGTCCATCCCTCTCTCCTCCTCTCTTTCCCTTTTCCCTTCACCTCATCTCTCCATCCCTCTCTCTCTCTCTGTTTTCCTTCAACTCTGCTTCCTCCTCATCTGATTCTTCCTCCTGCACCAAATCGTCTCCCCTCATCTCCACTTCCCTGTTTTATTTTCTTTTTCTTTTATCTCTCCTTTTTTATTCCATCTCTTTTTTTTACTTTCACATTTTCATCTTTTTTATGTTTTGTCCTGCTTAATGTTTTGCACTCTCACAATATTTTCTCTTTCACAGCCTTTGTTCTCTCTTCATATTCCTTTTTATTCTCTCTCTCTCTCTTCACTTGCTGCTCTCATCTTTTCACTCCATCTTGTACACCCTGAATCTCTCATTCATTCTTTCACTCTTTCCTCACAGTTGCTCTCTCTTATCTTGTTCAGATCTTTCTATTTTCTTTTCTTTTTTTCTCTCACCTTACCCCTTCATTTCTCTTTTTTATTTTTTTTTCTAATATCATCTTAACCTTCTTCTGTCAACCTTTTATAAATTAACTTTTTGCTCCTTTATCGTCCATTCTTTCCATTTATTTTTCCTCCTGTCTCTTTTTAGCCCCTTTCAATCCCTTCCTTCATCTGCTTTGTTTCCTCAATCTGTTTTTGCTACAGCTTATTTTACTTCACACACTCCCCCCCCCTCTGTCTTAGATACATATATGACACATACATTCAAACACACACAAATATATACATATACACACAGACTCACAATGTTTCCTGATGTTAGTGTTTTTCAGTTCATTGTGTCTTGCTGAGAGTTCATTGTTAGTTATCAGTGATTCAGCTAAATTAGCAAAAAATAGCAAATTAGCAGTGAATTAGTTGTGTTTCAACTGTGATTTAGTTTTAAACTTGTTGTGATTTAACAGGGTATATTAGTAATTTAGCAGCGTTTTAACTGTGTTGTATCAGTTAATTAGCAGTTTTAGCTGTGGTTTGGTAGTGATTTAGCAGTAAATTATCAGTGAATTTGCGATGTTGATAATTATTGGTAGTCATACAAGCAAGTAAGAAAAGTTCTGTTTTGATGCTTTCTGACCCAGAGGCAATCTACTGTTCTGAAAAAAAATGTCAAAGTTCCGCCATTGGAGGCTGACTCCAAAAACAAGTCCATCCCTATAGACCACCATATTAAAATGCCTTACTATACAACAGACATAAACATGTTTGCAGCCTGGTACAAAAAAAAGTTAGATTTCCCATTCATAACAACTGTACAATAATGAATGTTTATGTAACTATAAAAAGCAGAAAATGTACACATATTGAGGGGCATGGCCAATTTGCATTGCAGTCCTCAAACCTCTAGCTCTCAACTATTCCTAGTGATGAATAGTTATACCAGCTACAGCGGTACCGTGGCATACGAGTTCTATATAATCCGTTTCAGAGGCGAGTTCTTAAGGTGAAATGTCGTAATGTGAATCGCATTGTCCCATAGGAAATAATGTAAATGCAAATAATCCGTTCCAACCACCCAAAATATTACCAATATAACCAATGTCCAACACTATAATCATATTTTTGTATATAAAAACAAACAAAACATTTAGAAAGACATGTAAATTAAGTAAGATATGAAATAAATAGACATTAAACCTCACTTAAGCTTAATTTATGATTCCACTTGGCACCAGCTTTAAAACTGAAAGCGGCTCCCTTTTCTTCTTGATACTGTCCTTGATAACATTCTTGCGACCCATGGCACACAATCTTGCACAAAATAGCAAATAAAAAAACACACCAAATATTATGGACGCTCGCCTCCCTTGGCTTTCCACTGACACAAACAAGTTTTGAATGGCTCTCAGACCGACACACAACGTAGCCAGCATCCGGTTCAGCTTGGTTCGGTCCTATGCCGAAAATGCTTTGTATGCCGAGGCAAATTTCTTGCAAAATTTCAGTTCTCCAGGGGAAATTTGTGAGGCGGGGCTTTCGTGTGCGAAGGTTACACTGAAAATGAAATCAAACGGCTGTGTAAACCTTCCAGTACATTCTCATTCATATTTTATAGATAATATAACCTCAGTAATTCATGTAGCATATAAAAGGATATAAATTAATTTGATCCATCATACCCACCATTTTTGCTAAAACGGAGCTCGCTAGCTTGTGGTCGGTAAATGATTTAGGTAGGCGGGTTTCCAACGACAGCCGGACGCAAATTTACCCATTTATGGATAAACTGGGATTTAGGTTGAATCAGCTCCCGCCAAGATGGCAACAAGCAGAGCTCCCACAGGTGAGCTTCAAAACCTTGAGCTTGTGTGCAGTTCTTTGTATTTATACAGGCTTTTGTTTAGGACACAGTGGTACTGCCCCTGCTAACAGGACACATTTCCCTTTCTGTTTTGAAGGTACTTGCAGTAAAAACCAATGACAGATGACCATGAGCAAAAACTTATTAATGCACAAATATGATACAAATTAGAACCACAACC
>QMIH01000204.1:162077-176500 GCA_003987875.1 Clarias batrachus
AGGAGAGTGTGCAGCACAGGGTTTAGGGGGTTGTTCTGTAGGGACACTCTGGTTGCTAATTCTGACAGCCTGAGGTCTGCCTGTTATAAAGTCCAGGACCTCGTTACAAAGGCTGAGCGTTAGACTGCATTGAATGCTAACCTGTAGTCAATAAATAGAATTCTCACACAGCCGTGTTTGCACTCTAGATGTGGGAGCTTCATGGATTGCAGTGTTGATGGCATCTTCTGTGACCGAGTTTTGGTGAGAAGCAAACTGAAGAGCGTCTAGAGTGTCCAGCATGTTCCTATGAACGAGCTCTACAGAGGGTGGTGCCATCAGCTGAGCGATCATCCGCACCGAGCTCCCTGACCTGCACTCAATCTACAGCAAGCGGTGCTGGACCAAGGCCAGGAAGATCGTGAAGGACCTCAGTCACGCCAACGACGGACTGTTCTCTCTGTTGCAGTCAGGAAAGCAACTCCGCTCCCTGAGGGCCGACACACACACACACACACACACACACACACACACAGAGACTGAGGAGGAGCTTCTTCCAGCAGACGATACGATCTCTCAACCAGAACTCCACATAGGATCAACACAGTCTCGCTACTCATCACGATGCCCATTACACATTACATATTAAAGTGCATTTGCACATTTTGCAAACCATGGAACTTTGAACTTTGACTTTATCCTGCACATTGTCTTGCTCATGATGCGTTTCTATACCCCAGTTCCACTTTCAATTCTATTTCATTTTATTATTTGTACATAATGTAAATTAAGTTTTTTTTAAAGCTAAAAGTTTTTCTATATTTTTCTATATTTGTAAAGTTTATATTTACACACACATATATTTACACCCCCTCCCCCATTTTCTCCCTAATTTAGTCGTGCCCAATTCCTCCCCGTCACTAGGGGGCGCTCCCACATTAAGGCTACCACTACCACTCAGCCGGGAGGGCCGAAGACTATCAAATGTTTCCTCCGAACCACGTGACGCCAGCCGACCGCATCTTTTCAAACTGCTCACTCACGCACCATTGGGGGCGGAGTCACACACTCGGAGGACAGCGCTATCCGCTCCTTCCGCTCGCGTGAGCTCACAGACGCCCCTAATTGGCTGTAGAGCCGTGATTAATGCGGGAGCACTATGTACCTCTCATCCCTCCCCTCTGAGAGAGCTCGGCCAATCAGCTCTCTCTAGACCTCCGGCTGCGAGAGGTTACAGCACCACCCGGGATTCGAACTCGCGATCTCCGGATGATAGGGCGAGCGCTGCACCACTATGCTACTCAGCAGGCATATAAGCATTTTCTGTGTATGACTGTATATGTGACAAATACACTTGTTATTTGAATATGAGATCTTTCAAAATACTTCATCAGTGCAACCAGTTAAGAATCATTAAAGCAGGTATATTTCTGGTACAATGGTCATTGCTTTAAGACAGGCTGGAACTGATGCTGCTAGAAACAGGTTCAACATGTCCACAATGACATCACCCAGGCTCTTAGTACTGTATGCTCCAGGGATGTTTCAGTTTTACAATTCCTGATGTGTGAAATATCTTCTACTCAGGTGGCCCTGTAGGGTTGCCAGTCTCTCAAACTGACTTTCCCGTAGTGGTTTCTGACACTGTGGAACAAACTGTTATCTATAAACATGGACGAAAAGACAAAGCGACAGACAGTACAAAAGGAAGGCGAGATAATCAGAGTTATGTTTTAAAATAGAAAAGTTTTACCCCGATGATAAAAATCATAAGAACCGTATGCTGGTTAAACCACAGATGCTAGTTTCCGTCTTGCCACTGAACAGATGCTGTGGAATTTCAGATGCAGTTTTCCCTCTCCATCACCCATCACATCTGCCCCCTGCCTCCCCCCCCCATCCCCCCCCCACCTCTGATTTTTACCCCAGATGTCCGGGGTACCAGTGTGCCATGTGGCGTCTCGTTTCGCCCGGCACTGTGATGCCAACCGTGCCAACTGCCTCCTCCTCCAACAGAATGGAAACTATGGAAACGCCACCAAGCATGAATTGTCATCATAAATAAACAGATAAATAAATAATCAATCAGAGAGGCCATAATAAAAATATAATACACAAATAAAACTGACAGGTTATGCATTAGCATATACAAATAAATAATAAGTACAAGCACACACATAAAACCAAAAAAAATTACAAATGTGTAATCTGTAAATAAAGCAAATTAAAATATTTTAAAAGAGCACAGAACTGAATCCGTATCATTTTCATTACCCCGATTCATTTGTGCCCTCCTGGTGGGGGTGGGGTCATCCTGGACAAAACCACACCCATCAGAAGAGAAACATTTCACTGTAGGATAAAAGGGATTAGTCAGAAGAACTGCAGGAGTGACAGCCAGTGAGGCTTCTCTCTAATCGGATGAGTGGAGACAAACTTTGCCAAAACCATAAATAAATGCCCCCTCCAACATAACAGAGAAACTGATTGGGTGAAAACTTTAATCTCAGTGACTTTGACCATGGATTTGATCAGATCTCTAGCGTTTCACATACAAAAGAAATCATGCAGTAAGCAGAACTGCAGGTGGAAATGCCTTGGGGAGAGAGATCAGGACAGAACAAACAGGCCTGACGTGGAGTCTAATGCAACTTAAATAACCAATCTCTACAATTATGGTGACTACAGTAAACCTTGTGGCCAAAGGTAAAATCAAAACTGTAGATAGATAGATAGATAGATAGATAGATAGATAGATAGATAGATAGATAGATAGATAGATAGATAGATAGATAGATAGATGGAAAAATGGCTTCTTAGTGCCATCAAAGGAAATATTTTTCAATGTAGGAAAACATATCTTTAATAGGTTTAAAACAAATAATAATAAATTTGTTTAAAATTATTATTATTATTATTATTTATGCTAAAAATTTTACTAACATTTCATTAGGCAAAGGTTTAATAATCATATATTTGGTTTGTTGTTATTTTACTTTAAGAAAATATAGCTAAATTATTTATATTTAAGATGTTTTAATTTGCTATGATATACTGTTTTTTTTTCCCAGTGTAGAAAGATAGATTACTTTATTATCCCTCAGGAAAATTGTAGTGCTATGGCAGTCAGTTCACAAACTGCATAAAGTAAGATACAAACAAATACGATGTGGAAGAATATTACAGCACTAGGATAAAATTATAAATCATTGCAAAACGTCATATAAAAAAGGGAATAAATAAAGACATTTGATATTCTGTACAATAGTGCAATCAGGTGGAAAATCTGAGAAATGTCCATTAAGCAGTAACATGTTGCAAATGTAATATGATCACATGTACAAGTGGAAACTTATATAACTGTACATTCATTGGCACAGTAATATATGGATTTTATCAGATTTAACAGTTGGCTGTTAACTACAGAATAGAACAGAATGTACAAGACCATATGTGTAGCAACGATTTTGGAGAAGGACATCCCGCTGCTTCAACTAGACATTTGAAGATGGCAAAACTGTTGTGTGGTCTTTTTCAGTCCAGTTGAATGTGAAAATCCCAGGATTTACAACAGGTTAATCACACACAAAACATGCAGCTTTTAAAAAATATGTTCTAAATCTGAACTCGCTGTAGTTCTGACTTTCATTTGTTTCATCTTACAGAACCTGCAAGCCTGTCATTATTTCAGCATCTGTCCTTGTGTGTGTGTGCGTGTGTGTGTGTGTGAGCAAGAGAGAGAGAGACAAAAACTCCAGGGAACTGTAGTGCCATTCCTGTTGTCATGGTAACTTCCAGAACACACTTGCCACGTAGATTATGATCATAAGAGAGATTTACTGACTTGTTTATTTTTGGATTTTCTGCTTGTTTATGTGTTTGTTTGTTTGATCATCTCATAGGACGTGGACTAATAGCTTCAGGCTATGATGTGTGCACCATAAGTCTTAAGTGAAAGTTCTCGGTCCATCAGGCCATCATTTAAAGGAAGCATGGTAAAGAGGTTTGGAGGCATCCTGGTGTGAAAAAGGTGTGTGTAAAAACACAGAAATACAGAAAGAGTGAAATAAAAAAAAAATGTGAAGAAGCATAGGATCAGACTGCATGGAGTTTCACACATTTACTCCCACACGAAGGCTTTGTAGGTTGTAAGTTGTAGGTTGTAAATTGTAGGCTATAAATTATTAACTGAAGCATGTAAGTTGACATTTTTAAAAGGTAGTTTGTGTGTTGTAATTTGTAAAGTGTCAGTTGTAGAATGTAAGTTGTATGTTGTAGCTTCAATTGTAATTTGTAATTTTAGGTTGCAAATTATAGTTTGGAGATTGTAAAATATAGCTTGTAAATTCTAGGTTGTAAGTTGTTAACTGATTATTGTAGGTTGTAAAATATGAATCATATTTATTATGTTATGATTCATATTCACATAAGTTATTATATGTGGTAACATTATGTCATTTTACTTCAATTTTAATTGAATCTGTATGTTACACAGATTATAATTTTACTTTGTAAATTGTAGGTTATAAAGTAAACTGGAAACTGGTGATTGTAAATTGTAGGTTGCAAATTGTAAAGTTATGAATTAAGTATAATTTGTAGATTATCAGTTGTAGGTTGTAAAAGTTTATGTTTTGAGTTGTAAATTGATTATTGTCAGTTTTAGGATGTAAATTGTAAGGTGTGGATAGTAATTTGAAGATTGTCAGTTGTATATTATAAATTGTATGAAGTTATTCATTGTAGACTGTAAGCTATAGTTTGTAAATTGCATGCTGTGAGTTGTTCATTAATAATTGTAGGTATACGGTTGGTTGTGAATTGGATGTTTTAAGTGTTAATTGAAGCTTGTAGGTTGTACATTGTTTAAAGTAAATCATTAATTGTAGAATAATTGTAAGGATCAGGTTGTAGATAAATTGAATGGCTTAAGCTGATAAGTGAAATTTGTAGATTGTAGGCGGTAAATTGTATGTTGCTAGGTTTTAATTGAAAATTGCAGTTTGTAAACTGTAGGTTGTAAGTTAGTGAAGATTGTAAGTTCTAAATTGCATGTTGTTACTTGTTAATTACAGAAGTTGGATGTTGTAAATTGGACATTCATTGTTAATTATTATTCAAATAATGAGTTGTATGGTGTGAAGCACATAGGTTGTAAGCTGTGCATTGTATGTTTAAAGTTATAATGTGTAATTGTAGTAATACACACAAAGTTATTGGTGTGTATTTGCTTGGACATTTATTGTGACTTTTTTGTTGTCTGTTGTGTTGTATGTCAGCACATCCCATCTGAGCACTTTCTTTTGTGTACACACAACATACTATAAAAAATCAGCTAAATTGCTTGATTCATGGTTGCAAATATTTTCATTGTTAAAACAATGACATAAATGCACAATAACAACCAGTAGCCAAACTCATCCAGACAAAGGCACAAGCAATAATAAAGTTTCATTAATAGCCCACATGACAATTCATAGGCAGGCAAACTTGTAAAACGGAAAGCATATTTTTGTAGAAAAAGTATGCACAAAACAATGATACTTCATGTAAAAAATAAGTTTTCATAAAGTAGCCAGCTATTTGCATTGCTTATTTAATTTTCACACACACACACATACACACACACACACACATACGCACACACACAGTTGAGATTTCACAAGCGTTAAAAAGCTGCGAGAGCATGGGAGGTGAGATCGTGGTACAGTTTCACAGTCCAAATGGCGCAAAGTCCTCGCACTTCTATAAGTTAAACTCCTCAAACTTCCTGAATTACTAATTCCTCACTTCTGAAACTCATAAAGGCAAAGAAAAAAAAAACGCACACAACTCAAGTCACAGCCAGTCTTTACAGCCTTGTGATCTGTAGAGTTTTTATATTTTTACAGCAACCTTGCTTCTGCTTCTGGAGGTTTATGTTTTAGTCATTACCTGGATCGACATGTTCTTTACACAAACAGAAACAGTTACGTCAGTAATTACACGAGCCGCATTATGTCTTTAAAGACAGCTTATACGCATGCTTAATTCAATTCTCTAGTTCATTTCTGGTTGAGCTATGAAGATTATTTAGGAATTTAGCAAAACATCAGTGATTTTTAAAGGTATGGTGAGTCCTTTACACACCATAAGCACTACATCCTACATGTCAAACCCTACACCCTAAATCCTACACTACCCCTTAAACCTTATTTTGTAGAGTACAGAACATCTTGCAAATTTAGAAAAAAATAATTCTGAATCGTTTATAGAAAATGACTCATAAGTTCTAGGTTTGTTACATATAAACTGAAATATTCCAAGCGTTTTTAATTTAAATTCAATGATTCTGCCCTAAAGCTTAAAATTTTGAATATTTCCTAAAATTAATCAAAAAGGAGTGATGGTAAATACATTCTGAAAAGTTTGTTCATGTAGTTTGTTCATGCACTCAGTATGTGGTCAGGCCTTCTTTAGCAGAATTACTGCACATCATGGCGCAAATCAGCCTGTGGCCATCCTGAGGCGTTACTGACAACCAGGTTGCTTTGATAGCAGCCTTCAAATAGTCTGCATTGTTGGGACGGGTGTTTCTCCTCTTCCTCTTGAAAATAGCCCATAGATTCTCTGCAGCGTACAGGTCAGGTGAGTTGGCTGTCCAGTCAAGCACAGTAATATCACAGTCAGCAAATCCGTTAATGGTAGATTTGGCACCGTGGGCAGGTGCTAAGTCCTGCTGGAAAAGGAAATTGGCGTCTCCGTGAAGCTTTTCAGCAGATGGAAGCAGGAAGTGCTCTAAACTCTCTTTGAAGATGGCAGTGTGGAATCTGTACTTGATAAAACACAGTAGACCAACTGTCAAGGTGTATGGCAACAGGAAATCTTTACCTGTTGCGAAGAATTTTAGTCATCCACAGCAAAGATTAAATATTTACAGTACCCTCGAGAAATTTTGTCACCTTTCAGGCATATGAGCAATATTCTTATAGGAAAAAAAAACAATACATGCAATAAAACGTTCAAACATACAAGACACAAACAAAACTGGAATCACATATAATGTGATTATATAATTCCACAAAATGTGATAATGGACAGTAACAGCACTAGAATGTTTAAATACAGTGGAGCCTCAGACTGCGAGTAACGCGGTTTGCGAGTGTTCCACAAGACGAGCAAAGATTTTTTATAAATTTTGTCTTGGAAAACAAACAAGTCTTGGTTTAGTATCATGTGTCACGCATGCGCTTCTTGTTTTCACGCCGAGCGTCACATGATCACAACTGAGCCACTGGTTTTGCTCTCACTTGTGCTGCGAAATTGTGGGTAATCATCTCCCCTGCTGGGTCTTAGTGCTCGTCTCTTACTGGTATAATCAACATCCATGCACGTATGTTTACTATAACACTGTGACCATGTGTGTGCGTAAAACTTATTTTATTTTGTGTTTGTATGCGTGTGTGTACAGCACGAGTGTACTGTTTATTATAACACTGTGACCACGTGTGTGTGTAAAACATAGTTTATTTTGTGTTTGTATGTAATGCGTGTGTGTACAGTGCACGAGTACTGTTTATTATAACACACATGTGTGCGCGCATGTAAAGCAAAAGAAAGTCTCATTAGAGAGATTAAAGATCCATTTTCTCTCTCTGTATCACCCTGCACTTTGTGTCTGTGTGCGCGTGCGTGTCATTGGGCACAAACACACACACACAGACTCCTCGTACGTTCGCCTTCACACACACACACACACACACACACACACACAAACTTTCTGCTCTACACAGAAACGATCTGTCACGATTCTTCAAAGGTAAAGTGCAGGTTAATTTGTTTCATTTTTACTTTACAGCAGTGTTTCCGTTCCAATCGTGTGTCATTAGAGAGATTCCTTGTTTCTTCTTCCTATAAAACAGTGTTTCTGTTGTGTGCGCACGTGTGTGAAAAAAGTGGAGGAAGGGTAACTGTGTAAGACGAGAAAAGGGAGAGGGGAGGGGCTCCTTATTTTAGCTTCACACACAAACACACACACACACACACACACGCACACACATAAATAGCGCCTGACCGCACAAATGGAAACACTTGTCTATGAGTATTTATTTTTACTTTTTTTAAAGGTAAAGTGCAGGTTACTTTGTTTTATTTTTACTTTGTATTTTGTATTAATTATTTTTATGTATTTATTTTGTTAGTGCTGTGGAACGAATAATTTGAGTTTCCATTATTTCTTATGGGAAAATACAATTTGGTTTATGAGTACCCGGTTCTGGAACAAATTATGCTCGTAATCCAAGGTTTCACTGTATATGTATTAGTCAGGTGATCCAACAATGTTTAATTACACTGTGTGTCTCAGCGTGGGGGAGAGTAGGTCTGTACAGACCACAGTACTGAGGAGAGAGCAGCTGCCTGACAAAACCTACATTCACACCCAGTTCACACCCACAACCAGAAGCACTTTCAGCAACAACACACATCTGATAATGTTATGTCATCTTAAACAACATGCCGTCTCTGCAGTAATCGCTTCCAAGTCCTCCTGAATCGCTGAATTGCTACCTAGTTGCATTGATGTTTGTTTAAATGTTTTTTGTGCTTTGTTTTTAATAACAATCCCGTGAATTGCTTCCTATCTAAACTAGCAACTTGTTAGGGCCCAAGCACTATGGCATCAGCCCTATGTCATCATAGTGTGAAGGTCCAGTGTGAAGGTCCTCTTGTTCTTCTAAGGATTATTTTTCAATTGCCACACAATCTGCTGCCATTAGGCTGCCTCAGTTTTTTGCTGCATAGCTCATACACACTTGCGCGTCTGCACTTACATTTGCATCTACATTTAGAGCTCATTAAGCTGAACAACTTTTGCATTGCATGTCATGGGCTCTACTCAACAGGAAGTCCAGTTATTTTTGGTCATTTGCAAAACACACCCAATGGATTTTGATGTTCTCCTCGTAGGTAATTTATACATGTCACAGCCCGCCAAGCCACAGCTCTGTCATGATCACTTAAACACTCCTGTTCCATGTTTCCTACCGCCCCTTATATCTCACCGCCTCACCTTCCGCTCTCCACACACCTGTGCCCCATCACTAATCATCTCCCTTATCTATTTAAACCACATGCTGACATCAACTTGTCGCCAGATTACTGAGTGATACTAACCCCGCTTTGTTTTTCCTGACCTCGCTCTCGCTTCACGTTTTGGATTCCCACACTCACGGACTTTGCATTATCGACCAACGGATCTGTTTTTGACGACTACGAACTTGGATCACGGACATTTGTCTTTCTGGCTCTGAACCTTGCTCGCCCATCGACCACGAATAAGCTCTGCAAAACCATCCACCAACCTGCAGGACTTCTCCGTGCGCTCGCCAGCTTCAACGCGAAAATCACGCTCTTGCCGGCTCCTCGCGTTTCCGCATTCATGCACAAGTCACGCTGCGCACAAGGCTCTCTCGCCGGCTCACAGTGCTTCCGCATTCCTTCACGAATCGCGCTGCACACAGAGCTCTCACGCTGACTTCTGCATTCTCGCGCAGCAACCCCTGGCGCACACAGCTTCCCGACACAGAGCAGCAAGTTTTCCAGCAACAAGCACACTTATAAAAACACCACTGCCAAGCTCTCTTCCTACTCTACATCAACCAGTACCCAACATAACCAATCTCAAGAAGTTCCTCCCCTGCACTTCTTTCCATCACAACCCACGACCCATAACAGTATAATCTGGCCATAGGAATGGATCCAGCAGAGGCAGCTCGTCTGAGGGGGGGCTCTAGAGAGCCAGGGGGCCCTCCTAGGTATTCATCAACAAGAGATCACGCAGATCAAGTCGACACTCCAAAGTATCACGGAAACCTTAACGTCACTTACCACCCAGCTACAGCAGACACGACCGCCCTCAGCACCGATCTCACAGCCTTCTCTCCCAGTGCAGGCCACTGGTCATGAACCATGCCTCCCTGCCCCACCCACTTATGATGGTGATCCGTCTACCTGTCGCTCCTTCTTATCGCAGTGTTCCCTCGTTCTTGAAGTGCAGGCGGCATAATTTCCCACTGAACGATCCAAGGTAGCTTATATAATCACACTCCTCTCAGGAAAAGGATGGGGAACAGCATTATGGGACGCCCAGGTCCCTTGCTGCTTCACATTTACCGATGAGATGAGGAGGGTTTTCGACCGCTCATTCACAGGACACYAGGTGGCARGACAACTACTTCAGCTACGCCAGGGATCTAGCTCCGTCTCCGATTATGCCATCGATTTTCGAACATTGGTGCTCTCCTGTGACTGGGACGAAAAGGCTGATTGCTTCTACAATGGACTCTCGGATTCAATCAAAGATGAACTCGCAGCCCGAGAGCTTCCATCAGACCTACAGGGTCTTATCGATTTATCGATGTCCGTAAACGTTCCCGATATGAGGCGCGCCGGCCTTTTAGTAACTTTCATACCCCAGCTCCCTCATTTACCACTCCTGAGTCACTTCCTGAACCCATGCAAATCGGTCATGCACATATTTCACCAAGGTAGCATCAACGCCGGAGGGCCTCCTTTATTGTGGCCAGTTGGGCCATGTTGTGCGCTCCTGTCCACTAAAAGGCCTGGCCTCCCAGTAGTTCTGGGGGTACAGGGGGGCCCCACGTCTACTCTTTCCCCGGACCAGCGCTCATGATTTCCTGTTATTTCCCTGATATTACCCTGACCCTTGACAAGCGTTCCTATATCACCCACGTCTTTCTAGATTCCGGGGCCGACCAAAATCTAATCTCCACCTCTTCTGCTTCTCAATTCAAAATCCCACTCACTCCCTTATCCCAACCACTCATGGTTCAGGCTCTTGATGACAGTAGACTCGCCCCGATCATGCATCGCACCTCCCCCGTTACCTTACAGTTTTCAGGCAACCACATTGATACCATCACTTTTCTCACTGTCCAGATTGTCCGCACCGATTGTCTTGGGCTTTCCATGGCTAAGGTTGCATAACCCCCACATAGATTAGCTGAAACAAATCATCCTGGGATTTGCCAATTTCTATCGCTGATTCATTAAGAATTACAGTATAGTGGTTACCCCACTCACAGCACTCACTTCGACCAAGACCCGGTTCAGTTGGAACCCCCTGGCAATCAACGCCTTCGAGGACCTCAAGCGTCGATTTACCACAGCACCCATTCTCACCTTCCCCGATCCCTCCCTTCAGTTTGTCGTAGAAGTGGATGCTTCTGAGACTGGTGTAGGGGCCGTTCTTTCTAAAAGATCATCCAAGGACAACAAGCTTCATCCTTGTTCCTTCTTCTCCTGCCAACTCACACCCCCTATAACATTGGGGACCGGGAACTATTGGCAGTCAAACTGACCATCGAGGAGTGGAGGCACTGGCTGGAGGGAGCAGAACACCATTTTCTTGTAAGGATGGACCACAAAAATCTTGAGTACTTAAGGACAGCCAAAAGACTTAATTTCTGCCAGACGCGGTGGTCACTCTTCTTCGTCCACTTTTGCTTCACATTATCATACTGGCCAGGATCTAAGAATGTCAAACCTGACGCCCTCTCCAGGCAATTCTCCACCTCGAAGCGCACTCCCACAATGGAAACCATCCTCCCCCCCTCCCCACACGGCTGGATGTGGAAGATCTGGTCCAACAGTCTCTCGAACAGGAACCAGGCCCAAATAATTTTCCCCAGAGCATGCTCTTCATCCCTGCGTCAGTGAGATCCCAAGTGCTTGACTGGGCCCACAGCTCTAGATTGGCTTGTCACCCTGGGATGACATGCACGCTTTCACTCCTGCAGCAACGGTTCTGGTGGTCCACCATGAAGGAAGGACATTAAGGAGTTTGTAGCTATTTGTGATGTCTGTTCAAGGAACAAGACGACTAGCCGCCCCCTGAGGGTCTCCTAAGACCCCTGGAAAATGCATTAAGGTGCATGGCCTCTCAGGATGCAGCCTCCTGGAGTCGCTTCCTACCCTGGGTGGAATATGCCCACAACTCGCTCCCCACCTCTGCTACGGGGATGTCTCCGTTCCACTGCTGCCTTGGGTATCAGCCACCATTATTTCCCCCCCAGGAAGAGGAAGCTGCAGTCCCCTCTGCCCAAGCCTTCGTCCGCTGCTGCAGAAGAATATGGCAGCGAGCTCATATCCAATTGCAGCGCACTGTCAGCTCCTTCCAGCGTCAGGCTAACCGCCACCACTTACCAGCTCCCAGATATCATATTGGCCAAAGGGTTATATTATCAACTCGTGACCTTCCTCTCAAGACCACCTCTAGGAAACTCTCGCCAAGGTTCATCGGTCCATTCATGATCACTTGTGTCATCAACCCATGTTCTGTCCGGTTGGACTTACCTTTATCCATGCACCGAATCAACCCCACATTTCATGTCTCACAGATTCACAGACTGGTCTCCTGTCCACTATCACCACCAACCCAACCCCCGTCTCATCCTCGACACAAAGATGGGGGTGAAGCCTTCACAGTCTGTAGACTCCTTAAGTCTCGCCACCGTGGACATGGTCTCCAGTACCTGGTGGACTGGGAGGGGTATGGCCCTGAGAAGAGAAGTTGGGTACCAGCTAGGTTCATCCTAGACCGCTCCCTTATTACTGACTTTCACAGACTCCACCCTGAGGCACCTGCTAGAATGCCAGGTGGCGTTCATAGGGGAGGGGGTACTGTCATGACCCGCCAAGCCACAGCTCTGTCATGATCACTTAAACACTCCTGTTCCATGTCCCCTACCACCTCACCTTCTGCTCTGTGCCCCATCACTAATCATCTCTCTTACCTATTTAAACCACATGCTGACATCAACTTGTCATCAGATTATTGGGTGCCTTCCATAGCCCAATTTTCCGGCGTTTTCCTAGACCTTGATTTCCTGATACTGACCCGCTTTGTTTTTCCCGACTTCCGCATTCCCGCGCAGCACTCCCTCGGCGCACCCAGCTTCCCAACACAGAGCAGCAAGTTTTCTAGCAACAAGCATGCTTATAAGAACACCTCTGCCAAGCTCTCTTCCAACTCTACATCAACTAGTACACAACATAACCAAGGAGTTCCTCCCCTGCACTTGGATCCATCACAACCCACGACCCATAACAATACAGTTGCCAACAAACCATCCCTATGTCATCTGAATACATTCAATTCAATTCAATTCAGTTTTATTTGTATAGTGCTTTCAACAATTGTCATTGTCGCAAAGCTTTACACAATCAAAATAATTATTTATGTTTGCATGAAATGTGAACGTAAGAATCAAAATGGTCAGATAGTCCCTTAATCCCTGAACGGGTCAGTTGAGACGATGCTGTAAACTCATGTCGAAGACTTTCTGTATGACATTTTATTACGTGACATCACACTGAGTGACAACATAGTATGATGCTTTTTTCAGCATCTGGGGCTTTTTGGAGGTCTAGACATAAAATTTTCTCTTTTGAAACATTGTCATAAGGATATTGGTATGTCCCCTTTAAATGCATGTGCCATGCGCCATGACCCGATACATGCACACTGTGCGATCGTTTTTTCTGGTACGCCTGGGTGCTGAGGACTCAGGGTGCTTGGGCCCGCTCATCGTTGCTTGCAACTATATTTTAACTTGAATAGCAAACAGTAAGTGTGTAAAAAGTCAGTGTTATAGTGAAATGTATTCATTTAATTCGAACAGCAGTAACAAAAAGCTAACTGGGATGTGTTCACTGATAGATTGACACTGCGTCACAAAGTCCCTGAGAAACCAAATGGCAACTCTGTTTGGCTGCAGCCTAAGCCGTAGCTAATCAGCTAGTTAGGAGTTAGCGTATGGAATCGTATGGACCTGCTTCCTGTTCTGATGTCACGGTAAGTCACATGACCTACTGTGGGCCAATAATACATTAGTGTGAGTAAGTGAGACAGAGAGAGTGAAAGAGAGACACAGAAAGAGACAGGCAAGGAGAGAGACAGAGAGAGACAGAGAGAGAGAGAGAGAGGAAATATGTTGTTTTGGTTTCAGTCCAGATCGTTAATGCAGCTCGCTGCTGATTGATGGAGTGTCAGTGGTTTAGTTTCTCCATCGCTGTGAGATGAATTGATAACTCACAAACACACACTCATACACTCACACACACACACATATATATGCATAGTTGTGTTTATATATGGTGTGTGTGTGTGTGTGTGTGTGTGTGTGTGTGTGTGTGTGTGTGTGTGTGAATGTCTCTGCAAAACAGGAGAATATCTACAGCTGTGGATGGTACAGTCACTGTTTTGTGTGTGTGTGTTTGTGTGTGTGTGTGTGTGTGTGTGTGTGTGTGTGTATTGTGAGTGTGTAAGATACAGGGAGCATTTGTCTAGGGGTCGAGGGGATGTAGTGATCCGAGCGAAAGCCTCCTGTTTTCAGTCGAGGCTCAGAGGCAGCAGATAGAGGTGCATTGTGGGTAAAAGTCTG
>QMIH01000204.1:193970-213266 GCA_003987875.1 Clarias batrachus
CATGTAGTGTTTGTCCTGTGATGGATTGGCACTTTGTCCCGACTGTAACTTGCCTTGTCCCAAAAGTCTCCGGTGGTCTCCGGTGACCATATACAGCAGTGGTTCCCAACCTTTTCTTGTTTGAGGCACCCTTGGAAAGCCTTTCAAAAGTTCCCGGCACCCTTATAAGGAAATAGATATTTAAAATCTCCGTAGCTTTTTTATTATTATTTATTTATTTGTTTCATTTCGAGAGTTTGCATGCAACAACACCTTATACCTAGTCTTATACCTAGAACTTATCCATCCTTCTTTTTCGACGCTGTCAGATAAGATGTATTCTGAAAAAAAGGAAAAAATCACAGAGGCTTAAATTAGTTTCTGATAGTTAAGTAGAGAGCGACAAACACAGTTTTAGCTTATCACAAGAATTGCACTTGATCACAAATTTACGTGCACTCGTGCACGTGCTGCTTAATACAATACCTTCTGCCTCCTTTGAGTCACCAATCAGTACTGAGGCATGCTGGCGAGTGGCGACTGGCGACTCGCTGTGCGCCCTGTCCTGTACGTGTGTTATACGCGTCAATCCACAACCCTCACTGAGGAACGGGTGGGGTGAGGTGGGGTGGAGAAGGACTCTCCGCTACCTCGGTAGTCCCCTCCCTCCCTCCCCCTCTCCCGCCAAGAGAGAATGACGTTAGTGCAATTTTTTCCCCAAAATTTTGGCGGCACCCTCAAAAGATCTCACGGCACCCCTTAGTGCCGCGGCACACCGGTTGGGAACCACTGCTTTAGGGGCTCAGTACTTTATTATGCTGGTCCATTTTGGGGGTGAAAGGTTGGAGAGCATGATTATGATTTCACAGTCTGGGCTGGAAAGAACTCAGTCTTACCCTGCGTTCACACCCAACGCGGCGAGAGCGTCAAAGTTCGCTCTCGCCGCCCTGCCCTGCCGCTCATCGCCGCGCTTCGCCGCTCTGACGTAGACCGAATGCCTTTCTTGTATTTAAAGGGGCCACAAAGCAATCAAACTTGATCTTATGGAGACTGACCAAAATGTGGAAGATAACAAGAAATTGATTGATAGAAAGAACTGTATTGTAGAAATAAACAAAGTATAAGGCATTTGTATGGTGTGGCTTCTTTACATTGTGAATTGCTAGTCTAATTTAATATTTTTTTATTATTATATTATATTTCTTATTATCTTGTCCACGCATCATTATTTTTTATTAATGTCCCTGTACACAAACAGGGACATGTCATAAATAACCGGGAAACCCTCCATTTTGCTTGGGAACTAATGTCGTCGGAACAAAATTTCAAAGGACCGTGTTCCACGGAATCCGCTCAAGCGGAGGACCTCTACTTTTTTATTGGTTGCTGCTCAACCGCCTCATAGCTCATTACCATAAAGTTGAGCTGATTTCAACTGCCTTCGCCGCTCTCACTGCGCCGCGCCGCCCTTCGCCGCTCTTCACCGCCGGCTCTCATTGAAAATGAATGACTTCTGGCCATTTTGACGCTCTCGCCGCGTTCGGTGTGAACGCAGGCTTAGCCATAAATCCTGACTTAAATCATGACACTTTGTGTGTGTGCATTTTTACTTGTCACCATTGGGTGGTGCTGTTGCGCTTGATTCTATTAATGGTATAAAGCTGTTTGTTATATACTGTACAGTATATTCAGCCCAAAAATTCATACACACTTCAGGAATAGAAAAATATATATAGCAATATATAAGGTATAGCAATATAAAATCTAGTTTTAAAATATTTATTCATGTTTCTTTTCTTGAAGTGTGTATGAATTTTATTTATTTATGTATTTTTTGCTTGTGTGTATGTGTGTGTGTGTGTGTGTGTGTGTGTGTGTGTGTGTGTGTGTGTGTAAAACTTTTTTAAACTCACGTTGCGAGTAATGTGGTTTACGAGTGTTCCGCAAACCGAGCAAAGATTTTTAATCGGAAACCGAGCAAGTATTAGTTTACGAGCACCGAGTATCATGTATCACGCACGCGACTCTTATTTTGACACCGAGCGGCAAGTGATCACAACTGAGCCAATGATTTTTCTCTCTATTGCGCTGTGGGAATTATAGGTAATCGTCTCCCCGCTGCATCCCCTTTGTCAAAATAAGAGTCCCCTGCTGCATCTTAGTGCTCGTATCTTATAATCAACATCTCCCTCTCTCTTCTGTGTGCCCCACACACACCGACACACACACACACACACACTTACTTTGTACTTACTTACACACACAGAGATCTCCCCGGCTGCACATGCGCTTTATTTACACAGAAAACTCAGCTCTGTCGTGATTCTTTTCAAAGGTAAGGTGCTGGTTCATTTGTTTGTTTGTTTGTTTTTTATTTTTCAGCAGTGATTCCGTTAGTATGCTCACGTGAGTATCATTAGAGAGATTTCTTTTCCCCCGTTAAAACAGTGTTTGCATTGTGTATGTTAGTTATGAAAGTTATAAAGCAAGGTGTGGGGAGGGAGGAGGTGTTTACTGTTTAAGACGAGGCGAGGGGCTAATTCCACACACACACACACACACACATACAAATACACAGCGCCTGCGGGCACAAACGGAAACACTTAACTGTCTGGATTTATTTTTACTTTTTTTATGTTAAGTGCAGGTTAATTTGTTTTATTTTTACTTTATTTATTTTTTTTACTTTTTATGTTGTTTTAATTATTTTTAGGTATTTATTGTTTGGGGGTGTAGAACGAATAATGTGAGTTTTCATTATTTCTTATGGGAAAACTCTATTTGGTTTACGAGTGTTTTTGGAAGACGAGCCCGCTTCCGGAACGAATTATGCTCGTAATCCAAGGTTCCACTGTATATTACATCGGCAGAGGGAGCGTCAAAACAACGCGACAGAGCGCTTCGGAGCGTTACGTCATCAGAAACGCGACGCTTTAAACAGGGAAGATGGCGGCGGCAGCGGCGCTACGGAGCGGCAGTCCGGCACGAGAGCCCGGTCCGGAGCGGGTTAAAGTGGAGGAAGGCACCGGTATGCACCACGGGGGGTGGTTTTTAACATATACCACTCATTCGACTCGATATAAACCCGGTTTTGTTTAGTGAATGTGCTGCGAACAACCCTTAGGCTGCGTTAGCATTAGCTTCAGAGCTAGCGGTTTTGTTTTGAATGGCTGCTTACAGCCGAGCTGTGACTGCTGATGGACTAAATTGGACAGTACGCTTTAAAACAATTTTTAAAAAAATAGCAGCTGTTTGATGTTATGTGTATGACATGTAATGAGGGAGGAAGTGAATCTGTCAGTGTGTGCGCTGCAGAGCAGGGAGACTTCATATAAGACTGTGGAGTGTTGGAGTGTTAGTGAAGAATGATCTAGAACAGAATCCTGAGAGGTCACGTGATTTACTGGGAGTGTCGTGTGTGTTTTTGTTGTTAAAATGTTCCTGTGATCAGTGTAAATGGTTTTTGTATATGACGTATTTTAAGTAATAAAGTTACAGCAGAGGGTGTGTGTGTGTGTATGTGTGTGTATGTGTGTGTGAGACATGATGGAGGAAAGAGGAAGATTTCTTCAGTCCTTAATCTTCTTTAGCATATCGAACACTGTAACATTTATTATAACTTGAATCGTGAATGGTTTCCCTCTGTTCCCCTGTTTAAAGTGAATGTGTGTTTGCAGAAGCGGAGAAGCAAAGCCGTGTTTCTGCCCTGCTGGAGAGGCTGCACGCCAAACACAACGCCGCACGGCCATGGCAGGAGACCAGCAAAGTCGTCCGCACCGCCATGGTATGTGTGTGTGTGTTCATGTGTGTGTGTGTGTGTGTGTGTTAAGAGTCTTTATCGAGTACTGTCCTCTTGTAAGACATTTATCTGTGTAGAGTTTATTTCATGATCGCATGGTCACAATGTTAGCTGGAGGCAAAACGGGAATTCCCTCACCTCGCGATACAATACAGAATACAGTCACCATATCTTGGTGCCGATTCAATTAATATTGCGATTCTATGAGTATCACTGTTTTACAAATATCCCGAATCAATATTATATTTTCGCCAGGTTTTGTAACAATTTTAAACTTGTAGAAAAGTTCGATGAGTGATTAAATGTAGCCCGTTCTTTATAACATTAGTTTTCTCACCTAAAAACTAAGCGCAATACTAACTAACTTCAAATACAAGAGTTTAACATTTAACTTCAAATTAAGTTAAACACAAAATTACGTTGTTATTGAGCGCCATGTGTCTTTGTCATCCGGTGTGATTATTATTTCTAAACAAACTTAGCAAATCGTTCACTCCTCCTACGCAAAAGCATCGGGTAACATTAAAGTAAAGAATTGTCTGTTTAAGGGTACATGAGTGGGTTAGCGTGACCGGTGTTACTGTTTATATCTTCATTTACTAGATCTAAATGACAAACAGTGTCTGAGGGAGCCAAAAAAAGAAAAAGGAACTGAGGGTGTATAAACTTTTAGATGTACAGTACTGTGCAAAAGTCTCAGGTGCCATATTATCTATAGTACAAATTTAGTTATACAAGTTTATTCTGTCTTCATTATTACGTACAAGACCATTCAAGAATTAATAAATAACTTTAGAGAAGAATATTTGCATGTCTGTGAAGAAAGTGATAACAAAATGTGTCCTACAGATAATATGGAGCCCAAGACTTTTGTGCAGTACTGTATACAACGATGTCCCGAAGGATTATGTGCACACGACTTTAAATACACAGATTGAACAGATGACTTGTAGACAGAGTTATCAACTTATGGTGTAGAACAACACGGATGTGTTTAGTCACCAGCGAAACGATACCTTGCATTTCTGCGTCTCCTGATTCGGAAAACTATATGTTTTTTTTTTTATGTTTTCTTTCACATTTTGGTGCAATCCTGAACAAACTTAGCAAATAATTTGCTCTTAGCACACAGGCTGCCAGCTAATGTGTGAATTGTTTATAGTGCGGTAGCTGTACGGGTCGGCAAGTCTTTTTTTTGCTCCGCCCACAAAAAATCATGGTGTTTGCTTGGTGATGGAATTGTGCTGATTGAGTAAATCTGAGCAAAGTGTGTGTGTGTGTGTTTGTTTGTCTGTGTGTGTAGGAGAAGCGTGGTGTGATGAACTCGGCCGGTCACCAGCTTCTACTCAACTGTTTAGAGACACTTCAGAGGGCGCTTAAAGGTGAGAGCGCCACGCCCATCAATCATCACTAATTAAACGCTCAGATTTTTAATACTGTAGCACTACGGCAGTGTCGTGTTCTGACGCCATCTCGGGTACCCGCTGACGTGTGTGTGTGTGTTTTCGTTACAGTGTCGTCACTGGCGTCTATGACCGACCGTCTGGAGTCCATCGCCCGTCAGAACATGTGAGTGTCCCTGCGAATGAATGACACTGATCACGCACCGCATTTTAGCCTTAGCGTCACGCCATCCTGACCGTCTCTCCACGGTCACTCGTTCTTCTTTTATTTTTGTCATCCGTCCTGTAGGTTGGGTTCACATCTGAGTCCCTCGGAGACAGAGTGCTACATCACCTCGGACATGTTCTACGTAGAAGTCCAGCTCGACAACATGGGACAACTGATCGACGTGAAAGTGGCTCATCACGGAGAAAACCCTGCGGTGAGAAAGAGAGAGAGAGAGATGGGGGGAACAGGAGAGGAGGAAGGCGAGAGAGGGGGGTAAGGTTAAAGGACAGAGAGACGGAAAGCAAGAGATGGAGAGTAAAAAAGAAACAGGAAGAGAGGTGATAAGGGGGCAGAGTGAGAGAGAAAGGGGGAGAGAGACGGAGACCAAAAAGGAGAGAGAGAGAGAGAGAGAGAGAGAGAAACTGGGGATGAGAGATGAGGCAGAGTGTAACAGGGAGAGACAGGAAGCCAAGAAGGAGAGAACAAGGGAGCGAGAAAAAGAGAGAGGGAGAAACTGAGAGAGAGACTAGGAGAGAAAGGACGTTAAGGAGAGAGCTGTACAAGGTTTTAGGACATGGTAAATGTGTATGTGTAAGGAAGAGAGAGAGACACAGTGTGCAGGGAGACGGAGTAAAACAGACAGAGAAAGCAAGAAAGGGAGAGCAAGGCAGAGAGAAATATAAAAAGATGGTGATAAAAAAGAAATATGGAGAGAGGCAGAGTGAGAGAGGGATCATGAGAGAAAATGGCATGGGAAGAGAACGAGAGAAAGAGAGAGACAATCAGAGACCAAAACCAAGAACGAGAGAGAGGAAAGAAAGATTTTGAACTCAAATGTTACGAGTCCGGAAATTCCCATCTATATTATAGAACTCGGCTGTTAGTTTGTGAACTTTTGTGAAATAATTACGTTATCGTTACATAATAAAATTAGATCAAACACATCCCCTAGAGCAGAGCTCCGCCCCTTTCCCTAAATCATCAACGAAACGCACAGATAAGCAAATATCTCCTCCTTCAGTCTGATAAAGCGAATGCTCCGTGCTGACTAACCAACCTCTTCTGTTCCTTTTCTCTGTCTCGTGTAGAGCTGTCCCGAACTCATCCAGCACCTGAGGTAACGACACACACACACACACACACACACAAACACTGGACGAACTCTTGGCTCAAAATGCTGCTGTGTCTGAGTAACCCTGCACTTACACGTCACACTGTGTGTTTGTTTCTCTTTTTAATGATCATCTTGTAGAGAGAAAAACTTTGAGGAGTTCTCCAAACACCTGAAGGGTCTCGTGAACCTGTACAAGCTTCCTGGAGACAAGTGAGACATCGTTTATGTGTTTAATAAAGTGATGAAAAAGAAATAGGACTAACATATATAATAATAATAATTGTTTTTCTCTTAAAGCAAACTGAAGACGAAGATGTACCTGGCACTGCAGTCTCTGGAGCTCGACCTCACCAAGATGATGCACATGTTCAGGTGTGGAGAAGTTCATTACCGTCCATGTCGTGTGCTAAAACACCATTATTACTGGGCAGTGCTGAAAGTGTGTTGGTTCCTGCAGGATAGCCACGAAGGCTAGCACGGTGGAGACGATCCTGCACGGCGGCGTGGGTCTGCTCACCCCGAGGAGCGGCGGACATCTCCTGTCCCTGCAGTGCTACGTCTCACCTTACGACATTTTCGAGGAGGGGACCGGCGCTCATCTCAACTACACCGATACAACCAGTGAGCACACGCACACACACTCTCTCGGGTCAACGTGTAGCAAACACGGCGTAATCATCATCATCATCATCTGCACATTTTGATCCTGTTACGGTCACGTGATCACGCTGTGGCGCATGTTTCATGTTTTGTTTGTCTGCCTCACCGGTTTCAGTGAGTCAGTCCAGGAGCACGATGGTAGAAAATGTCTGTCCTGTAAAGCTGTCCTGAAAACTGAGTTCACAGTCCAATACAGTGAGACAGGATGGCGTCCAGGATTCTCCTCGAGATTTAAAGGCGCAGGGACAAGTTATATTTGACGCGTGAGATTAAGTTCCTTAGGCGTGAGGACAGTTTTTGGACACATGATGGCAGTGTGGGGAAGGGGACAGAGATTTAGTCAAGTGGATCGGTATGCTTTATAGTGTATATCCATGTCAAAGGCGTGTAACACTCACTTTGTCGGACTTGAGAACAAATCCAACTTACAAACGTACTCCTGGAACGATGCCTGTTTGTAAGTCAGGGACTATCTGTATTAGATCAACTCATTTTGTTCATAGCTTTTTTTCCCATATAAATACATTTTATTTTAAACAATTGAGTTATAATTCCCAGACCCTTCTCCCAATTTATTGACTCATTTTATTTTCAGTCCCTCGTTCTCTCGGAGTGTGTGTGTCAGTGACTGTGGAGGGAACCTCGTCCGTCATCAAACTTCCCATCGCGCCGCTCATCACCGGCTCTCACCCAGTGGATAACAAAGGGTAAAGTGTAACTCTTAAGAGGTCACATGTTGCACTTAATTTTTTTTAAAAAGTTTACATAATTCTTTGACGTCTCCAAAATGAAATGCATGCTATCTGAAATACAGCGCCGACTCAGGGAAATGTATGTAATGGTCGTTAATTCACAATGATGTTCTCAATAATCAGCAAAGAAAATCTGATTTGCTTGTTAAAATAAATCCCTTGGGGGTCTGAGGCCTTTCTGAAGACCTGCAGTGAGTCAAGGCTGCAAATTTGACATCTTTTTAAGCTTTTTAAGTAAAGCTAATACGTTTCTTATTTATGTAGAGCACAAACTGGACTTTCATAATGTGGCTGATGTAAAGATTTTAGATTTATGTGCGACTTTTAAACATGCCAAATTCCACACAAAAAAAATACAAAAATTTTTTTATTTAATACATATTTCAACTCTAGCAAAAAAAACAAAACAAAAAAAAAAAACAGTAAAAATGGAGAATAAACAAACCAAGTTCATGAATTCCTTTTTTTTTTTCTCTTTTTTTTTTTTTTTTTCCTCGATTTTCACCCTAATTTAGTCGTGTCCAATTCCTCCCCGTCACTAGGGGGCTCCACATTAAGGCTACCACTACCACTCAGTCGGGAGGGCCGAAGACTATCACGTGTTTCCTCCGAACCACGTGACTCCAGCCGACCGCCTCTTTTTTCGAACTGCTCACTCGTGCACCGTTGGGGGGGCGGAGTCACACACTTGTTTATTCGAGGCCCTCCTGTTCTGTTGGACACGGACATGCATCAGCACATCACTTCCCCCAAACAACACGGCAATGAGCTTTCACTTACATCTGAATAGAGTCGTTTACATAAATCTTGCGTATGAATGGAGTCTCGCGCGTATGGAGACGAGATTTTGACATACGCCTGTTTTTCTTTTTAACATTTAATAACAAACATTTATTTGGAAATAAAACCGTCTACCGTTTATGTACATATTTGTTTTTTGGTTGCTACAACATGATTTAATTTACAAAAACAAAGAGGGGGGAAAAAAAGTGATTGGCATCGTCGACCCCTGAGGGTTTTAAAGCCCTGGCCAACACTGACATAAATAAAGACGATCAAGCAGCAGGGAACGTTTTATCTCACGTCTTTTGTTCTGTGTGTTCGTGCGTGTGTGTGTGTGTGTGTGTGTGTGTGTGTGTGTGTGTGTGTGTGTGTGTGTGTGTGTGTGTGTGTTTGATCACACAGAGTGGAGTCCCATCTGGATGTCTAAAACATGACTAAAAAGTTACATTTTGCACATTATAGGTCCCTTTTAATAAAATGTCCGTGATTTGTAATCTCGTCTACACTATGCGGAGGAATGTGGCGTGTCTATTCATTAAATCCGTCGGCTTCATGTTTTCCGTTTCAGGACGCCGACGTTTTCTCCGGCATCGAGCGCCAACTGCGTAGACCTACCGGCGTGTTTCTTCCTGAAGATGAAGCGGCCCATGCCCTTCTCGCTGTCCTTCATTCACAGGATGGGGAACGTTACAGGTAAGACCGAGAGACACACCTGGTACAAGGTGACGCGTCACATGCACCCATATGGAAGGTCAATAATGGGCGGAGCCAAATTTGCAATGATCGGAGGTCCAAGTTGCGCCTGTTTTTCTTCACTGATCAATCGATCATTAATAGTTAGCAATGTCTAGATGCACTTTTTTCACTTTTAGTTTTATTTGAACAGTTCTCGTGCTACAACAAATATCAACAAATTGGTAATGCAAGGCAATAAACAAAACGTAAATATTTTAAAGAAACATGATTTTAAAAACAAAACTGTAACTCCATGGAAAGAGACATCTCTCTCTGTCTTTATTTGACAAAACAATAAAACCGAGGTAACAAAAAATGTCCAATTTACAGAAGTGCAAGTGCGCCCTCTTGTGGTGTACAAGTTAATTTATGCACAAGCTATGGAGAAATATTATGCAAAACATTATTTGTTAAGTTCCTAAAAAAAAAATTGAATTAATAATTAATTGTTACCATACATAACAAGGATGCTAATAGCTTAGCATCGTGTGTCAATCATCACACCACATGCCAAGCTAATTCAGATTCTAGCGAAGAATGACGCTGGCTTACGTACACTGTACTTTTCTTTTTAGCGTCTTCAAGCACGTGTTAAGAATACATCACGTGTACAGAATAATTTAAAGATAAAAAGGACAGTAAATGGGAACTAATCCTACATGTGTAGGACGAGAAGAAAATGATGTGCGTGTCCTTTGTTATAGGTATCCCAGTGTTTGAGTCAGTTCCTGCCCTGTCCACTCTCTACGACCTCATCATTAAGAGCCAGCTCGGTGAAGAAGACGGAAACGGCGCCTTAGCATCGGCTCGATCCATGAGATTTTACGCAGTGAGTATCTGCATCTGAAATGTAAATGGATTAATCTGAGGTTTTCATCTAAGACAACATGCCTGAGATTTGACCGAGTTTGCTGTCTGGCGAGGTCGCCGCTGTCGGTGATGTAATTATCCACAATACGTTATTTTAAGAGAGGGATCATTTGTTGCTTTAGCAAGTGAGAAGTAAATAGGACGTTTTATAAATTACAGTTGTTTTTACATGAGTAAGTGATTCATAAAATAATTATAAATTTAAAAAATATATTTTTAACACTTGGAGTCAAATCCTTCGCAGTTATTGACTATCTGAAGTCTGAAACCCACAGACATCACCAAATCCAAGTTTCCTCCCTCGAGTTCCTTTTGGTTTTTGGACCTCCAGGGTGGATGGTTCAGGTTCAGGTCCCGTCTGTGGTCTGCATGCGTGTTTTATTTTATTTTATTATTGTTGATTTGAGTCCGAAAATTGAAAACAAGTTGTTTTATGTTTTTGGTTTTGGAAATTTTTGATATTTAATTTTATATTGAAAAATGTCTTATTTTATCTCCTTAATCTGTCATCATTATAACCAGGAATGACCATCAAATTGTTTGTCCACTTACTTTTAAGCTGGCATAATTGGAGGAACTTTGAAGAAAATATTGCTTTAACTGTAGGAATTATTGCCTTTTTTCCAACAAAGTTCTTGAATTGAAGCCCAATGTCTACGCTTCAGTCAGGCCTTCTGTCACACTGCATCTGTTGTGACTATGTACCATGGCACAAAAGAAAACTGAAATTTGTCCACATCGCTATGGCCCTGACTTTTCATGAAATATAACTAGCTGATAAACCTTAGATGCACTGCTTAGTGCCTTTATTTCATTTGATAAAAACCATTCCAGTACTGAATGATGAGACCAGTACTTTGTGTTCTGCATTAAAAACATTTGGGTTTAAGATCAGACGATGGCTAGACGATGGATCAGAATTTTAGTTTTAATTTCCAAATTTAAACTTTGAGCATTACACTTCGATGGTCAGACCATCAAATTTAGATTTAGATGTGACAGTATTAAAGTAAAAACAAAAATCTTAATATTTCATTGTAATGTTTTCAACTGAAAAATGGTTGGGTTTTAACAAAAGGCACTATGTTCTAAGTTGTTTAACATGTGTAGATTCTGATCTTTCTTGTATTAATGTTTTAAGTTCAAACCCAAATGTCTTTTGTAGGTAGCTAAAAGAAAAGAGATGGAGGCTAAATTTGTGAACCAGGTAATGTCCTGTGAACCTGCCTGGCTATCTACAGGACATGTGCGATACAAGCTTGACAGAACTATTTGAACAATATGGCAAGTGTTCATCTTTCCCGTGACTTATCGAGTACATCGGGTGCTCTCATTTAAAAGCAGCTGGGTGATTCAGCCTGACTGTGGCTTATAAACATGCTGGACGCCTCATCCCTGTTGTGAGAGTCCACACTACGCACTCCTTGCTCTTCCAAGTCATTTAATCTTGACTTCCAAGTACATTTTAATCTTGTAGGTTATTATAACTACGCGCCTAACAGTTCACGTTGCTTTGTTTTCTTAAGTCCCTGCCTGGACAGCAGCACTGCTACTTTCTGAACGGAGATGCTCCAGTGCAGGACGGGAACTCTCTGCAGGGGGCACTGGTGTCCAAAATCCCATTTCGACACCCTGCTCATGTGCCTGCTCTGCTGGATATAATACGTCACCAGGCAGCTTATAACACACTGATTGGAAGCTGCGTCAAAAAAACCTACATAAAGGAAGGTGAGCCTGACGCCTCAAAGTATTTAAGGAAGAACTTTTTCCTTTAATGCGTTTCTTGAGTTCACCCCTGACCTGTATTGGTCAGTTCGTTAACGAACTTCCGGAAAATTCTGCAAATTATACATAATATGGTCCATGTGGGGATAATTACCCCATGCAAGCAAAGTTGTTAAGTGGTACTGTCGTTTCTATAGATGCTCCTGGGCTGCTGCAGTTCGAGGTCTGTCCGTTGACCGACTCCAGCTTCAACGTGTCCTTCCAGCATCCTGTCAATGAGTCTCTCGTATGTGGTAAGGGTCGATTTTAATGAAATTTCAGAGATTAGATTTAGATTGACCTCTTTACTTGGACTCAACTTAAACTATTTTGTCTACCTTTCTCTCTCCTCCTCTCTCAGTTGTAATGGACGTAATCGACTCACGGCAGGTCGCATGTAAGCTGTATAAGGGTTTGTCTGATGCTTTGATTTGCACAGATGAGTTCATTACCAAGGTGGTTCAGAGGTAAGTCCGGTAGTGTACCCTTGTTTTATTTTAACTTTGTCATACTTTCTTAACAAATAACCTGCGGGTATATGTATAGACACGATATACTTAGAATATGATATGCTGCTCATCAGAAAGAGAATAAATGTTTGAACAGGAACAAATATCAATTTTTTTTGCAACTTTTACATCCTCAGATGCATGTCCATTCCTGTGACAATGCGTGCAATTCGTCGCAAAGCAGAGACGATTCAGGCAGACACCCCAGCCTTATCCCTAATAGCTGAAACTGTGGAGATAATGGTGAAAAAGAATCTTCCCCCGACAGGCAGCCCTGGTTACATGGGAATGGGCGCAGGACCTGATGGGAGCAACACAATGGGGCTAACTAGTGTCGGGGAAGCTGGTACACCTACAGGAGGCAGTAGCGCTGGGAATTTGGGTGCAGGTGGGACTTTCCAAGGCACAATCAGCTCACTTTTCAGCATGAATCACCAGGGAGGTTCGGTCGTAGAAACTATGGGACAGATGGGAAGTCAGCCGCAACAGCTACAGCAGCAGCTCCAACCACAGCACAGCCATGGTTCGGATGATTTTAGCAAGGTGACTCAGAACCCAATACTCACTAGCCTTCTGAAGATAACAGGAAGTGTAGGGTCTAGTCCCACTCCCCAGGGCTCTGCTGGTTCACAGCCACACCAGACCCCACCACCAACCACCTCACCTGCTAGCAATACTAAAAACCATCCCATGCTGATGAACTTGTTAAAGGACAACCCTTCACAGGACTTTGCAGCCCTTTATGGTAGCAGCCCTCTAGAAAGACAAAATTCCTCTGGTTCTCCTCGTACGGACAGCCAGGGTCAGCCCTGCCCTGGTGGAGGCACCAAAGGCAAGAAGAAGCGGCCAAGGGGCACTGATAAGGGTGCAATGGGACCAGGAGCAGGGATGGGAATGAAACAGCAGGCCCAACAACAGCAAATGGGAGGCGTAAGCCACCAGCACCATCACACACACCCTCCCCCTGAAGATGATTTCCATCGTGCACTCTTTTCCATGGATGTTGATGCCTCTCAGAATACCATTTTTGATGTCAATCTTCCAGGTGATGGGTTAGACACTCCTCACAGTATCACCCCAGCTCCAAGTCAATGTGGGACCCCACCACCGGGTTCTGGAATGTCTTACCACCCACAGACACATGGTCAGTCTCAGACGCAAATTCAGGCGCAGCCACCAGGGTCTATATCTCGTATGGGGCGGCTCTCTAGCTCTGAAAGCATTCCTACGGATATACATGACATTCTCTCTGATATTCCTGATCCAGCCACCAAAGGGAGTGGCGGCAGCCATGGGCAGCATCACATGGGTGGGGAAGAAGGAGGTTCTCTAGACACTCCATTAAGAGATTCTTCTAGCTCAGGTCAGGGCAGTGCAGTATTCGAGGCTGACCTTTTTAACACCAACAGCAATGAAAACACTTACACTGATCCAGCAGATCTAATTGCAGAGGCCGCTACTGCGGCAACTCCAAATAGTGATGGATCGATGCATAATTTTTACGCGGATGCAGACTTTGGCCATGAATTGCTGCATGAACAGGGAACCTTTGCACCAGCAAATTACTTTGACAGTTCACCTAGTTCAGAGCCAGATATTGACCTTGTTAAGAGTTTTAGTGGGGGAAGTCAGCAGAACACGCCCTCAGGCACCCCTCAGAATCCAACTTCGCATGGTCGTAGCACACCTGATGCTCCTCTAAAGGATCCGTTTGATGTTAGCATGGTTTTTAGTGGGAACAGTGGAGGAGGAAAACCTTTGCTAGGCCCAGGGCCAGATTTGGGTGATCCACATTCTCATGGAGGTGGCAGTCAGAGTCCACTCACAATGGGCATGGCAGGATTTAGCAGTGAGTTTAAAAGTAGTGAAGTAAAGGTCAAACAACAGCAGATGAGACCAAAGGAGGATAATGGGGGAGGTACCTCTGGGATGATGATGGGAGGAACAGGCTCTGCTGAAGGAAAGCAGATAAAACGTAGTCGTACACCGTCTAGTGAGGGAAAATCGAAAGAAAAGCCACCTAAGCGTAAAAAGCTCGATCCAGAGGGCAAGTCTCCCTCACACAGCTCTGGGGGTCGACCTTATACCCCTCCAAGTGGAAGTGTCAGTTCAGGAGGTTCAATGAGTGGAGGTGGGTCGAAATCCCCAGGCAGCTCAGGTCGTTCTCAGACCCCACCAGGAGGTGCTACCCCTCCCATACCTAAAATCACAATACAGATCCCCAAAACCTTAACTGGGGGAAAAACTTCATCTCATGGAGGTTATACATCAAGCAGCTCAGCAGCTGGAAGTACTGGTGGTGCAAGTGGCACAAGCAGCAGCAAAAGCCACCATTCTCACTCTTCTTCGTCGTCAGGAAAAATAAAGACCAGTAAGGTGGAAGGCTCCATGGGACAAGGTAACAGTTCTAAGCCACAAAGTACGGGTGGAAGTGGTAGTGGCATGCCCCCTCAGTCCAAAAGCTCTTCTCTTGGGATGGGTTCAGGTAAACCAGGCTCTTCCCCCATCACCAAGCATGGTATGTCAGGTTCAGGCAGCAGTGGCAGCAGTGGATCAGTTAGTGGGAATAAAATTAGGCCTCAAGGAGGCAAGCCCCCTGGATCACTGATAAACCCTAGCATTAAGCCGAACATCTCTCCTTCACACTCTCGGTCTGGGAGTTCTGACAAACTTTCCTCCCCGATGAAGCTTGGGCAAGGTCAGGTTCCAGGTACGCCACCATCCTCAAAAGCTAAGTCACCAATTGGTTCTGGAAGTGGGAGTTCCGGGGGCTCAAAGTCTTCCTCTGGCAGTGGAATGGGTTCCCAGAAACAGTTAGGAAGTGGCTCTTCCTCTGGTTCTTCCTCCTCTTCCACTTCATCTGCTAGCTCCTCTTCTTCATCAGGCTCTATGTCATTTTCCTCTGGTGGTCAGTCACAATATGGAGGAAGTGGGGGTGGTGGTGGAGGAGGAGGTGGTGGAAGTTGTGGAGGAGGTGGGGGGAACAACCCTAATGCCAAAGGAAAGTCCCCTAGCCGAAACAAAAAACCGTCCCTTACAGCAGTCATTGACAAGCTGAAGAGTGTCGGTGGTAGCATTGGTGGAGAGGAATGTGAAGGAGGTGGAGGAGCAGGTGGTCCTGGCAGCAGTGCAGGGACTGGAGGTGGAGCAGTACCTCCAAATGTTGGTCCTCCAAAACGAGACAAGGTTGAAAAAGAAGGAAAATCTAAAGGGTCTCTTTCAACAGGAAACTCTGGGGATAAAAAGATGATGGACCCAAAAGGTAGCGGAGTGAGCAGTACTGGTGTGGCGAAGATTATCATAAGCAAGCCAGACGGAGGTTCTCCAAGCATCAAGTCCAAAGTAACTCTCCAGAAGCCTGGTGATGGCTCATCTGAAGGTTCCATGCGCTCCCAGCATTCCGGCCTGAAAGCATCTCCTCTTTTCAGTGGCTCAACACCAAAGCATGATCGCAGTTCCCCAAGCCACAGCCGCTCGCCTGGATATACACCTCTGTTCCAGGACAGTGGGAGTGAGTCTGGTAGCAGTTCAGTGGCAGAGAAGTCCCACCAGAACAGCCCCAGCTCTGATGACGATCAGACTATGAGGCCACTGCAACCGCCACAGGACTACATGTCGGTCAGCTTGGGAGAGAAACACAAGAAGCACAAGAAAGAAAAGAAAAAGCAGAAAGATAGAGAACGGGACAGGGACCGAGATCGGGATAGGGACAGGGATCGAGAGAAGGAGAAGAAAAAATCGGCAATGTCCTGCGGTCCCCCATCACACCCAATGAAGGCAGAGAGCTGGTCCAGGTCTCCAATGTCATCTTCAGAACCATCTATATCTTTGCACAGCTCTGAGCGTACCTCACGACAGAGTCCTCCCTACATGCACACTGAGGACGATGATCTGATGGACTCTGCTCTAACGGGCTCCAACTTGGATCCCTTCAAGTAGAGATTGTCCCACATGTTTTTACCATCTTTTTCATAGGTTTTTGTTTTTGGGTACCGCTGTCATGGTCCCATCACTTTAAATGTATTACGCTCCATTCTTTTTAAATGAAGATTTTAAAGATCAGATGGAGACCCTACTTTTAATATAGTAAGGTGACACGATACGCATTACGGTTTGTATTTCATGTATCTTCCGCTTATTACGGGATACAAAAAAAACAGCCTCCCAATACCGGTGATGAAAACTTAGACTCAAGTTCAACTTGTTTAAAAGGATCTAAATTATTTTATAATTTTTAAGTTACATTTTGATTTTTTGTTTTTGTGTTTATCATCTAACTAAAGAGCACTAAATAAATGTGCTGTTTTTAAAAGATGTGTTAAAAAAAAAGTATTTTCTCTTGAAGCGCTTGTTTCCTGAAATCATGTCTTTTGTAAGCGTTATGATTTTAATAAGATCTTTGTCATGTGCTTTTAGCTGGTTAAAATTTCCCTCATCATATGTAAATATTTGTACATGGTCATTCAATATACATGATTGATTGAAATAAACTTTGCTGGTGAATTAAACTTTAATTTTAAATATGAAAAGTGTGGCGTCTTTGGAAGTGTTTGACCGCTCCACCAATAGGGGTCAGTATGGTCTCAAATATTACTCAAGCACTTCAGTAACGTGTCAAACAGCTCCTTACACCTGGAACGTTCTTCGATGCTGTAATTAAAACAACTTGCACCTTCATTTAAGAAACGAATGAACAATTAATTAACTAATTATTATTTTTTTACACCCCTTGCTATGTTGTCACTGGTACCAAGGGTGAAAGTAAGAGTTCAGTACTGTCTTCAGAAGTAAGTAGAGGCTTACGTTATGCCATTTAGCAATGTAAAATATAATACATATGACAGGCTGGATAATGACAGTGGCAAACATTTTGTTCAACTATATTTAAAAAGATCAATACAGCAGTATAGTCCAATCATTGTCCTATAATTGTTAAAAGCATTAATATTATAGCTGCCTATTTTTACTTTTTTGTTAGTTTTTTCTGCTCCTTCTTGGGCTCTTCGAGCCATGGATTTTGCTAATGATAAAACAATCTCCATCAGTCTTCTCAGTGTTTAACACATCAACACGGCACAAAGGCAGCTTGTCATTGACCTTTTTTTTCCACAATAAATTTTTAATCAGATTGGAATCCGGGCTGCTTGCTGGTCATGACATTGAGTTGATCTGCATTTCCTGAAGAAAAGCTTTAACGCTGAGAAATGACATCATCACAAAACCTTTTTTGAATGAACAAAGTATATATAAATTAAATAGTGCATTGGCCGTTGAGGTACTGATTGATGTCCCCCTCCTCGTTTACCTGCCACGCAAACTCATACCATAGACGAGTGGGAGAATTGGATTGTCGTCCTCAGGCAGTCGCTTTTACGTGGTTCATTAGAACAGAGCCAGACCAAAGCTCCAGCATCATCTCCTCGGCTAATGCAGATTCCTGGTTTATCATGCGATATCACTTTCATCCAATCACCGCCACTCCATGATTGCTTCCCTTCAGCCCAGCGTCGCCGTGTTTTTTTCTGTTTATGTATCAGTGCTGCGTTCATTCGGTTTATTTAGCGTTTATGTGCATCCCATTTCATTCAGCTGATTTCATCTGCTTTCATATCTGAGATTCTCAATAGGGTCTGGACTCTCTTCTCTCCAGTCCACATGTTCTGTTCGCAGCTAACGCGAGCTACAAAGCTAACTAGCTTCTAACACAAGCCTGAATCTCAAATGCCTTGATCAAGGGCACTACTTTGCGTGTGGAACAAGGGATTGTACACACTCAAATTATGCACCTCAAAGTGCATATTTCTTTTTGGGATTCGACCCCATGGAACATAGCGGAGCTGATATTCTAAAGTGTAATAAGGTGAAATATGCAGTAAGTCCGGTGAGTTCTCATGACTGTCCAACAAGCAAAATAACTGGTCGTACCGTTGTGCTGAATATCAGCATGGCTATGATACAAAATGTACATATGTACAAATATATATATATATATATATATACACACACACAAACCTTTTTGACATGAATAATTTTGTAAAATCTCTTATTCATATTAGCCTGATATGTGTGTGTGTGTGTGTGTGTGTGTCATGCAGCATAGCCTACTGGATGGGATTTAGTTTCTTTTAATCCCTCTTTCACATTACTCCCACCCCCCTTCCGTACACACACACACACACACACACACACACACACACACACACACTCTCATATGAAAGGTGATCAGCTTACCACGAGAAGCAGTCTTCTGTTATGTCTGAACTCTCAGCTAGGCACTGAAATCACCTGACCTCTAATTTTCTGTTGAATTTGCATAAAGCCTCCTCTCTCTCTCACTCTCTCTCTCTTGCTTTTCACTCTCACTTCCTCTGCTACGCTGTTTGTTACACTCTCTTCCACTCTTCCTTGATTGCACGGTGGTGTAATGAAGTGGACCGTCCTGCCGGAGGGGACACGGGCGAGGCCGTGCTAAAACACTAGTGATGGCGTGGATGATGCGCTGGATTATCACTGACCTTTTCCCTCCAAACAGCACTAAACGCATCCGTCACGGCCGTGTGTGAGAGCGGCCCAGTCTGAGTCCTGATTAGCGTGACCTGTATACAAATGTTAAATTAATCAGATGGTGAACAAACAGGCAATTCATCACAAAGAGCAAAAGTGCTGCTCATCACAAAGGCTCCTCTCAAAACCCCTGCCATAGAACCCCCCCCCCCCCCC
>QMIH01000204.1:213322-223322 GCA_003987875.1 Clarias batrachus
GGGCCCTAATCAGCGCCTGGAATTTGCATTTTATATTAACGCTGTGTCGACTACATTACTAACAGCTTGATTTGTTTGCTTCGGATTCATTAATTCATTTATTTGCACTAGCATAATGGAAGATGTTTATGAAATGTAAAGTGCATTATGCAGCTGATTTAAAGGACACACATGTTGTGGAAACACTCGACAAGCCCTAAAGGTCGCAACAGATCACGGCTAATTATTGATCATTAAATAGTTTTGCATATTCTGCACTTCTAGATCCCTTTGCTCTACATGATTAAATACACACTCCATTTCCTTTAGCACGTGAGAAATGTGTGTGAAAATGATTCCTCGTGCTCCCGGAACCACGCTTTCACACTTTAGGTCCTGGAATACAGCAGAAAGCCTCCACAGATGTGATGTGCTGGTGATTCAGGACATTCAGGTGCTCAGCTGACTTCCTTTTATTGCCACATAACGTTGCTGAGTCTCGACGTCCGGTCCTGCTCGCCTCGTCCCACCGTCTCTCAGGGATCGAGGAAGACACTCATCCAGACTCTTTTCTGTTCCGGGTGGAGCAACGTACTTCCTCTAGATGTCCGTACCGCGCAGTCTTTGACAGTCTTTAAACGACGGCTCAAGACGCATCTGTTTCTTCAATACTTGGTCTAATTGTCTCATGTCTATTAAGCGTAAAAGCCCTGCTTGTCCATTTGTCAGGATGTAATTTCATCCAGCATTAAAGGGATCCATTTATGCTTTTCTTTCCAGCTACAAGGCTGGCGGTTGCGCAATATCCTCCCAGGCTGTTATCGGTTCCTAGCCCAGTTCTAGTAATTTCCTCAGTTGTTCTTTCTTGCTTGATGCAGGACCTGAAAACTCACTCGTAATAACAGACCACAATCGTGATAAATCTGCAGCTTTTAATGTAATAATCCAACAAACGCAATAAATAGCGATTACATTCGGGCGATTTGTTAAGTTTGTGTGAAGGTGAAAATGTTTCAGCTTTCAAAACTGTAATAACTTCCCACAAATGTACTATTGCTTTAGTGGGATATTTATTGTCACATTAAAAGCCGCAGATTTCTATTCATTTGGCAGGTGTTCCACTTCCATGTTCCCAAAGCCACCGTTTCTAGGGAACTATAACCTCCAAGGCCTGTAGAATAATAAATCCCAATTATCCCGGGTCTCGATGTTACAACCTCACAAAGGACTGAAGTATCTCCCAACATCAATGTGTATTAAATAAGTATAGATTTTGATCATGAACTCTGGTTATTTTTTTCTCCCAAATCTAATCATCTGTCCCTATCCCCTCCCACAGAAACACTCTCTACTGACTTTCACATTCTTTCTCTGAGACAACCTTTATGACACGGAGTGAAGTATATACCCACGGCTTCCGCTATCCTCTCCCTACAATCAGGCAAACACTTTCCTGTCGCAGCACTCGGGAGCCGAGCCACGTGGCCTTAATGAAGAGGATACGCTGTACGTCCCTGGGAATGTAGAGCTCCAGAATCAAAGAGCTGTGCTATACGTTTGCAATGAATTATGGGGAATGCGCTCCGCCGCCTCGGTCTTGCTAGAAGGGATTTGATGCGATTAGCATTTGGGATGTTTATTAAAATGGTCCAAGTCAGAACACTAACAGACATGAAGCCTAGACATGAATTACACAACCTGTCTCTTGGGTTTTAATCGCTCATGTGAGAATAATTGGCATAATCATACACACAGAGGCCAGCTGAGGTTTTATTTATTTATTTTTTTAAATAAGGGTAATGATGCACCGCTTCATCCTCTGACCGTATCAGAGTAAGTAAGTACAAAAAAAGATCTACAGGAGAATACAGTATACAGAAACGAAAACGCTTCCTGATTAAGCGTCTGGAGACAGTGTTATGATCTGGGCTTGCTTCAGTCGCTCAGGTCGAGACTCAGAAGTCAGCTGACCACCTGAACGGACTGAATCCATCACCATATAATGTTTTTTTTTTCCTAGACAGTGAACGAGTGCTTCCGGGAGCCTGAGGAATCATTTTCATGGGTCTTGACGTTAACCACATTGGACGTCTTTGGGATGTTGGAAAGGTGGATTTGCCCCCTCATCATTAATACAAAAAATTGATGGAAGTCTGGATGGAAATCATTGTTGTGACGGCGCATTAAATCATCAAATCAATTCCAAAGCAAAGGCACATCATAATCCAAATGAAAGGCGATCCAATTCAATATTATTGTGCAACGTATATATATATTTTTTTGGTCAGTCTGTGTATGTGTATGAGCTCCAGCAAAGATCAGGATCCTTATCATGAGGCAATAAAAAAAAAAAAAATCACATTTTTATAATTTAGCAAATTGCACATGTTTGTGCCACAGCAGCCAATCAGAATTTAGAGGAATAGTTTTGGTATTCAGATGCCCGTGGCAGGTGAGGCTTGTGGCTAGCTCGTTCAAAATGTCAGAAAAGAAGAGGTTTGATCATGTGCTCATAACAGATAAATGTTACATGAGAAAGAGATTTGTGATTCTGAATTGTTTAAAGAAAAAAAAAAGAATCAAAAGCTGTAAATGAGAAGGACGGTGGAGGCGGAGCCATAAATTGCTGCCAGGATGGGGTCACCCACGGTCACGGGGCCTCGGAGCCAAGAACGTCTCGTTCTACTCGCTATGGTGAGAAAATTAAAGGGGAGGATGAGCAGAAAGGGGGAACATGGGAACATTACCTGGAGGAGCTGGAGAAGAAGAGATGTGTGTGTGTGTGTGTGTGTGCGTCCGTGCGTGTGTGTGTGCGTGCGTGTACGTACGTGCGTGCGTGCGTGTGTGTGTGTGTGTGTGTGTGTGATTCACAGGGCCCACCGGGGACAGAGATGAAGCTATTCTTTTGATGTCTTGTTTTGTGTGCTGTTATTATTAGTGTTTCTGCAGACAGACTGCAATCAAACTTTCACACATCTTGGTTTTATAATCATATCGACTAGTCCTTCAATTTATAAGTTAATGTGTGTGTGTGTGTGTGTGTGTGTGGTTGCTATTAAAGTGATTAGACTGACTTGTGTGTTTATGCTCACATAGGCTTAAGTGATTTGCTCATCTCATAATATAAATATCGTTGTGTTTTCTGGCTCGGAGAGGGACAGGTCACCTTTGTGTGTCCCGAGAGACACTGATATGTTTCTCGCTGGTGACGCACGCAGCAATTACAGTTTCATTGTGAGACTTTGTTTGGAGGGGGTGTTTGTGGGGTGTCTGGCGGGGGGTTAGGAGCGGGGCTACAAACCCTCTCAGTCCCAGGGCCTGACAGCAGGTAACGGTGAGACCGGTGGATCTTGCACAAAAAACCCACAAAAAAAAAAGAAAACTCAACTTCAACTTGTCATATTCTGAAAATATTCTGAGTTAGTGCTGTATATTGGCGGCACGGTGGCGTAGTGGTCAGCACCGTCGCCTCGCACCTTGAGGGTCCGGGCTCGGTTCCCGCCTTGGGGTCTGTGTACATGGAGTTTGCATGTTCTCTCCCCATGTGCTTGGTGGGTTTCCTCCGGTTACTCCGGTTTCCTCTCACATGCAGGTTAGTCTAATGTTCCCAAACTGCTGGTAGTAAAGATATGAATAAATCCAGTCATCACCATTAGCAGCGCGGGCTCTAGTTGGACTACGGAGGGTTTCACGTGCGTGGATGTGTAGCAGTGCGAAGCCCCGCCCCGTTGACTGACGTCACCACATTACTGCGTCCAATTACCAGCGGAGGGCGCGTGCTGAAAGTTCTGAGAGCGCGAGAGGCGAGTAGCGCGTAGAGGTGTGTGACTGTAGTGGATGTGTGTGTGTGTGGACGTGTGTGTGTGCACTTCGCCACTTTAACGTAAAAGATTTGAGCAGTTCGTCTCGCGCGAGGCTGGAATAATAGCTTTCTTTAAGCAGACGCTCCAATGAAGCGTTAAAGGGACACGATGACGTCACGAAGACTTTGATCTCCCCGCTATTAACGGACTTTATGGCGCTTCGGCTTCGTGTTTAAAGCGAGTCTCGCGCGCAGCCCGGTGACGTTGGGCGGTGAAACTGCGTCAGAGCGCGCGCGCGCTCGCGCTCCTGCCGTTAATTCAACAGAGGAAGAAACGCGTCGTCTCGCGTTCGAGAAGAAGAAGAAGAAGAAGAAAGAGGAATAAAGATGACGGAGAACGGAGAGAAGGAGAGCGAGCAGCAGCAGCACCGGGACCCGCAGCGCTCCCCGGGATCCGGTACCGTCCGGCCCGAGTCCAAGGTAAGGAGGGCGCGCGGGCTGGAGCGCGCGGGCTGGCGCGCGCCTTCACAACTCGGGACTCGTTCAGACGCGTTTATGTCGTTTTCACGGAAAAACAAACAAACCTCTTACTAATGAAAGGGTTCTGATGTAATGAATTGAGTCGTGCGGGTGTCCGTGGTGTCCGTGGTGTCGGGCTGTGACGGGTCTCACTGAGCCACTGACAGGTTTCACACCATCGAGTTTCAGTCATTTCATTTTTACTGTTTATTTTCTCCACTTGAATAAGATGTTTATGTTTATGTGTTTATCATCTGTGTGTCTGAATAAGAGATTAAGAGCAGAACAGTCGGTGTGTGTGTATGTGTGTGTGTGTGTGTGTGTGTGTGTGTGAGGCAGCACTGACCAGCAATAAGACAATTAAAAATAATGAGACCAGCAGCCCAGTCTGAATAAACCTGCATCCAGTCTGACCCGACCCGACCCGACCCGATCTCAGTGAACCAGACTGACGGAGCAGGAACAAACCTGTCATATAAATCTTAGGGACGGGAACCAGCAGTCACCTCCTGATACGATATTATCATGATACCTCGGTGCTGATTCGATTAAAATTGCAAACTTATATCACGATTCTGTAAATATATCAATGCAATAGAACATTTCCCCCATTATACCCTTTTAAAAAGTTTAATGAGTAATTAGTTAGTTTCATCATTAGTTTTCTCACTTAAAACCCGAACCCAGCATTTAAACACTACAAACACTAAACTTCAAATACAAGAGTTTAACATTTAACTTGAAATTAAATTCAACACAAAGCTACAATGTTACTGAGCATCGCGTATCTCTGTCATCATCATCATCATTATTATTATTACTAAACAAACTCACTCGTACCACACGGGATGGAAGTGAATTATAAACCAGATTTATAAATCCACTGCAGGATTGTAAAGAGACACGGTGACTGTCTATCACCTCGAACGCCTCCAAAGTCTCAAAGCTCTTCAATTACATTTTAGATTAATTAGCTCTCTTGCTGGTGTAAGTGTGTGTGTGTGTTTGTGTAATGAGTGGGTTTGAGACTAATTCGCTCAAAGAGTTTGGAGATGAACTTAGATCGGAGGCTTTTAGCTCACACAATTTTTTGTTGACATAACGCCGTAACCACGTGATTCTGTGACGTCACTCTGAAGCTTCTGCGCTCTGTACAGCATGGTTTATATCTGTGGCTGATCGGCTGATCACCGGTCACGGCCAATCACACTGAACACCAGCCAGATCTACTACATGATGTCAATATGTCATTTCAGTTACATATTGCAGTTCTTTTATTGACAATTCATGTATGGGAAAACTGTTGCAGTTCCTCTATAATCCTACAGGGGGGGTGTGTGAACATTTCACCCATTGGCATGAAGCTAATTATTTGCTAAATTTGTTTTAGAATAGTAATATAATCTAAAAAAAAAAAAAAAAGGTTAAATATTGAATCAGAATATTTATAAATTACAATTATTAATGATCTCCTCAACACACTCAGATCTCTAATCAGAAAGATTTCAGTCAGATTGAAGAAGTAAACACTGTGTAAACACAGCTAGTGTAAAGTAGTACAGAAGTAGATTGAGCTGAAGGTGAAGCAGGACTGAAATAGGAACTGGAAGAAGAAGAAAAAAAAACAGGGATTAAGAGACTGAAGAATTAAAGAAAGAACATGATGATTCAGGAATACCTTCAAGGAAAATAAATGTTTGTGTCATTTTCATGTCTATTTCAATGGAAAGGTTTTTGTGTGTGTGTGTGTGTGTGTGTGTGTGCCTTGAAAAGAAGTCGTGCACAGAATCTGGAAAAGAATAATATTATTTATAGATTGAACTGAATAAAACACTGTGACAGAAATCTCAGGAGTGATTGTCGGCTTGCTCTGCGCTGAGATATGAAGGGTTTTGTGGAACAGACATAAAAAAAACCAGAATCGAGCGACGTCTAGTCACAGAGTGCGCTGGCGTTCCTGACACAGCCTGTACACGGCTGAACATTTCAGCATTTTTATTATACCTCTCTTTTTGCTGTTCATGATAAACATGCAGCTGTCTGTCGGAGACAAGCTAGACGTTTAGGAGATAATGGAAGAGGGAACGTGGTGTTGTGCGAAAGCAGTGAGCAGAAGCAGTACATGATGTAAAAAGAAAGGAACAGGTCTGTCGGAGAAAACAACCAAATCATCTGAACAGAAGTTTAACAGTCCTCTCCCATCTAAAATGTCTCGACATGGCTGACTCCTGAAAGCCCGATGTTGTTTGCTGGATCTACCAGGTTGGATCTACACTTGTTAAAAGATGAGAGGGATGCTGAATTCACAAACAAGTCAAAATATAGTGGAGTGTGTTTTCCACGTGAACCGTAATTGGTCCAAAATAAAGCTCTGATGGCCAGCAGATCCACAACACCAGTTTGTGTTCCATCCTTCTCTCCTTGAAAGTTCTCTTCTGTAATTGTAGCTGTTGAGTGTGTGTGTGTGAGTGTGTGTGTGTGTACTACATTGCTCCTCAGATGCACACCAGCAGCTGTCTGATCAAGTCGCACAGCTGGTAAATTACCACCTTAACTCTACATCATCATTATTCTGGGTGATTTCAACCACGCAAACTTCTCCAAAGTGCAGGAAAACTATAAACTGTTAATCTTGTGTCCAGCTGCAGATGGGAAAACTGGATCTTTGCTGCAGTACAATAAAAGATGTTTATGCGATTGTCCCTAGATCATCATGAAATCAGTAGAACTGTAACGGCTCTTTAGTGAAGGAGCTGGGAGAACATCAGGCGGTGTAATGTTCTGCACCAGCTTTCATTATCAGTTCTACTGAAATTGTTCTTAAATATCACGGAACACCACAGACGGGTCAGGACTCGGCAAGAGGACCGATCTCTGAAAGCACAAAGACACACACATGAGCATGGGTGCAGGACTGAGACACCTTTGAGAAGCGTCAAACACTGTCTGCTGGTTCGACACGCCTCAATCAGTATGCAAAACAAAAGGAATATAAAAGTCAGAAGAACTGCCGTTTTCTTTTGGCTTTGGGTCTTGAGCAGGTGCTAATTGTTGCAGTTTGGGGAAACATCTGACCATGTGGAGTCCAGATTCCATATGTCCATCCTTCCAGTTGCACATTTTATTGGGTTTGCTGTGAGTCCCTCCCTAACTGATGCTGCCAATTATTATCATTATAAACTATGATGTCATCTAAATAAGCAACGACATTCATTCACTCATCTTCTATACCGCTAACCCTGGATGCGCGAGGCCTCAGTGCTAACCGCTACGTCACTGGAGTGCCAAACAACCCAAATTAAAGAGCGATAACTTCGCGCTACCCAAATGGATTGAGAGTTTTTGCCCATTTTTCTGCGAGATATTGGAGTGGAGGGAATTTGCTGATCTCATTTGATGAAGTCCAACCCATCGAGCAGTTCATCAACATGTAGCGTCGGATTGATAAGTACGGCGTTGACTTTTCTAAACCCCACCTAATATCAGTCCAACCCTCCCTGCTAAAAAATGGCTACAATTCAAGATGGCGTGGTAGCGGCACACAGCGGCCACTCCGAGGACTAAACCGTGCTAATTTGTACATCTGTACAACATTGTGTTTATGTTTACTGTGGGAATAATCAAATAACCAACCTGCACTACGATCTGCTGGTGAAGACCTCCTACAGACCTCCTGTGTTTCCCCTGAAAACCTCTCGGACATGCTGATAAGAGGACGATGGAGGATTTGCGGGTGTACACTAAAATCTTTGATTATTTATTTCTCGCACAACATGAGACGTTTGGTTGGCTGTTTCACCGAGTGCTGATGTGGAGCGGCCACGCCCTTCGTTATTTCAGCAGCAGCGTGTGTATTTCATGACTGTGGTTGGAAATCTATTGATTTTCACAGCTGCACAGGAGTTTCACAACTGTAATATGGATCAATATATCTTCACTCTGAGTGTTCTACAGAGTACAAGACTCCAAGCCCTTTCTTCAATCATTGCGTTTTCAGCAGAGCTTATATTATTATATGAGAATTATATCTGGAGGAAGTGACCGTAGATATATTCAGTATTTTTGTGTCCGAAGAACTTCCAAAACAAATAAAATAAGAGTTTTAAATGAGTAAGTTTAACCATCATCCCAGCAGAAGACACCACATCACACCACCCTCCATCTGGACCATCATCAGGTTTCACGTCAGCATTCAAAAACCAGAAACTGCTCCAGCAAACTCCACGACATCACACGAGGACGCTGGCCGCCAGTCATGTGGGTGCTGTGGGTTGCGGTCTGGACCCTCTGTGACTTGTTTCTCCGGGGTGTATCCTGTTGGATGCTCGATCAGGTCGGGTTCTCGGGTGTTTGGAAGCTGGGTGAGCAGTTTGAGCTCCTCGCACGGTGCCTCAGTGTCACAGGCAGCATTGAGGGGTCTTTTGGTGATTTGTGCTGCATCGGCTTTTCTGTGGAATCAGACTCGAGGGGCTGGTCTTTGGTCCTCGCAGGCTTGGGTGTGTCTCGGGTGCTCATGATCCTGTCCTTAGTTTGCTGGTGTTGTTGTTGTTGGTCTTTCAGCTGCTCCGGTCGCTCTAGCGGACCATTCGATCCGCACTCGGGTCTTACACCGGACGCCCCTCCTGATACAACGCTCCCATTTTATCCAGTTTAACGGTTTTTCCCTCGATACACTCACACAACACACACACATGCATGGTGTGTCAAAGGTTCTCTGTTTCTTATCGGCAGAGTGAGAGCACGTGTAAGTGAAAAGAAGAAAAGTCATTAACATGTAATTCATAGAGACAGACAGACAGACAGACAGAGACGTACGAAACTCAATCTGCATTTTCTGGTTAAACAGATGGGTTCCAGCAGACACGTTATATGTTTGTATGTGTATTTATCTGGACACGGGCTATAGGAAGTGTTACCTTATAAGGAATCAGGTTCACCGGTGGGTGTTAATGTTACGTCTGACCGGTGTGTATTAAACGTAATTACTGTTGCATAAACAACCTTTACAAAACGTCACCACAATCACACACTGCATTTATTTTTCTCCCGAAGTGACGACACAATCAGTGAGGATAAATTTACTAAAAAAAAAAAAAATACGGCTCTGTTGTTTTTAAGTTTCATACGTTTTTTGCGAGATTAGAAAATAACGTTCGTTTGTACTTCGCGAGTGTATTGCGCTTGTATGGGATGAAAATGTTTTATTATTATGATTAATAGTGAACGTGATTCAATAGTCAGTAAACTCCTAATACGCAGTGAAAGGAAAGCGGTGCGATGACGGCGGTCGCTCAGCAGCTGATTAATTTCGTTGGTATAATAAAGCCGTGGAGGTCGCGACTCTGGGTGATGCAACCAGAGCGAGTGTTTTGTTCACAGCACAGTTTTAGACACTGAATAATCCGGACAGCAGACGGAGACGGATGGAGTGATATCTTTTGTTCCCCTGCGCAAGGGTGACATTTTATGTCCTTCATAATCCTCTTTTTTTATTATTATTATTTTTTTTCATCCTTGTTGCAAGGTTCCTTTCTTTATTATTTCAGGAATCCGGCGGCAGTGATGATGAAGAAATCAGACTGGAGCTCCAGGGAACAGAAATCTTATCTAATCAAATCCGATGTCTCTCGGGGACGGATGGGAGGATTTATTGTCTCATCTGTGACATGTGTTTATATTTACAGCCCCGGTTTTGGAGGG
>QMIH01000204.1:228322-243149 GCA_003987875.1 Clarias batrachus
GGTGCCTCAGTATAAGGATAAGTGGAAACCCATCGGTCTCACGTATATAACACTGACTGTCTAAAATACCTCTAAGCTAACTTTTGTTGTTCTTTTTTTTTTGTTGTTAAAAAAAGAAATAAATAAACAAAAACTTGCCCAGAATAAAGAGTTCACAATACGGCCATCTTCACCCCTTTAGTGCAGTTTGATAGCAGTTGCATAAAGTTGCATCAGTCTGGCAGGCGCCGGGAGGTCGAGGGTTTTATACCATCACATGATTCTATCTCAGAGAAGGTAAACTGCTGGCTCAACTTGAGTTTTTTTTAGCTTATTCAGTCTTTAAAGTTTTCAAGAACACAATGTTACCTGTTGTCTCAACAAATCCCACAGTAAGAAGTTGGACCAACAATACAATATTAATGAATTCAACTTTTATCTAGTCGGAATGTCGACTTTGTTGAGGTAACCAGCAGTTCAGTGACGGTACGAAACTGTTCTGCCAGTTTTAGTCCTTAAACTATTCAAGCAATTGCAGCCATCAAAAGTCATCATAGTGAAATCATTTGTATCAATGCAATCCAAGCCATCTTTGTGTAACCATCGTCAATTGTCACATAAATGTATAAGCTACTGCAACCAGAGACGAGGCCTGAGGAACCAGCAGGCAATGTTTGTGTGATGAGAACTCCAACCAGAAGTTGGGCACCAGGACGCACCAGACTGGGTTGGAAGGCAGAAGGGACTGGAAGCTCAATAGCATCACATGTAGCTTGATGGAGAGAAAGGGAGAGAGTGAAAAAACAGTTAGATAAACTCAGTGTTTTCAGCCTGGACCTAAACATGTCGACTGTTGGGTTTTTGTAAGAATGTGTGTTTTATTGTATGAGGCACCAACAAATAGTCTGCACCTTCTGATCGAAGTAAACGGGGCTGATCATAAAATACTAGCGGTTCACTGAGGTACAACGGCACAAGTGGAAAAATCATAAAGTCGTCACTGCTACATGTTATTGTTGTGCATGTGTCTGTGCTGGTCTTATCCCTGGTGCATTTTTAAACAGTATTAGAACTCTGAATGCATTAAATGTGTGCCCGTGTTTTTGTGATGGTTATATCATCATTATTAATACTTGCAGAGTGAAAGGAGGCTGATTTACCTGTAAGTGTACCGTCACCCACTCGCCCTACTTTTACTTACAGAAGTTACTAGCTGCTATTGCTCGCTCTAACCTTCTGTAAAGTCTGGCTGAGCTCCAGTGCTACAATCTTCTCTGTCAGAGTGCCAAATAATATACAGCCAGGCTCATAAATTTTGGAACAAAGATAGGTCTTTAGATATTTGGCCTCTGTACACCACCACAATGAATTAAAGCTTAAAGTCTTGACTCATCTCGGCTCATATCGTGAGTGTTTCATTTCAGATTCAACGTGGTCGTGTACAGAGGAAAAATGCCAAAAAACTGTGGCATTTTCTGTTAGGAATATATGGACCGATCACAGATAAAGTCATTACTAACGACAGAGGAAGAATGACTAAACACACTGAACGAGCTGAATGTTGGCTTTAATGTACCTTATTTGGGCTTTTGATGATATTATTCCAGAAGGATCTGCCGTGGACGGATCACGCTTGCGATTTGAAAACTAGATCTCAGAGCGTAACCCAGTTAAGCATGTTTCACATTGCGAAGAGGAGACAGAAGGTAGAAAACCCTCCAAAGTAATAGAAGACACAAAAAAACACCTAAGCTGCAGTGCACACCTCTCCTATTCTTTGTTCTTTGAGTAATAAAAAAAAATGAAAGGCAATTTGGATAGTCCTGATGAACACCTTCTAAAATAAACCCAGTCCTGAAAGCGTGTTCAACTGAATATCTTCAAAATACCTCAACGCTTGAATATGATTGCTATTTTAAATCTAGTTGAGATTTTTAGAGTTTGCCTTAAATTTGTTAATCATCTGGAAGTAAACCTCACACCGTCCCCACACCACCCCCTCTCTCTGTCCCTCTGTTTTAGGGAACTCAAAGCAGGGTCTGCGGTGCAGGACGTGTAAAATAGGAGCTCATCTGTGGTGCTCGTCAGAACTTTCACAGCAGGTGTGCAATGGAAAGGTGAGTCTCTGTTTTCTCACTAGGTGTGATGGGTTAGTACCATGTCCAGGAACAACTGATCCTCCGTCCATGCTTTCCTACCGACCAGCGCTCACATTATTTTTTATTCTCCGTACTCGGGTACACTTAACTTTCGTATATATTCACTATTCGACACAGCAGGTGGCAGTATGCACCTTGTTGGTTTATGTGCCTCCAGTAAACACGAGGAGAAGAAGAGAACAAGAACTTCATCCTTCTTGCATGTGTAATATTATTAATATGTCAGAAAAAATGTCTAAACATTCTCTATGATTCCAGGGCATTCGTATTCTGAATTATATAGACGACTGGCTGATCCTGGCTCCATCTTAGCAGCTAGCGCTTCAATATCGAGATGTCGTCCTAGCTCACCTCCATTCTTTAGGATTGAAACTCAATGCCAGGAGAGGCGTTCTCTTTCCTGCTCAGAGCACAACGTATTTGGGTGTCATATGGGATTTGATCGCAATGCAGGCACAGCTGTCTCCTGCGTGTGTCACTCTGTGAGTGTTTTAGCTCTCATGGCAGCTGAATCCACGGGGTTACCTTTGGGCCTTCTGTACATGAGATTGTTTCAGTTGTGGCTAAGCGCCAGGGGATTGTATCCAAGGGCCAATTCCCAGAGGCAAATAAATGCGCCAGGGGCTTCATACCCTTTCTATGTGGTTCAGACCCCGGTTTTTGACTCTGGGTCCCACTCTAGGTCCGTGTTGTCGTCGCAAGAAGCTAACGACAGATGCTTCCCTCATGGGCTGGGTCTTAGATGTCCGTCCAGCCCAAGGGAGCTGGAGAGGTCATCTTGCATGGTACATCGATTGCCTCGAAATGATGGCTCTATTTCTGGCCCTGAAATACTTCTTCTACCATGTCCTAATGCGGGTGGACAACACTTCGGTATTCTCAAACATAAATCGCCTGGGCGGACTGTGCTTGTGCCGCTTGAACAAGGTTCTGCTTTGGGCACAGGATAAGTTCCTCCTCCATTCCGGGGCATATGAATGTGGGTGCAGACTTGCTATCCAGACAAGCTATGACACTTTGGGAATGGAAACTCCACCCCGAAGTATTCGGTCAAATCTGGGAAAGATTTTATGTAGCAGAGGTGGACCTCATTGCCTCGCAAGGAACCGCACAATGTCCCCTTTACTACTCTCTGACTCCTCCAGCTCCCCTGGGTCTGGACGCGATGGCCCATACGTGGCCCAGATTACGTCTTTATGCATTTCCTCTGATAGCTCTGCTCGCGGGAGTCCTGGTGAGGGTCCATCAACAGGGTTTGCGCCTCTTATTGATAGCGCCCCATTGGCCAACTAGAGTGTGGTTCTCGGATCTAATATCTCTCCTCGACGGCTCACCCTGGGTGATTCCAGTGAGGAGGGATCTTCTGTCTCAGGCGCAGGGGACAATATTTCATCCCCGGCCCGAGCTCTGGAACCTTCACGTCTGCCCCCTGAAGGGGTCCAACTAAGACATGCTGGTCTTCCAGCCAGCATAATTGAAACTATTCTAAGTGCTAGCGCTCCCTCCACTAGAAGAACGTATGCCCTCAAATAAAGTGTATTTGAAAGTTGATGCATGGCAAAAAATGTAGACCCAGTCTACTGCCGAATTGTTTCAGTGCTGGAGTTTCTGCATGAAAAGTTGTCCTTGGGCTTATGCCCTAGTATTCTCAGAATGTAGCCGCTATTTCTGCTTGTCACGTTCTGACCGATGGGGTTTCTGTGGGAAAGCACCATTTAGTTGCTATTATGCTCGAAGGTCTAATTGACACCCTTTTTCGACCCATTAGAGTCAGCGCCTGTCAGGCTTATGACTCTTAAGATGTTTTTTCTTATGGTCATTACTTCTTTGAAGAGGATTGGGGATCTGCAGGCTCTGTCAGTCTCCCCATCCTGCCTAGACTTTGCCCCTGGGCTAGTCAAAGCTATTCTGCATCCACACCTGAACTATCTTCCGAAAGTTCCATTCTTGACCATGCACCCAGTTGTTCTCGAAGCCTTCTGTCCTTTTACAGCTCCGGAGCAGGAAAGACTTCACTTATTGTGTCCAGATTTACATCCACCGCACTAGCCAGTGGCGTACGTCAGAGCAGCTTTTCATTTGCCATGGGGACCACAACCGGGGGGCGGCCGCCACTAGACAAACGCTGTCACATTGGGTGAGAGACGCTATTGCCCCTTGTCTACGAGGCGCGTGGTCACACTTCGCCTCTAGGAATCAGGACTTATTCGACCAGGGGGATTGCCTGATCAATTGCTCTGGCAAGAGGTGTCTCCTTTCAGGGCAGGTTGGTCCTCTCCGCACACATTTGTCAGATTTTATAGTTTGGATGTCCATGCTACTCCGGGCTTGTGGGTCTTCGAGTCAGCATCCTAAAGTTGTGTCTGAGATCTCTTTGGCTATTGTGTGCAAATGCTACACAACGTGGGGGTCCAGGCACTTGCAGTGCGGTGGTGTTGGTACTGAGGATGTTTCCGGTTCACTCCTATTTGTAGCCTGCCGGTGCACCTCATTAGATGATGTCACCTGACCGAGGTTATATAAGCCAAAATTTGGCATGTTTGTTCAGCCGGTTGTGAAGCATGTGTGTATCAAAGAGATGTTCCCATAGCGTTTTCACGCAGCATCTCATTCCCGCTTTTTCAGGCAACAGGGTTACAGCAAAGTAACCCGAGACATTTTCTCTTTCGTCCTTTACATGCTTTTTTTCCCATCATATTTACTGACCTTGTTAAAGAGACACCTCATTAGTTCCTCATGTTCCAGTACCAGGAAGACACAAATCGTAACCGTAAAACCACTATCTAATATTGAGTGTGTCTCCTTGTGCTGCCCAAGCATCCCTGACCATTAAGGACTCCACTAGACCTCTGTAGGTGTGTGTGCGTGTGTGTGTGTGGTATCTGGCACCAAGCCATCAGCAGCTGATAGTCCTAATAGGGCCAAGGTGGAGCCTTCATGGATAGGATTACTTTGTCAAGCACACTTTGTAGACACTCGATCAGATTGAGATCTGGAGAATTTGGAGGCCAAGTCACATTGAACACTTTTTCCTGAAATGATAAACATTGTGTGCAGTGTGTCAGGGGACATTATACTGCTGAAAGAGGCCACTGCCATTATGCATGAGCATTTTCCAGGATAGGGGGTACTTTATCTGTTTTAGGTTGGTGGTATGTGTCCATGTATTCACATCCACATGAATACTAGGATCCAATGTTTCTGCTTTCTGCCTCGTTTCCATGATAAACATAATTCTTCAGACCGATTTGTCCATTGTAGCTGCTTTTTTGGTGGACACGGGTCAGCATGGCCCTTCTGACTGGTCCGTAGCTATGCAGCCCCACTCCATCCCGGAATACCTGAGAAGACCTGCTGTTTTGGAGATGCTCTAGACATTTGGCCTGTGGCAGAGTCACTCAGTTTCTTACACTTGCTCGCCCCTTGTCGGGGCCATTGTACTGTACAGAACAGTCAGTGTTATTTACTTCACCTGTCAGTCGTTTCACTGTTAGCTGATTATGTGCTTTTGTAATGTGTTAGTTAAACAATAAAAACTATTTTTGCTATACACTGCTCAGCCATAACATTAACGTGCATTAACATTGATTATCCTTCCTATAACAGTAAACTGGTGACATGTTCACGGCCACCCAAGGCTCATTTATACCTGTTGGGAGCAAAGGCTAGCCCGTCTGGTCCGATCAAGCAGAAAATCCAGTGTAAAACAGCTTGTTGGAAAAGTCAGTGCTGGCCACGATAGAAAGGCACCAGAACACCCGGTGCACCACAGCTTACTGCGAACTGGATCCAGCAGGCAAAGGGCCTAAGGCGCCAACCCTGCATCCAAACTCGCCAGAACCCTATCCAGTCGAGCCCCATGGGATACACTAGACAAACAAGTCTGATCCACAGTGGCCCCACCCTGCAACGCACAGCACCCAAAGGATCTGCTCAGTACCCTCTAGTGGTCTTGTGGAGTCAGCGCTGCCCAGGTGGCACAAGCAGAACCCGCACAATACTGGGCTTAATGCTTTGTGTTGTAATGTTATGGCTGATTGGTGTATATATGAACAAAATACTGTATGAACATGCGTATTTATCTCAATGTATTGTGTATAAAATGCAGGTTTATTTATAGCACTAATGGGAATCTAAAAATAAGCATGAAGCCTGTCTAGAACATTTAATGCTCTCTCCATGTGGGAATCTTTTCATTCCCATGAAGACTCTCTCTCTTTCTCTCTTTTTGACCTTATCAGCATCTTCTATTCTGTGCACTGACAGTAAATCATCCTCTAGAGTGGTTTACTCCTGGCACACACACACACACACACACACACACACACACAGACACACACACACTCGTTCATGCATGAAACAGTCTATTTTCCGTGTGTCTTATGTTAATATTCCACCCTCTCCAAAAATAGCGTGATTAATAACAGCATTCTGTTTCCAGAGCGCACTTCTTTTCCTGACTACGCTCGACTACACTGGTGTTTTATTTGTCTTTAGAAAGACCATTTTAGATGGATCCTGCAATAACCTGTGTGTGTGTGTGTGTGTGCTTGTAAGACTTCATTAGGAGTCAAAGAAGAAAATTGGTTATACCTAACTGGGTAAATAAACTAAATCAGACCTTTTATAAAGAACATATTAATATTAAAAATTACTGCCGTCTGAGCGACCAATCAGCATCCGGAATTCAGGAGTCAAAATCACAGGATTTATTTATATTTGGAAAATGCAAGCAGGCTGACACGGCTAGGATTTATGCGGCAGATGGTGAACGCACGAACGCTTTGGTGAACACGACGGGATTTACGTGTTTTGCTCCGTCGTGTTCGAATGGTTCAGTGCAAAAGACCAAAACAGATTAGTTCAGGGGGAACAGCACCTGGAGCAGTGTTCGCAGTGTAGCGGGAACCTTCGCTCACCTAAAAATTCAACTCGATTCAATTTCAGCTTTTCTTCACGACGCTGCCACTCTAAGAGGAAACGTCTGACGTGATGCACTGGAGGTGTCAACATTCAATGGTTTCATTCTGACCGGACGGGTTCGTCAAACCTCTCGTCAAACTCGCCTTCCCTTCGGCCTCACGAAACCCAAAGCGTTCCCCAAAGCCAGAAAATGCAGAAAGATTTGTCATGAATTATGTAAACGATGCTTTTGACCGCCTCCACCCTCGCCCCTCACGATGGTAAATTCTAAATGGTAGTTCATGTCTAAAAAAAAAGTTAACATGGGCTTTTGTGCGGATGGGAATGGAGGGAAACATGACCTAAATCAAAGATAAAATGATTCCCAAAAGAACTTGACGCTGGAACTGTAAAGGTCACAGTCCTCCTGTGTTTACAGAGTGCAGCCATAATGCCAGAGATCTATAGTGACATTTACAAAGCAGCTGAGAAAGTGTGTGTCATGTTTAGAGGAGGGAGCGCAGCGCTTCTCACATCACACTACAAAGATTTTTGAGCTGAAAATAAATAACAAATGCTAGCTCAAAGATTTGATAAAGTATAAAAATTAGCATAAAGCTGTAAAGAGTGTCATCTGTTAACGCCGCTCAGACCTGCTGCCCTGCTCAGCACGTCTCCACTGGAGATCTGATTCTCTTCGAGGAAATCCTGCTTATTATTCGTACACGCTCCTGATTTGCCGAACTATTTATACCTGTTTTTTGTTGTTCATTTTTGAGTCCTTTGTGTGTTTCTGAAGTGTGAAACCAATCAGTGTCTTTTTGCCTCTTTTTATTTTGCTTGCCTTCACAGATTGAGCATTTTATCTGGTTGGTGTACTGGTTGTAATGGTTGTATAATAATGAGAATGTCCCTGATGAGCAAGCCGAGGGTGTTGGTGATGGTGCTGAGGGAAAAACTCCCTGAGATGGCAAGAGGAAGAAACCTTGAGAGGAACCAGACTCAACAGGGAACCCATCCTCATCTGGGTGATAACAGATAACAGAAATTATAGAACATCATGTGTGTTATGCAGATGAAAGTTCGATATAACAGAAGTTATTTAAATTAACACAAAGTCCAGTTCAGCTCAGGGACGAGTCAGCAGGTGCAGAGGGCAGATGGGGGTCTGGATCACTGGGAGCTCAGGAGCAGCATGTGTAGATCCAAACCATCATGAAGCAGAATCCAGTTGGAGCAGGTCCTTCTCTGGATGCCTCAGGAACCTCGCAGGGTCGGCCTCGGTCTACTGRAGCTGGYAMAATCTCCAGATGCCTCGGGATGGGTGGAAAAATAAAGAGCAGGTGAAAAGAATTAGCGTGGTTGCCATTCAGGATAGATGTACTGGAGTATGAGGTAAAGAAATTAATTATGTGTATGCCAGATTAAAGAGATGCGTCTTGAGTCTACTTTTAAATTGGGAAACTGTGTCTGAGCGCCGAACACTGTCAGGAAGGCTATTCCAAAGTCTTGGAGCTAAATATGAAAAAGCCCCACCTCCTTTTGTAGATTTTGATATTCTGGGAACTACCAGTAGAMCAGAGTTTTCTGATCTTAAGGAGCGTGGTGGATTGTAGCGTATCAGAAGACTGGTTAGGTATGTGGGAGCGAGACCGTTTAGAGCCTTGTACGCAAGTAACGCTATTCTGTAATTAATTCTAAACTGAACAGGTAGCCAGTGCAGGGATGATAATATTGGGGTTATATGATCATATTTTCTGGATCTAGTGAGAACCCTGGCGGCTGCGTTTTGGACTAACTGTAGCTTGTTAATTGAGGATGCAGGACAGCCACCCAGTAGTGCATTACAGTAGTCCAGTCTGGAGGTCATGAACGCATGAACCAGCTGTTCTGCATCAGATACAGATCAAACGTTCCTAAGCTTGGCAATATGTTTCTCTTCATTAGCACCCGATCACAAAAAGCTGCGTGTGGAAACACAAACCTGGAGGATTTAAACTGTCTCATTGATTATGGCGTAATCCCTTTTGTATAGATATATATATATGATGTGATCGGTGCAATGCAATGTTAGTGAGATGAGAGAGAGATGGAGAGAGAGAGAGAGAGAGAGTAAGCAGGAGAGTGGCAGCAAGAGGGGAAATAAAGAATAAAATAACCCGAACTGAGCAGGAGTTTGAGAGGAGACTGACAGACGGCTTCAGGTTAGACGGCTGATAATGAGACTCTGTTTCTGATGCTCTTTATTCACCCTCTCTCTCGCTCTTGCTCTCTCTGTGTCCTTTCTCTCCTTGTCTCATTATCAGCACAGAGTGTCTCCAGTATCACTTGTAATTCACAGATGGCCCGCATTCATAAATTAACATGTCCGATTGTATTAAATTAAATAAATGTGTTTATTCCCAGGGAGGCAATTAGTTGTGGAAAATTGATGGCACACAACTGAACCGGCAGCAGCGCTGACGTGAGGCACGTGCGGGCTCCAGCGCACCTGGATGGCGTCCTGGCGTATCGAGCGCTTCGCGTACAGACGTCCTGACTCGTGTACACCGCGTGTCGCGCGCTCCTGACCGTCGCTCCGTGTTCCTGCTCGTTCCACAGTGTCGTGTTCTACAGTCTGATACCGCGTACCGTCAGAGAGTCTGCAGCAGCTTTTCCGTCGTAAACCGCCGAGCGAGTGAGCGCGAGTTATTTTTCATGCTGTCGAGTGTGAGGATTATAATGAGCTGAGTAAGACCTTCTAGAAACATCTCTCTCTCGCTCTGTCTCTCTTCTGCTTTGCGAGACACTTTTTTCTCCTCATCAGCAGTAATACACCACTGCTGACCTCACCTCGGGTTTTTTTTTTTGTTTTTGTTTTTTTATCCTCGTCCCTCGCGGACGTTATTTTACACGAGAGGGTTGGAGCTCTGCAGCTGCACTGACATTATTACACACTAACTTATTATTATTATTTTCCTTTTCTCAGTTTCTCTCTCTCTTCTTATTACACCAGAGCATTTCACACTGTTTCTATAACCCACTGAGTAATCATGTGCATGTGCTGATAATCCAGAGTGTGTGTGTGTGTGTGTGTGTGTGTGTGTGTTTCTAGATGAGCGTACACTAACACTGCTGTTGCTTCTCACCAGAGAAGTTCATTCGTTTAATGGAATTGTGTTTGTTTTTGTCATGTGTCTCTATACTGATGTGATTCACCGTCACACGTTAACTAACTGAAGCAAAGTGACGCGGCTGTGACGCGCTCGTAGGCACGAGGCTGCGGCCCGGGTGCCATATCGCTTTTATACAACAGTTCCACAAACACCGTTTATTATCAACTGATTACCATTTCTTTCTTTATTTAAACAGTTATTTAGCTCCGCCCACACAAGACTGGCGGAACCAACTGAACGTGACTGATGAAGCCGGCGAGCGTCAGTTAGCGAGCGTCAGTTAGTGTAATGACCAGGAGGTGGCAGTAGTGTTAAACTCTGAGCGGTTCTCTGTAGGAGCTCCAGGTGAGGAGAATAAACCATGGAGGTGTTCAGTCCTGAGAAACTCTGCAGATTTACACTTTAGAATATCAGCTCCGGTAACTTCAGGGTTCTGGGGTCGAATCCCAAATAGTGTTAAATGTAAAGCTAGTGCACTATGTAGGGTGTACACTCCCTTGTTCCACACTCCGAGTAGTGCCCTTGATCAGGGGTTAGAGAGGGGTTTGGGATTCAGCCTCGTGTTAGAAGCTAGTTAGCTTTGTAGCTAAGCGTTAGCCGTGAACAGAACGACACGGACGGTTCAGAGGCGATTCAGAAGTGATTAGTGCAGAGACGTGAGGCGTGATGTTTAAGAGACATAACGTTATCAGATGTGTGTTGTTGCTGAAAGTGCGTCTGTGACTGGGTGTGAATGTGGGCGTGGTCAGGCAGCTGCTCTCTCCTCAGTACTGCGGACCGTACAGACCCACTCTCACCCACGCTGAGACACACAGTCAGTGTCATTAMCCACTGGACMACACCTGGGACACGCCCAGTCACACACACAGTTACACGTCTCACAGTGCTGTTACTGCCTGTTATCAGCACTCATAAAACGTCCAATCAGATCACTCGGTCGGATCTGACTGTTGTAGAATCATCTATATGACTTTCAGCTCGCTGCAGCGTTTGATTCTTTCGAAGCGGGGTGGAGTCTGGGGGGGGAGGAGCAAAATGTCACTCACCATGTAAAACGTCATGAAATTCTGCTTGGGAGAAAAGCGTCCATGTTGAAGTAAACACAGTTCGCGAGTTCTTGTTTACTGTGACGTGGACGTAGACAGACGCACTGAAATATACAGGATTTATTTATTTATTTATTTATTTATTTATTTATTTGCGTCCTGTCTCTTTCTCTTTATCACTCCGTCACTCCTCGTCCCCTGATGCCCGTCTCTGTCCTCTGTTTGTTCTGTCAGTCGGGGGCGTTCAAGCGGAACTTCAGCTCTCCACTGCTCACTAACGAGATGTTTGCGGTCGTTAAGGAAGCCCCGCCCACTCAAGGTGAGAGATCTTTAACTGCTGATGTCAATGAGCGCTGCTCTCTTCTTGTGTAGGGTAACTGATCATCACTGTGTGTGTGTGTGTGTGTGTGTGTAGAACAGGGAAAAGGACCCGTGGACCCTGTGTATGAAGCGCTGCGGTACGGAACGTCTCTCGCTCAGATGAGCCGAACCAATTTCAGCAGCATCTCGGAGACGGCGGGGCAGCAGGTGAGCGTCTCCTTCAAACTGCAGATCAACATGGTTTCATGTTTATTATTCGTACAAAACCACGATATTTTTGTAAAAGACACGTACTAGATGTAATGAAATGTCTTGTCTGTCTCTCTGTCTCTGTCTGGTCCAGACTGAAGAGGGACAGGAGAAGTTAAACAGTGACGCTGTCGCTGAAGCAGAGTGTGCTCCTGAGTCCGAGGGTAAAGGAACGTTCATGATCCAGTCACACAGAACCGCACAGAACTCCGAGAACCCTTTAACACAGAGAACGCTTTCTGTCCCCCGCCCCCCCCCTCTCTGTCTCTGTCTCTCTGTCTCTGCAGTTGTGTCTCTGACTGAGAGTGAGAAGAGTGAGACAGAGGACAAGCTCAGTTTACAGGTGAGAGGGTTTTTTTTTTTTTTTGGTGTGTAAACAACCTACCCTGTCAAAAAGTCTGGAATTTTTTTATAGGTATTTATGAAACAAACACAGTGGGCGTTCAAGTCAAACCGGGACTTTGGGTTGCGCGGAACCACTGTTCTGATTATCTCTCTGTATAATCCCTTGCTACACTAATGCACGTCTCCCAGTGTGTCACTGGTGTTCGGACACCATCAAGGTAGAACATTTTCTTTTTGCTGCTTCACGTCTGAGAGAGACAGACGGAGAGAGAGCGAGACAGACGGAGAGAGAGCGAGACAGACGGAGAGCGACAGACAGACAGAGAGCAAGACGGAGAGAGAGAGACGGACAGAGAGAGACAGAGAGACCTCGCGGACATAAAGTCGTGTCCTGACCCACTCATGTGACACCAGCGATCTCAACAGCTGAGCACAGAGATTTTTGTAGTTTGTACTCGGCTTTACAGATAAATACAACAGATATCTGTGTGTGTGTGTGTGTGTGTGTGTGTGTGTGTGTTTTTTCAGCCCCCCAAGCGTGTTGAGCTTCGCGCCATTCACACCTACGTCGTGTTGTACAAGTTCCTGCCTCAAGAGAAAAACGACCTTGAGCTTCAGTAAGTAACTGTGTGTGTGTGTGTGTGCGCGCGTGCGTGTGTGTGCGTGTGTGTGTGTGTCTCTGTGCGTCTGTCCTTGTGTGGATTTGTTTTCACCTCCTGTTACTGCCACACACACACACACACACACACACACACACACACACACACACACACACACACACACACACACAGTCATTATCTGGTCTCACTGCAGTATGAAATTTTGATGAGGGAATAAAAAGCCACTGAAATCCCACCAGACTTCAGCTGCACTTCTGGATCGAAAAACACCGTCGCATCATTTCAGGCTTCAAGTCTTTTGCTAGAACAGAAGATGAACATTGCAGTGATTAATGTGTTTTCTTTGAGTTTTTTTGTATGAAATCCGTCAGTACGGCGTCAGTGTACGAAAACTTCCCCACATGTTGTCACGTTACAGACACAAACATCAGTGTGTTCTAAACCGACACAAAGCGGCTCATCAGTGTGAAGTGGAAGGAAAAGGATTTCAAAATGTTTCACATATAAAAATCTCCAGAGTGTGGTGTTCATTTGTATTCACCCCCCTTTACTCCCACACCCCCAATGACACGGTAATCCAGTGGAACTAAAAGCCGGTAGGTTATAAAAAAATATCCCAAGCTTTGAACGTCTCACTGCGCGCCGTTCAGTCCGTCATCCGAAAATAGAAAGAGTTCGGCACGACTGCAAACCTACCAAGACACGGATGTCCACCTTAACTGACAGGCCGGATGAGGAGAGCATTAATCAGAGGAGCAGCCAAGAGGCCCAGGGGAGCAGAGGAGGAGCTGCAGAGACGCCGAGCTCAGGAGGGACAACCTGTCCACAGGACGACTGTTAGTCAGGACCTCCACACATCTGGCCTTCATGGAGGAGCGGCAAGAAGAAAGAAATAAGACGTCCCGTTCGCGGTTCCACATGGCTTGTCAGAGTAAAGGGGGTGAATACAAACGCACGCCAGACTTTTCATATTTTTATATGTAAAACATTTTGAAAAACTTGACACTGATGTGACACTTTGTGTCGATCCGTCACATAAAATCCCAATAAAGCACACTCGCGTTTGTGGTTGTAACGTGATAAAATGTGGGAAAGTTCAAGGGGTGTGAATACTATTGCGAGGCCACTGTATAATATTAGGCCACGCCCACATTTCAACAAATGTTTGGGCATTTTATCACCTTTCTATCTTTCCTGTCAGTTTTTTTTTTTTATTATTATGATGTAATACTTTTTCCTGTAATGTTTACACGTAACTCCTCTCTTCTCTGTGTGTGTGTGTGTGTGTGTGTGTGTGTGTGTGTATACAGGCCAGGCGATCGTGTCCAGGTGCTCGACGACTCAAACGAGGACTGGTGGAAGGTGAGTGCAGCCCATTTCCTTAATGAAACGTACAGGTCTTACAGATCGAGGGTTATCTAGATTCATTTCCTGTTAGCTTCGTGTCACCATCACTGACTTGCCGCGTTCGGCTCTAAATGAAACGCCTCGTTATGAGGGAGTCACAACTTTTCACGGCACGGTGGACTGGCAGGGTTTCCTCTGGAGCTCAACAGCAGAGTTTCTCTTCCTGCATTTCCTTAAAGGTCACACAGACTGTCTGGGGACGAGAGGAATGAAAATATGCGTAACGCACTGAGCTCAATTCCCAGCGCACCGGCGTTCTACTTTTAACGAGAAAACACTTCAACTTAAACGACTTTAGAAAGCCTGTGTGCTCTGGACAAAACTTTCACAACTACAGTTTCACCATGACATCCTCCGTTCTCTATGAATTTCTATGAATTTCTTTCTTTATTCTGTTAGACTTGGTTGCAAGGTTTGCATGAAACTAGCCAGTCCTGGTGCTAAATCTTAAAACACAACAGCGGTAAGCATGTCTGTGCTAATTTCTACACACAGGAATAATGAGAGAGGTTTGTTGAACTATGGAAGTCCATGAAAGAAGTCTGAGAGCAGAGTGATGGTCACCACGGAGCAAAGTCCAAGGCAGAACCAGAGGAGGAACAACATGCATAGCGAGGGGAGGAGGAGGGGAGACGTCCTCTGAG
>QMIH01000204.1:243336-323606 GCA_003987875.1 Clarias batrachus
CGTAGGGGAGGAGCGATGTCTCTTGACAGAGTGACCTCATCAGTGACGTATCAAATAGGAGCAGCGTCCCAAGTGTCGTGACCATGACAGTTGTTGTGCAGTTAGCGGAGCTGTTATTGATGTCCCCTGTGGTCAACATCAAACACCATCCAGGTGACCCAGTCAGGTTTATTTTTACTAAAATCAAGTCCTTCAGCACTGCACTTAAGAACCAAGACTGGATGGTTTGCTCTGTTCTGCCTGACCATTTGGTTTGTTTTGGACAGAGACTCATTTCTAGCCTCAGCTTGTCATGGCCATGTGTTGGTAAAGCCTGAGTTGGTCTTCATTTCATTTGGCATTCCTGTGGAGGACCAGGACCTATATGGGTTGGGTATCGGCCAGCCAGAGGTCAGACTATGTGATCTTGTCCATCTTCCTTGCTGTCGTCCTGCTTGCCCCTCCCTTCTCTAGTCCGCTTACTGTAGGAACCTGCAGACGTCCTCACATTGTGATTTATTCCAGCACGGTATTGAGATGCTACAGAGACCAGCCCTGCCTGAAACACCTGATCAAGTGCCTTGTCCCTAACTTCACCAGTCCTATTGGCTCCTTTGATGTTCACTTGATCTTGGTCCTCACTTTTGATGCTGTTTTGAACCTTTTGGGGTTGTTGGATCTGTTGTCATGCAGGGGAGCCCTAAGAAGTAGTGGTGACATCTTACACAAGCACAGACAGCAAGAAATGTGATTTGAACTTCTCTGACAGACTTGATTTGTCAGAGAAGTTCAAATCATCTCGAGGGGCCTCGAGATGTTCTACTGACTATAGAGGAGTCATGATGGCTTCACTCATTTTCTCTCAGTGCATATATAATTACACCCTAATAAAGTACATTTTCATAAAAAAGATTTCCACATTTTGAAAATTGTAAAATTGTCAAACTTTCGGTAATGAGAATCAAAAAGTCGTGTTAATATTCTGAAAACAGAATATTTAATAGATAGAGATAGAGAGATGATCTCACCTGGTCGCCATCTGCTCCATCACTCAAACTCTTTTTCATTATTATATTAAATAAATATTCAGCAAAAAAAATTTTCCTATCATCTAAAATAATCTAGTAGAACATGTTTTTATATTTTTTATGTCAATTTGTTGCAGAAAATGCAGAAAAATAGAAAATAATTAATTCTCGGGTCTCCGAGTGGCGCAGTGATAAAGTTCTCGCCCTATCATCTGGAGATCGCTAGTTCGAATCCCGGGTGGTGCTGTAACCTCTCGCAGCCGGAGGTCTAGAGAGAGCTGATTGGTCGAGCTCTCTCAGAGGGGAGGGATGAGAGGTACATAGTGCTCCCACATTAATCACGGCTCTACAGCCAGTCAGGGGCGTCTGTGAGCTCGCGCATGCTGAAGGAGCGGATAGCGCTGTCCTCCGAGTGTGTGACTCCGCCCCCAACGGTGCGCGAGCAAGCAGTTCGAAAAGATGCGGTCGGCTGGCGTCACGTGGTTCGGAGGAAACACGTGATAGTCTTCGGCCCTCCCGGCTGAGTGGTAGTAGTAGCCTTAATGTGGAGCCCCCTAGTGACGGGGAGGAATTGGACACGACTAAATTAGGGGGGGAATCTGAAAAAATAAATAAATAAATAAAATATATATTAATTCTCATGTTGAAATGACACATTTGTGCAAAGTCGAGAGCAGTGTTGTCTTTATTCTGATCAATTTTTGTATTACTAAATTACACATTTTTATATTTAAAATCATCATGCGGTGGTGTTTTAATGGTTTCGTGAGAATCTCCCAGGTACACCCTGGACAAGGTGCCAGTGCATCACACACACACACACACACACTCACAATCACACACTATGGGCAATTTCGGGACCACCAATTAGCCTAACCTGCATGTCTTTGGACCATGTGAGGAAACCTGAGTACCCTGAGGAAACCCACCACACAGAGACACAGACCCCGAGGTGGAAATCGAACCCAGAACCCTGTGGTGCAAGATGAAAGTGCTAACCACTGCACGAGCATGCTGCCTAAAAATTGGGCACAGGGGTGTCTAACAAGGAGAAGTAGAATGTTCAGTACCAGAGACCTTAATGCCCAGGTCTATACTCTCTATACTCTGGTGAATCCAACTGCGCGTCATGTAACTCCTCCCCCGACTCTTATACTGGCACATCAGTGATCTCAGCTCTCGCCGTGGTTGGCTGATCGTAGCTGCCCTCTGGTTCAGCGGGTCTTGTTGGTCTGGCTTTCCTTCATTCCAAATCTGTTGCCATCCAAACGATTCCATTCATGTTCTCTCATCATGTGGTTCAGGTCTTCGGCATGCTAGCGCTTACCCAGTTTACCTGGAGCTGATGTCTGTTCTACACTAAGGGTCCTGGCACTGAGGGTGACTTCATTACTGCATCTCGTCAGGTTTCTGCAGATCAGGCTGCACAGCTACTCCATGTTCTTTGTGTCTGAATCCTCTCTAATGGTTCATCATCCAGCTTCTTCCTGGTGCTTCTTGGTAATATAAAAAAAAACAGGTATTTAAAAAGAAAGAAAGAAAAGTAATAAGATTCCAAGTAGTAACTCGCTCTCAAACCAGACTTTGACAGTCCGTTCTTCACTTGTGCTTCGTCGCTGCTGTATTTTAAGTCGTCATCCATGAACAAAGACCATAAAGCTGTACTTAAAACTGTACTTTATGAAAAATGAATGAGCATGTCTTCAACTTTAATGGCTTTAAGGTGTTAATTCTCATTAAGAGAAACGACACGCTGAGTTATTTCCTCCTAATGCATCAGTCTCGTTATATAATCAGTCTATAACACAAGATACAGTGTCGTACTATTTAAATGAGCTGGCTTCGAGAACGCTCGGGTTCACAGTCGGATTCTGTGTTTTATGTCCATTTCTACGTATAAAACACGTCCACCAGCCATTTGCATGCCTTCAATATTGAACATCACCTAATTATCTAATGCTGGAACTTTGCAAATAAGACTGCAGAGGCGCTGGATTTTTCACATTTTCACCACCAGAGATGTGGAACTGTCAATCAAACCGTCTGGAGCTCTCTGCTGTAGAGTTTTATTATAACTGTAAAAAGATTAGAAATAAGAAGATGAAGTCTTCTACTTTTATAAAAAATAATAAATCCTCACTATATTATCTTATGAGTATTATTATTTATTTATTTATTTATTTTTACTCATAAATGGACCAAGAAAGGAGTTGTTGTTGTTGTTGTTTTTTTTCCTTAAAAAAAACTGTAAATTGTCAGATGAGCCAATCAGCATGATGTAAACTCTCCCTAAAGGCCAAACCTGGCTGTGTGTGTCACACAGAGCAATATTACACTGCACACATTATTAATGCTCAAAAACCAAAAGTCAGGCTGAGGATCGAGAATGTGTGTATTTAGTATTTTGAACTCTCACACAGACTGAGAGGTTTCGGGGACGCGGGTGGTTTTCGTGCTCAATGCTCTTGAAAACGATTCGTTCATTTTATTACTTTGACCGAAGTCGTCATTGTTTAATAAAAACAGTTTCATAGATACTTGTTGCAAAGACATTTTTGCTTTTAAATGAAGATGATTATCTCTTCTCCTCTTCAAATGTTTTTCCACCCTCCATCACGTTATTCATGAAGACTTCAACAAGGGAAATCTCCGCGTCTCTCTCAGGGCTCTTCAAGGACTTTCCAGCTGATGGCGGAGGGGATAATTTATTATTTCATTATTGCCTCAGTCTGGAATGTAATTTATTATGTCTTAAATACAAGCACTTTACTGGTTCTCAGTAAAAAATCAAGTATTTCACCTTGTACAACTCCATTTCATTTAGTATTTTACACAGAAACGACGTCATGAACGTCCTGAACAAACTACATACAAATACAGAAAAAAAATAAGAGGTGCAGCGTTTTTACGCTTGTGGTTTTAGAAAGCTTGTGGGAGGATAATTATATATTTTTTTTATCTGATGTGGGTTTGATCCAAATTCATTAAGATGTTGTTGTTGTTTTTTTCTCTTTATTTTTCTGGCTTCAGTCGAGCCAGCGTTCCAATCAATCTACCGTATATCTGTTAGATGATAATTCTCCATGAGGAAAAATTAAAAATCCTTGAAAATCATACAGAAAAAGCATCAGCACTTTTGATCTGTTTGTAAATGTTTTAAAATATTGTTAGGTGGGGCGGCACGGGGCCTCCGCGCACCTCCAGTGTTGAGGGTAAGATTCTATGGAATAAAATCAAAAATAATCGTGCATAAAAAAAATTATTTGTGTGTAATTCTGTGTTTTTTTTTTGTCCGAGTTGGATTCCGAAATCTACAGCCACAGTCGTGTTCAGATATTTCAGACAGACAGACAAGCAGACAGTGACGGCTGACTGACAGAACAGGCCAGGGGCGCAGACCAGTCAGTACCACGTCTCTCTTACACAGAATAACATGAAGAGCTCCAGGAACATGGAATGGACACGTCGGTCTACAGCAAATATTTAAATAACAGTTTGTCTACAGCACCACGGGCAGGAACCATGAAATTAAAGAGATTCACAATCTGACTGTGGTTTTTATAACCATGATAAGAAATCGGAAGTAAAAGAGCACAGGACAATATTAAAAATCTCTCACACTTTCTGTTTGAATAAACATTTTGCCACTTAAGAGTTAACTAGATTTAAATGACCGTAGGAATTTCTTCAGTGGCACGCGGTGGCGTAGCGGTTAGCACTGTGGCCGTGCAGCTCCAGGTCTGGGTTTGATTCCCGCCTCGGGGTGTGTGTGTGTGTGGAGTTTGCATGTTCTCCCCGTGCTTGGTGGGTTTCCTCTGTCTAATCCGTTTTCCTCCCACAGTCCAAAGACTTGCAGATTAGTCTATTTGACGTTCCCAAACTGCTCGTAGTGTGTGATTGTGTGCGATGGATTGGCAAGGGTGAACCCCACCTAGTGCCCAAAGTCTCCTGGAATAGACTGCAGGTGTCCCACGACCCCGTACACAGGATAAGCAATATAGAAGATAAATTAAAGAATACGCCATTAATCCCATGATGCAGTGCGCTAGGTGCAAAAGTTACTCTTGCTTTTTTGTGCTTATGGGATGTTTCTTCAAGACAGGGCAGGGTATATGTTGATGATGGTGACTTTTGTGCTGTTTTTTGTTTTTGAAGTTCGTAATCTGGTTCAGCTGAAGTTGCACAGACGAGTTACAGTTGCAGTCCAGAGAACTAGAGAGTGGGGTGGTCAGTGATGAAGGCTGTCAGTGCTGTGAGCCAACAGCGGACTCTCAGATACAACACTGACCGTCATGTTTTAATTCTAAACTTCCTGCCCCGTAGACACCAAAGTACGCAACCCAAACACATTTTATTAAGCATCGTGAACCCTGTAAGACTCAGGCAGGACTAACTAGCATGAGTGCACGAGCAACCCACAGTAAACATAGATATGAGGCCGGCACTAAAAGCAGTATTAAATCGGAACATTACTGAACAAGATCACAGAATATAAAGACCATATGTGTACAGTACAGACCAAAAGTTTGGACACCCCTTCTCATTCAAAGAGTTTGAATTTGTATTATGGCAAGAAAAAAGCAGCTAAGTGAAGAAAAACGAGCGGGCGTCATTACTTTAAGAAATGAAGGTCAGTCAGTCGGAAAAATTGGGAAAACTTTGAAAGTGTCCCCAAGTGCAGTCACAAAAACCATCAAGCGCTACAAAGAAACTGGCTGACATGCGGACCGGCCCAGGAAAGGAAGACCAAGAGTCACCTCTGCTGCGGAGGAGAAATTCATCCGAGTCACCAGCCTCAGAAATCGGCGGTTAACAGCAGCTCASATCAGAGAGCAGGTCAATGCCACACAGAGTTCTAGCAGCAGACACATCTCTAGAACAACTGTTAAGAGGAGACTGTGTGAATCAGRCCTTCATGTAGAAGATCTGCTAGGAAACCACTGCTAAGGACAGACGACAAGCAGAAGAGACGCGTTTGGGCTAAAGAACACAAGAAAGAACACAAGAAAGAAAACCCGCTGAATGAGAAGGGGTGTCCAAACTTTTGCTCTGTACTATAAGTGGTTAGTGACCTGCGACCGGTAGGGTTGGGAACTGCAGGCGCTAATGTGACCGATCTCTCTCATCGAAGGCAGGAGTCCTCAGGCACCGAACAATGGAGGTCCAAGACAGTCACTATACAGCATGGTGCCAGCCGTCCCAATGCCGAGGCTGCCGTAGAAGGAAGCAAAGACAAAGTCCATCGGAAGACAAGATTGGGAGCAAAATTCTCTATGAAGCAATGGAGAGGCAATGGAAGGTGAAGATGTCTTCGACAGAGCAGGGTGGGAAGGCAGAAACCTCTTCAGCATCTAGCTGGAAATGGGTACAGGAGAGCACACTGTCAGGGTCTTGCTGAGGAGGCCACCTTGTCGGGTCCTGGCATGGAATATGACATGGAAGTCTGGCAGAGGAGGCCAATTATTTAGGATCTATCCAATAATGAAAGCCACAAAGCACTTTGAAATGGAGGTTGCCCCAAGAACCTATACTCGAAACTTTGCATGGGTTCTCATGAGCTTGATCTCCACAGGAAGTAATTCTCTGAAGGATGCCAGGTGGGAACCCCTCAGGGAGCAGGGCTGTGGAGGTCGTCATGTTGACCCCCTCTGAAAGGTGTTCAAGAGGGACCTTGAGCAGCCCGACGAACTCAGTGAGGTCTTCCCGACTTTGGGTGAAATGACTTTCCATCCGTAATCATGTCGGACCGGTGAGCCAGGACATCATGAAGTGGGTGGAGCCATGGGGTGTGTTGTATCTTCCAAGAAGCCGTGGTGAGGGGAAATTCGACTCCCTCACACAGAGCTGGAAGGTTCATCTCCCAGCATCCCTTAGCGGGAAGCATCTCCTGACGCGTAATTAGAGAGAACAGCAGAAACAGAATTATTGTTCATGGGTCCATTTCATCATCTTCTACTGAATGGATTAGAATTTCTCGAAAACAGATTACTGTTATACCAATCAGAATGACGTTCTGATTCATTTGAATAGAAGAAATATTATGCCTGTAAGCGTCGATGTTGCTAAACACAGTAAAACTTCACCTGGGGAAAATGTTCGGGAAATAAAACATAACACTGCTCCTTGGACCCGTTTGATGGTTATTTAATTTGACGGAGTGTGTTGTGACTCATACAGTGTAGAGAACAAAAAAAACATCTCTGACCCTTGCTGGTGGGGATTGCTATGGTGACTGACTCACTTGATCTTGTGTGTGTGTGTGTGTGTGGTTATCAGGGGAAGAGTCGAGACAAAGTCGGTTTTTTCCCCGCCAACTTTGTGCAGCGGGTTCGTCCTGGAGAACGAGTGTGGAAGGTCACTCAGGGTTTCCAAGGCAACCGTGAGACGGGTCAGATGACTGTAAAAGAGTTACAGGTGAGCTCTCTCACTTATCTCTCTCTCTCTCACGTGTATATACAGTATACACACACACACAATTTTAAAGAAGTTTTCTTTTCCCTTTCTCACTTTAGTCTCTGTGTAATGTTTGAAGCAAATATCTTTTCATTTTATCCCTGCATCAACTATTTCCTTTTATATCAATTCCTAATTAAAGTACAAACATTAAATTACAAATGTATGTACAATCATAGTTCTGAGCGAGTGATCTGATTGGACGAGAGGCGTTATTCTACACGAGTGCTGATAACAGACAGTAACGTCACTGTGATGTGTAACTGTATGTGTAACTGTGTGTGTGAGTGGGCGTGTCCCAGGTGTTGTCCAGTGGTTAATGACTCTGACTGTGTGTCTCAGCGTGGGTGAGAGTGGGTCTGTACGGTCCGCAGTACTGAGGAGAGAGCAGCTGCCTGACCACGCCCACATTCACACCCAGTCACAGACGCACTTTCAGCAACAACACACATCTGATCACGTTATGTCGTCATGTCATACACAACACGCCTCACATCTCTGCACTAATCACTTCTAAGTCGTTTTATAAATGTCTACACTCTAACTGGCTTCAACCACGAGGCTGAATCCCAAATCGCTCTTTAACCTCTGACCTGTTTGGTGTGTGGAACGAGGGATCGTACACCCTACATAGTGCACTAGCTTTCCATTTAACTCTATTTGGGATTTGAACCTTAGGAAAGCTGATATTCTAAAGTGGAATAAGTGGAAATGTCAAGTAAATCTTGTACGTTTCTCAGGACTGTCCACCACCTCCATGGTTGATTTGTTTGGCTACATACTGTAGAACCGGCAAGAGATTAAAACTACTTTCACTTTCACACTAAATGTTGCTCGCAAACTGTCAGTCACCAGCTCCGCCCGTCGCGGTCAGTTGTGTGGGCGGAGCAAAATAACTGATTAAATAATGAAACAAATTATCGATCAATGATAAAGGTGATAATAAATGGTGTTTGTGGAGCGGTTGTATAAAAGCGATATCGCACTCGAGGTCGTGCTGTTGTACTGAATATCAGCACAGCTGTGATGTCACCCTCGTGCCTTCGGCCGCATCAGAGCCGCGCTGGTATTCAACACGACCTCGAGTGTGTTATGGCTTGATCATTCATTTCAACATCAGAGGAGTTCCATGTCGAGAGACAGAACTTATGATTTTTTGAAACGTGTAGAATGTTACTGCAAGTCGTGAGAGATTCATCTCACAGCTGTGTGTGCGTCGATGCTACGAGCTGGTAGTTCACCGATGCACTGTTCAGTACAATCATGTACAGGATGGGATTTAGTCTAAATATTCACAATGTGTGATTTACTATTACAGGAGTGCTTATGAGAATAAAAGTGTGTTTAATTCTTAGTATACAAGCTATAGAATTCATCCAGTTAGTTACAGTATGAACTCAGCTAAAAGGAAAACACTTTGCTCTTTCTGTGAACCTTTATGTAATCCTGTTTTTTTTTTTTTCTTTCAATTGAAATTGATTTCCCAGAATCCTGCTTGAGATTTCACTTAAAAACTCCTAAAGTGGCAGTGAAGGTCTTCCCGCTGAGCCGCAGCGTTTCTCTCCAGACTCTTGCTTATTTTTGGATATTTGACTTTTAGGTTATTCATTTTCATTATGAAGAGAATAAAGGAAACAACATGCGCTAGTGCAGCTCCGGCCGAAAGAACAGTGGCTTTGTTGCTTCCTGTACCAACAGTTTTGCATTCGTTATCCATACATGCTACGCTCTTTAATGTACCTAGAGCAGCGCAAAGGTTTGCTTGCACTTATTTAGCAATTACAATCCGGTAAGACGTGCGTGATGATGTAACAGACTGATCAGCACACGGGCCGAAGCTGTAACGGTGCTTCATGCACTAAACGTTCAGGCTGATAAATGATGAGAGACGACGATGAGCAACCTGTCCTAGGGGAAGTGAGGGACGAAATCCAATAAGCCTCGTCTCTGTACCTGCACTTGTTCTGTTTCAGATCTGCGTCGGGAAAGCGGAAGAGACAGACGGCTTTTTCAAGCTGACCAGCGGTAAGAAGAGAGGACTCGTACCCTCCAAGTGTGTAGTGGAGATATGAACAACCCTCCTGCCATGCAGACACACACACACGCAACAACGGCAGGGACACACTCTCACACACCAGCAAGCATCCCGGAATGAAAGTGCCCTCGCTTCGCTCACTCCATTTCACGCGGCTTTGAGACCAACTGACTCTGACCTCTGACCTCAGCGGCATGTGACACGTTTTGGATTAGACCCGTGCTTGTGTGTGTTTGTGAGTGTGTGTGTGTGTGTGTGTGTTCACTGAAACATTACAGTAGCAAACAGCATCCATGTCAAACCACATGTGTAAGTGAACATCAAAAATAGAGAGAGAGAGAGAGATACATGGACTGTTTTTGCACTAACAGGTGCATGATGGGAAAACATGAAATGGGAGGGGTTTGAAGGGAGGGCCCATTGTGAAAAAAGCAGGCTGAATATAAACACGTAGGAGTGGGAGGGTTCATATTTATTTACATTTTTTTAAACGAAAGTGACGGCGTGATCGAGATTCTGGTTCCATCAGTGAGAGCGCTGTGTTCCCGCCATGGACCACTAGGGGGCATCCTGTTGATGCTAGTAAATGCATGTACATAAGCATGAGCGCCACAAAAAATTTACTTTTTTTTTTTGTTATTTACTTTTTCAGTGTTCAATTTGAAAACAGGTAAAAGGGTTTAAAACAAAACACTAACGGTCTGAGATCTGTTCTGTGAGCGTGAACATGACGCGGTCGGGTGCTGAATTAATAATCCTCCAGTTAAAATTGTGCTGTTTTGATTTTCACCTCATTTTAGCAAAGTCATCATCACCACGTCATTACGACTGTCTCACAACGATCGTCCAACACTTGGGATCCTGCTGCATTCGCGATTTTTAAAAGACTGCAGATATTTGAGGAATAAAAAAAAACAATCGTACTTTTTTATCAAGAAAAAACTTGCGCAAAACTAGATAATGGTTTTAACGGAGCCTGACCCTCAGGTATATTGGCTGATTTTACTCAAACGTCTCAGTTTAAATTCTACACACAATTCTACACTTTATGTACCGTAGATAACCGTATGCACATTAAAGTCATCTGTGTAGGATTTACCAGAAGTGAAGTGAACCATGAGTAGTGGAGTACGTTCGTTTGTTTTGATTGTTTGTTGGTTTGTTTTTGGCATTCTTGTTTTTGCAATAATGTTATGTGCTAACTGCTAGCTTCACAGACGTGGTTTGAGAATTAAAAAGCTGTTATAGTAAAACTCCCTCCAAAGCATGTAAGTAGCTTCAGCGGGACAACGATGGCCTGACGGGGGCGATCTATTTTTAAAAATAAAATAAAAAATAACATCACATCTAGCTTCATTTATGTTAGCCATCTTCGCAAGCTAGCTTCCTAGCTTGTAACTTCCTAGCAGAGTACACTGACTGCACAGGCTGAAGTGTTTTATTCCTCTCGCGCCACAGCAGTTTGCGATTACGTCTGGAAAGCCAGTTTCTGTTCTAACGTTACAGCTGCTATAAACACTGGTTCCCTCACCAGCTTTCGTCTTCTTCTTCTCTGACTTGAAGAGGATGAATCGCGTAATGCTAAGTGTGCATCTATCATAAGAACTCCAGCTGTACAATCGGCACCTCCTGACCAATCAGAAGGCAGAATTCTGCAGCGCTGTTGTATGGGTTGTGATAAACACTGAAATTTAATCTGTGCTGGTGTCGGACTTTCTGACCTCGGCGTAAACCTTTAGGGATTTCAATGTGATGCCACTTACGGGAGTCTTTTTACTCCTGATTTTACAGTTTCAGCTTGAAACGAACATCTGGACATAAACTGCAGAATAAAAGACATGAACTTTACACACTGAACTCTGGCTCTCTGGTGTTTATTTTCTTTTCTTGTATGAATATGTTCATACTGATCAGGACAGATAGATAGATCGATGGTGTTTAATCTAAGGTAACTGATCTATTTATTCTTTCACCTTGATTTTTCCTTGACTGGTGGCTGAGAAGGTCAGTCCAGAATTTTCTATCATCAGCTCCAGACTGCACCTTCTCCTGCAGGAGTCCCAGACGTTCCCATCCCAGCCGTGAGATCTTGGATCTGCGAGGCTCCAGACGTGGGAGGTACGTTACTGAAACAGCTGTCTCAGGGTGCAGCCGGTGGTCCTCGTAAGGTGCGCAAGAAACATCAGATGGTTCCTAGTGAGTCCCAGGAGTGAGTCCTCTTTTGTAACGCACTTCCAGATTGCCGAGCTCCACAGGCTCTCATGGAGAGCCTCATTTCACAGACACTCACACACCCATGCACGGACACACACAGAGACAGGCAGCTGTTTCATTTCTGTGCTTTGTGTTAGATAAATTGTTCGGCAGAGACGGTGTGAGAAAAAAAAAAAGGGAACATCAGGCCGAGGCAGTGACGCAGCTGTGGACTGAAAACACTAAATTTAGAAGAACATTTCTGCACAGCGTTAGCATTAGCATTGTAGACAAATTCACAGTTTCCTGTTAATGGCATGAGCATGTAAACATGAGCGCTTTCACTGCTGATTCATTCATGACGTGCAGAGAGAAGCACCGAAACCTGGAGGTACACTTCATCACCATCACAGCCTGATCAGTGGCTCCACCCACTTCACCCAATCATCAGTGGCTCCACCCACTTCACTTAATCATCAGTGGCTCCACCCATTTCACCCAATCATCAGTGGCTCCACCCACTTTACTTAATCATCAGTGTCCACCTACTTTACTTGATCATCAGTTGCTCCACCCACTTCACTTAATCATCAGTGGGTGGAGCCACTTCACTTAATCATTAGTGGCTCCACCCACTTCACTTAATTATCAGTGGCTCCACCCACTTCACATAATAATCAGTGGTGGTAGTTACTCCACCCACTTCACTTAATCATCAGTGGCTCCACCCACTTCAATTAATCATCAGTGTCTCCACCTACTTTACTTGATCATCAGTTGCTCCACCTACTTCACAATCATCAGTGGCTCCACCCACTTCACTAAATAATCAGTGGCTCTGCCCACTTTGCACAATAATCAGTGGTGGTAGTTACTCCACCCACTTCACGTAGGCATCATTTACTCAACCGACTTTAGCCAATATTCTCTCTGCCGACCTCATTAGTTACTCCGCCCACTTCACTTAATCATCAGTGGCTCCACCCACTTCACTTAATCAATAGTTACTCCGCCCACTTCCAACCTTCACCCACATCATTCATTCAACCCTCTTTATTTAGCCCATATTCTCTCTGCCCACCTCATTTAATCATCAGTTACTCCGCCCACTTCACTTACTCCACCCATTCCACTAAGCCATCAGTTACTTAGTTACTTAGTTTTTGTTATTCCCCCTACTTAGCTGTCAGTTGCTTTGCAGTTGTCAGTAGCTCCACCCACTTCTGACATCCATCACCTGGCTCCACCCACTCAGTTGAGTCATCACTAGACTCCACCCACTTTGTTCAGGCCCTGAACACTTGACTTAACTACAGGTTGCTGAACCCTGCTGTCGTTAATGATTTTCCTTCCTTCGTGCTGTAGTATCGCCGTGTAACACAGACACCATGATTGAACTGTTTAATCCGCCGCGAGGTCGAGCGAGTACACACACTCCGAGATCGCACAAAATGAGACACTTTGCAAGTCAATTTAAGATCGTGTTGAGTTACAATACAATAAAACCCCTGCAGGTTCATGTGGAGCAGACTCATCACTTCACACAGTCACACACTATTCTTCTAACACAGTGTTCTGATAACACACACACACACACACACACTACGACTATAAAACAGATGACCAGCACCGTTTAAATTCGTTTTAAACAGAACATCTGGCTGCCATAAAGCCTCGGCTACACAGCGAGACACGGCGCATCCTCACACGCTGATCCATAAATAACACACTGATCCATTAAAGATTCAGTCTGCGGATTTATAATCGCGACGCTCGTACACAGTGTGTCTCTCTCCCAGGAATAACCCTTATTTATGACCAGAGCAACGGATCAGAACCGCAGAAGAACCTCGCGTGGGGCAGAACTCCGTCCCGGTGGAGACTTCCTGTCTCTAAAGTCAGGTCATAAAAAGCACAGCTTGTAATAAAGAAAACACAAACATGACACTTGTGTGTGTGTGTGTGTGTGTGTGTGTGTGTGTGTGTGTGTGTAAAGACATGTTGATCATTTACAGGATGTTAAGAGTCTCGAGTATCAGCGACTTTCTCCTCTGAATCCTCTTGCTTTCTGGTTTGTTTTTCTTTCCCAGAGAGACGACTCTCAGCACCGCACAGACGTTTCTCTACAGCCTTAGAGCAGTTAATGTGACCCACTTCCTACTTCTTAACAAGCAGAAACGTGTGTGTGTGTGTGTGTGTGTGTTTTGCCAGTCACACATTTTTGCCTCTTCATTAGTAAAATGTAGCAGAGCTTGCTGATCCTTAAATGAACCTTAATTAAGCTATTAGTCCTTTAATTAGATGTGAGTGAATTAATCCTAATTCAGAGCACACACACTCGTGAGTTGTTCACTTTTAATGCCGAGAAGAAGACGAGAGCCTGAAACGTTCCTTCCTTCAGCACAACGTGAACCATCAGAACACCATTGTGTGTCGTGTTTCCTCAACCATATCCGAACACGTCAGAGAGAAATCTCAATCAAGCCTTGAAAGATGAGGACTGTTTGTGTGTGTGTGTGTGTGTGTGTGTGTGTATAGAGCACGGGTATACTGTACATAAATAACAGCAGTGTAGCAGTCTGGCAGTGTTTCTAATTTCTCCAATCTTGTTTGCTCGTATTTACATGTGCACTTTTTTATTGTCTTTTTGTATAGTTCTTAGATAGATTTGTTCATTTATGTTATGCATTCGTTGTCTTAGCTGGTTAATTTCTCGGCCCTAGAGGAGCGTCGTTTCAACTTGACTTGAAACGCTGAAAAAAGCTCATCCCTTTTTTCTCTCTCTCTTTCACACACACTCACACACACACATCCTATTCACATGGGCACCGTGTTCTACAGACAGGCTATAGAGAGCATCCTGCAGCGGACAGGGCCAGAGGACAGCTGAGAAGATCACCTGAGCTTCTCCTCCCTCCATTCCATCAAAGACATCTAGACCACACACTGCCTCCACAAAGTCTCCAGCACCGTGGACCAAATGATCACACACGCACACACACACACCACACCACACACTCTCTTTACCCTTCTGTCATCTGAAAAAAAGGACCAAAACATTCTGGCCCACACAACCAGCCTGTGTAACAGTTCCCTTATATAAACCTCCATACAGGTGTCTGCTGCGCCGTCCTGTACCGCACGCCTCCGTTTGTGCTGGTTTAGTGGTTTTACTGTCTTGAACTCAAGCACTTTGTGTAATCTGGTGTTTATATTAGTGCTGTCAATGGGTTAAAAATGTAATCAAATTTATTAGTCATAGCTTGTGATTAATCAGACTTTTAAAATACTCAGATTTACAGTGGAACCTTGGATTACGAGCATATTTCGTTCCGGAAGCGGGCTCGTATTCCAAATACACACACTACGGGCAATTTGGGAACATCAATTAGCCTAATCTGTAGGTCCTTGGACTGTGGGAGGAAACCGGAGAACCTGGGGAAACCATGGGAGAACATGCGAACTCCATGTACACAGAGATGGGAATCGAACCTGAACCCTGGAGGTGAAAGGCGACAGTGCTAACCACAGCACCACGTGCCACCCTGGCTAACACATGCCTCAGCAACATGTCTAGACGCCCAGAGTGAATGAGTGCAGTTACCATTTGTCACTGATTAGATGTGCTGTTACACACGAGGTAGTTATGGTTACTTCACGAGTGATCTCCAGCACGCCTTATTCAGTGTCTTACATTTAATGTATTCTTGTAATAATGGTTCCCCTTGAAGGTCCTTCAATCACACAACTTTGGTTTTATCTAAACTTCCATCCAGAAGCTTCTTATAATGAAACTTGACGTTCAGTACACCAGGTGATGGTTCCTCAGTCATCTTATTATCCGCGCCAAACGTGCTGTAATTATGGAAAGCCACCGGGGTCAAAATCAGTGATATGATTGATTTGTGTGTGTTTTTTTTTTAAATGAGAAACACGTTAAAATTTCTAGATGAATCTCATGCGTTAATGCATTAATATTGGCAGCCCTTGTTTATATTTTGTGTAGTTTTACTGGTCTTCCACATGATAATAAAATCCACTTGACTCCTCCATCATCATGGGAACAATAGTCGCCCTGCAGTCCATAGTGGCAGTAATGCAAAGTAAAGTTCATTCGCTAAACTACCATAAGCGTCATCTGAAGAAAAGCTCGTCAGCCTGATCGTCAGGTTCGTCACTTCCTGTTCACGATTGAGGAACAATAATCAGGAACTTTTCCAAATTCAGGGGAAATTGTGAAATAAAGATCACGATGGCTGCAAAATAATTCCATAAAGCTCTGAGCATAAATCCACCAAGTCCAGACACTCCAGATCACACGCTGTTGACAAACTAATGAGAACAGGAAAGTGTCCGGAGACGAGGATGAGGATTCTGACTCTTCATATAAAGTATAAAAACCAGCAGGTTTAACGAGCGCGTCGACATCCGCCATGAGGGCTTTATCAGTCACATTATGTTTTGGAAGATTTGCTTTTCCTGTCAGGACGGCAGTCAAGGTCGGAAACTAGAGCGCAGAGGAAAGTCATCCTCGGCGCATTCATTTATTACGCGGGTTTAATCATTTTTCCGTTCCCCTGAGCTGCACTTGGAGGGGGTCTGGTGTTTAAAGGGACACGCCACCTTCCTTCACCCCGATCTCTACAGGCTTGATTAACACAGGACGAAACGTTCCACGTTTCCCGGTAGTGAGTGAGAACAGAAAACCCCGGGCCTGAGCATGTGAGCGTGATTATACCGAATTACTGAGAGGTGCACCGCTTGACCTTCGCTTCTGAGTGCAGTATTAATTACATGATCAGTTACACCAGTAGACTATTAAAGCTCCTCGTTACCCCGAGTGACCCCAGTGACCTCAGTGACCCCAGTGACCTCAGTGACCCCAGTGATCCCAGTGACCCCAGTGACCCCAGTGACCCGGGCTAGACAGCGGCATATCGGACCTCCTCTTTGACTTCAGGTTGCTCCAGACAACCCGCGCCAGGGTATTTACCTCAGGAAAAGTGTTCATCCTCACAGCGGATCGCGGCAGAACCACCAGGGTGTCTGATTAACACCGGCGTGTCAGGAGTCACAGAGTTCTAACGCTTCCAATGGACTGACTGCAATTTCATGCAGAATGTAAGCAGGCGCTGTTTAATCCGAATACCTTAAAGGTCCCATATGTTACTATTTCTTAGTTAACACAGGTCTCAGAGTTCTTCAAAGTGTGTGTGTGTGTGTGTGTGTGTGTGTGTGCGCGCATGTGTTCATCCCTCAATCTCCCCGTTTTACTCCTCCTCAAAATGCGCCACTTCAGTGTTTATGTAAATGAGCTACTGCCAAGCCACGCCCCTCTAGAGAAGAGCAAAGAACTGAGCAACAATCTGGGGCGGGGCTTCTTATATGATGTCATAGTGGGAAAGCAGTTTTTTTTCTGTGAATGTCTACAAATGACTAAAAAGTGAACATCACTCTGTGTTTAAATGAAGCTCTAAATGTTTTTCTTCTCTTCAGGTGGACGGTAGACCCCCCACATGCCACGCCTTCATTACCGCAGAAATAAAACCCTCTCTTATAACCACTCTAATCAGTCTTTACATTACCGGGCCAATTTCCCAGAAGACAAACAATTAGCGCCGCCTCGTTTTTACCTCCGTCAGCATGTGTTCCTCATTATATATTTATTTTGTATGGAAAAAGAAAAATCATCTGTGAGTCTCTCGTTTCTAAGGAACACAGGAGGGAAATGTCACATGGGGGGTAATTCTGTCGCTCTTGCTGTTCAAATGTCAAAACATCAGAGAAGGAATGAGAAAGAGGGAAAAAAGAGCAGCATTTGCTCCGCCTTCTCTGTTCCGATTCCGTTCCTTGTGAGGTTTTGCATCAACACTACGTGAAAAAAGCATTAAAATGACCTTTCTGAAAGCATTCAATGGATGTTTTGTGGCGTAATGATGTACAGCGCGCTGATTAATATTCAAGTCAACGTTGTGCTGCTTACAGAAACTCCACAGCGAACAACCTGCGGATGACACACGCAATTACAAACACCATTCGTTCATTTAACACGCTGTCGTTTACTATGGAATAAAGACGTCACATGGAGGAGATGTCCTGCTCCGTCGGTGTCCTGCTGATTGTACAGGTGCTGAGCTTTTCCTCTCAGAAATTCAGAAATGTCTAATTGAGCTTTGAATCCTGATGCAAAATTGTCCGAACTCTCTGGTTTAGAGGGACAAACTCGTCAGTCCGAGTAACTGTAGTTATTAGCAGTGTGAGGAGACGTTACTTTGTAAAGTAACTAATTACATTACAAAATTACCGTCTTCAAAAAGTAATCCGTTACATTACTGCGTTACTTTCTGATACAGTAACTAGTTCGAGTACTTTTCCACTGCAGAAAATGGAAACTCCTTTGTTCTTCCTCATGCATGTTGTTTTAGTCGAGACCTTTATAATTATTCTACCGTCATCACTCAGTGAAGTTTGGTCCAGAATCTGTTCACTACTAATACCCCTGTCTCAGCTACACGGTGTCGCGCGGTGGCCGTAAGTACATTTTATCATGATTCACCGCGGGTTTCGGCGCTGTGATTCGGTTTCCATCTTTCCGTGCGTCGGTCCTCACATAGTCAAACCGCACAGGTGAGAGATAGGGGTGTAACAGCGGGAATAACAGAGGGGGCGGGGTATCGGTGGCGGGGCTTGTAGGACGACTTTCTCTCACACACACACACTAATGGATTGGGAATGACTGCTGTCTGGCTCACGGATTACACACGTGGACAAAAATGTTTCTTTCAATTGTTCAATGAAAGAAAAACTCACAATGGTCACAGAAATAACTTTAATCTGACAAAAGTAATAATAAATGAGAATTCTATGAATGTTAACCAATGAAAGTCAGACATTGCTTTTCAACCATGCTTCAACGGAATTATAAAAAAAAAAGAACTCATGGAACAGGCCTGGACAAAAATGATGGCACCCCTAACTTAACAGTTTGTTGCACAACCTTTTGAGGCAATCACTGCAATCAAACGATTCCTGTAACTGTCAATGAGACTTCTGCACCTCTCTGCAGGTATTTTGGCCTCCTCACTCCTCATGAGCAAGCTGCTCCAGTTGTTTCCGGTTTGAAGGGAGCCTTTTCCAGACAGCATGTTTCAGCTTCTTCCAAAGATGCTCAATAGGATTGAGGTCAGGGCTCATAGAAGGCCACTTTAGAATAGTCCAATGTTTTCCTCTTAGCCGTTCTTGGGTGTTTTTAGCTGTGTGTTTTGGGTCACTGTCCTGTTGCGAGACCCATGACCTGCGACTGAGACCCAGCTTTCTGACACTGGCCAGCACATTTCTCTCTAGAATCCCTTGATAGTCTTGAGATTTCATTGTACCCTGCACAGATTCAAGTCCCTTTGGTCACATTATTTTCAGTATTTTCTAGGGGTACCATCATTTTTGTCCAGGCCTGTTCCATGAGTTTATTTTTTTAAACAATTCTGTTGAAGCATGGTTGAAAAGCAATGTCTGACTTTCATTGGTAAACATTCATAGAATTTTTTAAAAATTATTACTTTTGTCAGATTAAAGTTATTTCTGGATAGCGAAGCGAATGTGTTAGATTACTCATTACATCAAAAAAGTTGATTTGTAACGCGTTACACCCAACACTGGTTCTGAGTGTCTGTGAGACCATCCATGTACTGTATGCAGAAGAGGACAGAGAGCTCAGCGTCTTGTACAGGTTGTGGGTTTGGTTTCATTCATTCCCATGTCTCAGAAGCAGTAGTGTTAGAGGCACAAGCGAGCTGGGTGAGTTAATTGGCAGACGAAGTGCCAGTCGCACTTATAGTTCGTTTGAGACAATCATACATGGGAGTAGATATGCAGTAAGTAACAGTGCGGAAATGTCCTAGCCAGAATTCACTCACCATCCTGGCACTGCTGATGTTCTCATTGCATTTGTCCAGGTCCCCTGGGGGCATGCTGTAGACAGGTGAGGACAATTCTGAGGGCTTTTAAAATTCTATGGAAATTTAATTCTTTGTGGCATAGATGCTGTTGCAAACATTCCTAAGAGAGTTTAGTCCATATTGACACGAGCGCTTCCCGCAGTCGCTGCAGGTTTGTCGGCTGCTCGTCTATGACGCGATTCTCCCGTCCCACCGCGTCCCAAAGGTGCTCTACTGGAGTGAGATCTGGTGACAGTGAACTCATGTACAAGTTCATGTTCTAGAGACCAGTGTGAGAAACCAGGGTTCGGCTTTGTGACATGGCATGTGGTCATAAAGGGATGGACACGCAGCAACAATACGCAGGGAGGCTGCGGCATTTAAACCATGAACCAAAAGGGGTCCAAAGTGAACCAGGAAACAATATCTCACCCACACCATCACATCACCACCAACACCAGCCTGAATCGCTGATACACAGCAGGACGGATCCAAGCTCTCATGTAACACGAGTAATCTAACGCGTTCGGTTACGGCAAATCCTGACCCGACCGTCCTAAACGGGAATCCAGACAGCAACTCCGTGTGTGGTCTTCGGCTGCGGTAGACCATCTGCTTGAAGGTTCCATGTGTTCAGGTGTTGTGAGTTCGGAGACGCTCTTCTGCAGACCTCGGGTGTAACAAGATGTTATTTGAGTTCCTGCTGCCTTTCTATCAGCTCGGACCAGTCTGGCCGTTCTCTGTAAACACTAGAGATGGTTGGAAGTGAAAATCCCAGTAGCCCAGCCTGTCCGGCTCCAACAACCACGTCATGTTCAGCGTCAAGTTCCTTCTCCGTTCTTGACCGGTTCTACATTCCTCATTGCGTCGAGCTGCTGCCGTGTGATCGTCTGATTAGATAATCGCATTAACGAGGACTGGAACAAGTGTACCTAATGAAGCGGCTGGTGAGTGTATTGTGTTTTCAAGAGGCCCAGAATCTGTAGTGGCACCCCTGGTGGTAGATTTCATAAACAACAACAACAACAACAAAATTGTTCTAATTTTAGCCACGCCCACTTTAATATTGAACACAAATCCAGACGGGTTCACTCACACGGATAAAAATCACCAGTTTATGCTTTTGGGATCTGCTGCGCTTGACACATTGAAAGCTTCACTGCGGATCAGAGAAACGTCTTCATACCGGCTGATGTGCTGTAGATGTCGAACTGTCGCTCACATAAATGTGTTACGCTGTGCTGAACCGCTGTTTGTCGTCGCCTCTTTTTAATCTCCTTTTTTCTTTTCCTTCACGACATGACGCGGACTCATCCCCTCTCCACCTCCTGCTGCTTTCCATTAAAGGTAAATATTATCCCGGAGGAGAACAGGAGGAGATGACGGGCTCGGAGACGACGCTCCTCATCGCAGGCAGCTTTGCATGAATTTTTTATTCATATGGAGATGCGGCAGTAAAAACTGCACGCTCTGAAACGCCGGAGAGAAATATGAGCTTGGATGCACGCAGTGATTTGAAGAAGAGTTTTCATAATCCTCAGAAGAACCAACCATTAGAGGGAACTTGTTACGTAAGAGGAAAAAGCCGCTTCAGATAAAAGCACCGGCTGCACGAGTGAGAGGGAATGAAATGACAAGGACGTCTTTTTTCTTCATCCAAATATTATATATCAGGTAACTTTACGTCCAAAAACCGATAAACACTGATGAAGGTTTAATGAAATAAAATGAGCTTAAAACGTCCTAAATGCTGAAGTTCAGCCGGTGCATTAATCCGAAGAAATCTGACATCTTTTAGCTCGTTATTTTTAAAGGTTATTATGCAAATGAATTGAAAGTGCAGGTGTTTGCTGCCTCCCGCTGCGTCAGCGCCGAGTGCCGAGTGCACGCTCATCTCAGCGTTTTCTTTCCCTTTTAAATAGAAAAAAGGAAACATGAAGTAACACGGCCTCTGTAGTGCTGCTTCATCAGAAATGAACTTATCAGTGTTTTAACCAGAGTGAACCTGCTGCTTCTCTACACTCTCACATCCGAATCAGAATCTCTAATCCACGCCTGACCCTCCTCGATTCGTTCTATTTTTTCATAAATCTGCGTGTGCGGTCACATGACTCCACCCACCTGACCTGCAGCATGGAAGCAACATGGACTCTTCCCTTAGAAAAAAATATATTTTAACAGTTCAGCATATTTACAGTACAAACCTGGTCTGATAACTCTAAGAGCAAACAAACATTATTATTTAAATCTAATCATACAACAGTTAGTTCTGAGCGAGTGATCTGATTGGACGAGAGGCGTTATTCCACACGAGTGCTGATAACAGGCAGTAACGGCACTGTGAGACGTGTAACTGTGTGTGTGACTGGGCGTGTCCCAGGTGTGGTCCAGTGGGTAATGACACTGACTGTGTGTCTCAGCGTGGGTGAGAGTGGGTCTGTACGGTCCGCAGTACTGAGGAGAGAGCAGCTGCCTGACCACGCCCACATTCACACCCAGTCACAGAAGCACTTTCAGCATCAACACACATCTGATCACGTTATGTCTCTTAAACAACACGTCTCACGTCTCTGCACTAATCACTTCTGAATCGCCTCTGAACCGTCCGTGTCGTTCTGTTCACGGCTAACGCTTAGCTACAAAGCTAACTAGCTCCTAACACGAGGCTGAATCCCAAATCCCTCTCTAAGGCACTACTCAGTGTGTGGAACAAGGGAGTGTACACCCTACAAAGTGCACTAGCTTTACATTTAACACTATTTGGGATTCGACCCCAGAACCCTGAAGTTACCGGAGCTGATATTCTAAAGTGTAAATCTGCAGTAAATCTGGTGAGTTTCTCAGGACTGAACACCTCCATGGTTTATTCTCCTCACCTGGAGCTCCTACAGAGAACCGCTCAGAGTTTAGCCGCCTAAGGATATGTGTGGGCGGAGCTAAATAACTGGTATGATAATCAGTTGATAATAAATGGTGTTTGTGGAACTGTTGTATGAATGTGATATCACTCTCGAGCGATATTGTTTAATTAGAAATGATGTGAGGTCACATGTCCCAGCCCCTCCCACACCACACCCACAGAGCTCTGCTCAGAGACGTTAGGATTGGTTTGGTCCGGGGTAGGAGGCGGAGCCTTGTGTGATGCTGACTGAGGGCGGGGTTATCCAGAAGCTCCAGTGCGTCTGAGCGAGCGCGCTGCATGCGGTCAGAGTCACTGAAGTCGTGTTTCTCTCCGGGTCTGACGTGTGATGTTTGATGTTCTGATGTTTGATGTTGAACATTAAGATGAAACCTTTGACCTGATTTTAGGAACAACGCTGCTGCCTCCTAAAGACTAATTAAGACTAATTGGATGAATGTGCAGGTGTGCCTGGTGAAGTGGACGGGAAGTTTATTTAAGCTTTGATATTTTTGAAACTTTAGAAGAGGTAATAAAAGTGCACGAGTTACATAAATAATCTGGCAGCAGCATGAGCTCCTGGAAACATTACATCTTTGTGCAAAAGGGGAAAAAAGACATGAAAAGCAGTTTTATTTCTGTTCTATTCCCTCAGCTAACGTTTCAATAATGTCTGCGCACCGCTGTTTTCTATACTATTAATGAAGTCCCCAGGAGACACACACACACACACACACACACACACACACACACAGTTTTCCGAAGACCGCTATAATTCCCCACTGGGAAAGTTCTCTTTATGAGCTCGCGGCGTTCCTCTGCTGCTTCACGGCTGCTTCACTTTAAGTTTCACTCCGGTTTCTAAAAAGAGTCAGTCAAGGTCAGTTAGTTTCCTGAAGGGACGTTTAGCATCTGCGGCGAAGACGAGACGGGTCTCTCGACAAATTAGCATCTTTATTGCACGTTTAATAGTCTGAGCGCTCGAACACCGAGACGGTAATTATTGTCACAGGATCGTCACAGCAGCGAAACAAACACAACCGAAATAAAACCTTGTAAATAAATAAACAAACTGCAGTCTCATTCAGCTTTAATGACCCTGACATCATTCAGTAGCAGCACTGTGGATCGTGCTTATTGGTCAGTGTAAAATAATTCTTAGCCATGTGCTTCCAAACACATGAAACGCTGCTTCATCAGAAAGCTAACGCTACTCAACACGCTGCTCTGTTTTCCAGACGCTCCTTTGTGACACTGCGTCATACACTGTGCCTTAAGTGTTGTTTCTCTTCAGCAGAGTCTAATAAGCGCTCCACCACAGAGGCCCATTCTGCGGACAGACTCCATCCTTTAGAGACTCCCGCGGGTGCAGGCGACTCCTCGACTCTCACCGCTCTTTTCATTCGGCTGAACCGTGATTTCATTCGGAGCGATGAATAAAGTTAATTAGCCAGGAAAGCGTTATAAAAGCTCGCTCTAGTGACTCAGCAGTGATTCAGCGTTTGCGTGGAGAAAAGAAACCTCACAGGTCGTATGCGTGTGTTTGTGTTTGTGTGGATCGTAGGTGCAAATATTTATGGTTTAAAGTGATGAAATAATTAACAAGAGAATTAGAAAAACTGATCTGAAGTGAAATAAAAGACAGTTTGATTCAGGTTTAAATGGTTCCTTATTCATAAACAACCACACAGAATTCTGAGGTATTATTCTGTACACTGCTTTATTACACAGCGCCACTGGGTTTGATTTATTCACTTTTGGTGAAGCGAGGTTGTATTTATGATGAGAATGCCATGAGCGATGAGTAACACGAGTTCAGGGACATGAAGCTGAGTGCACGGTACAAGGTGCAGGTCCATCACGCTGACGTTACAGCAAATACGTCGTGAACTTTCTGAAGGAATATTTCAGACTACATTATCCTCAATGACTAATGATTTTTTTTTTTTTTGCTAAATGTGTTATATGAAACTTCCCTGCTGAAAGAGAGAAAACATTCCTCGTTTTTAATTGATTTTTTAAAAAGTAATTTTTAGATTTTATGTCGCCCGGAGTTATAGTTTAATGGAATGCATTATTTTTAATGGTTTCTAGAGACTCATCTACCTTTCAGGCAAAAACAAAAGACGTCGAGTTTAAATATTTAACGGCACAAAAAAAAAAAAAAAACCTATACTCCACCTGGTGGCTCCAATTTGTAACTGCAGTTTATATTGTAAACTCCAGCCTTCTGTGTGATTTCATTTAAATCTTAAACTATGTATTTTCCTTGACAGAATTTTTGAATCTACAGTCAGTATTTTATTTCTAAACTGTTTTGAAGCAAACTTGGATATCCTACCGGAAGTAAAGTTACCTCAAATAACTAATTTTTCAAGCATATACCTTGGTTCAAATGCCACAAACAAATTTCCAGCACAAGACAACTCCTGTTTTTTTTATATATTTTTTTTAACCTCTGAATACATACAATAAAAATACAAATAATTCCACAACTTTTACCCAATCATGGATTTCAAGTAATGATTAACCTTAATGTTTTTTAAATAAAAATTGTTGCTTTGTGGCAGTCAGACTTGCTAAAGCACTAAAAAAGGTATTTTAAACAGCTAGTTTATGGTGAACCAGCCCATTCGGTTTTGAAAAATATCCCTAAACGATCAAACACCAATCACTTAACTAGAGATGCCACCGTGGTCTGAAATGATACGTGGTGTATGATCCGGTTTGGTTTCAGTATAAAGAGGAAAAGAAAAAGACTCGGAGACGTGTTCCTTTTGTGGGTGGTTTATTAAAGCAAGTGATAAATGGAGATTTATTTCTTGCCCTCCTCCTCCTTGGACAGGTTCTTAATGATCTCTTCCTTCTTGGCCTGGAGTCGCTCCTCGCGGCGCTTACGTGCCTCGCGGGTCTTTGAGCGACGAGCCTCGGCCTGGTCACTGCACAGAACAGGGAGAGGAACATTAACGACTGTTTAAACACATCCACTCACCCCACCACTCCTTCCACCTACGTGCTACGCGTTTACTAGACCTAATGTGAACTCTAAAACATGCAATGTTACAGTAACCCAATACCGCTATGCACACAGCCTTCAAAAACACTGATGACTGCAGCCTGATTGTCCCTGATGGAAACAGACTGACAGACGTCCTCAGAAACCCATTTCAGTGATAATTGAATAAGCCTGCAGGAAACAATCTAACTAATCACCAGACATCAATTTGTCCATGGTTCATCAGTGCCCCCTCCCTCTTTTTTCTCTCTTTTTAATAATGCCCTACTGAACGCTGACTCACCAGCCTCAACACCAAGACAGAGGGGAAAAAAAATTATGCTTAAAATGAATAACTATCCACACATGGCTGGGGATAAAAGAGCACTGTGTTAAAAATACGATCAGAGGTGAACTACGAGTTTTTCTTCATCCTTCCCTCCCTGAAGGTTCTTGTGGGCCAAATGAGACGCGACCCCATGTTTGATGCGATTACTTACGAGAGGAGCTTCTTGCGGGCGCGGTCTGCCTTCAGCTTGTGGATGTGCTCCATGAGGATGCGCTTGTTCTTGAACACGTTACCTTTGGCCCTCAGGTACAGGCTGTGGTACCTGCATACAGGTGAGACATTTACATAGCATTAACAAACATGGAACAGGCTTCATCTGCTACACGGTGTCCAAGATCCCATAAGATCAAATCTAGACTTGGGTATATCACAGACTCTCTCCTTCTTAGCGGAGCACAGCTTTAGACTAATCAAATTAATATTCATTACAGCGTCATGGTCTTTGAAAGCTGAAGGTGCATTATTACACAACGTTCCACCAGCAGAGGGCGCTGAAGTGCTTTTTTAGATTAGGAACAGAAATCAGACGTTTTCTAACCAGATACATAAGAGATGTGAAATGAAAGTACAAGAGTGAGCTGGGCGATCAGGTCACACATTAGGATAAATCATTTTAGACTAAGCGATTCTGAAACTGATATTTTAACATTCTTTTAAAAATAAGCAATCAGAAACGGCTCTACAAATTAAAATGAATTGCAACTGAAAATTTTCTAAGTAGAACTCGTCTGTGTTTAAGATCATGACCTTTAGTCCAAATATTTTATTACCATAAAAGTATAAACAACCTAAATAAAGCTGCTGTAATAAATGAATAAAATTTGCAACTAAAAAATTTTAATTGCAAACTAAAGTCAATAAGTAGATAAGTAAACAAGTTACTAAGGTGAGCCCGTACATGTGCCTGTCGATCTTCTTGGACTCCCTGTAGCGACGCAGCAGGCGACGCAGGATTCGCATACGGCGCATCCAGCAAAGCTTCTCAGGCATACGAGCGTTCGCGGTACCCTTCCTCTTACCTGCAAAAACAATGACATTAGAACAGTCAACTCCTCATTTCCACCAAGGATGATATTGAAGTACATAGTGAGACTAATCTCAGATCAGCACTAAACGTACCGATGCCCATGTGGCGACCCTTGCGGCGAGCCAGCGTGTTTTTACGGCAGCGGGCGCGAGAGTGCACCGTGACGGGCTTCTTGATGATGAGACCATCTTTTACAAGCTTTCTGATAGCCTGACCTGCAACGAACACACAAGCATGTGAAAACTAACCATCAACAAGCTTTTTAAATCAGAACGGTTAAACACAATCAGCACAGAACTTACGAGAGTTGGCATTGGCGATCTCATTGGTTTCATTAGGATCAAGCCAGACCTTCTTTTTGCCGCAGCGCAAGACGCTGGAGGCCAAGCGCTTCTGGAGCCTGAGCATGCTGAAAAACACAACATGTGTAAGTTATTTGACATTTCTTTGCTCTGAATATCTGCAAATATTAAACGTGTTGCTGATGTTTGGCTTATAGCTGATTATATTTGCACAAACTACATCACTCTCTCTCAGGTCTTCACTATACTAGGAAAACTATTCTAAAGGAATACATTTTTTAAAAAATTTACGGTATTTATTATAAATACTACATAGACAGACGTGACTACAGCCATGGACAAAAGTTTCAAAGTCTGCTGCTTAAGTGTTTTTAGATCTTTGAGACAGATGTTACTATGGTATACTGAAGTATAATTACAAGTATCAATGGCTTTTATTGACAATTACATTAAATGTATGCAAGTAGTCAGCATTTGCAGTGTTGATCTTTCTTTTTCAAAACCTCTGGCATTCTGTCAATCACCTTCTGGGCCACATCCAGACTAATGGCAGAACATTCTTACATAAAAACTTTTGTATCAGGATGTATCAGGATTTGTTTTTTGTTTGTCCACCTGTCTCTTAAGAATTTGATCACAAGTTCAGTGAGATCAAGGTCTGGAGAGTTTCCTGGAAGGATCAACACTGCAAATACTGACTCTCTACATAAACGTAACGTAATTACATCAAGCTTTTTTTCAGTTATAAATTGCTTATAACTATATTTTAGCATAGCATATCATCCAATAAAAAAAACAAAAAACACAGAAGCAGCAGAATTCATCATTCTCCAAACTTTTGGTTATTAGGGACACAGCACATGAGCTTAAAATATGACGTAATTACTATAGATTGGCGCTAAATGCCCATATATAAAGGTAGCAAACATACTAAATAGACGTAATTCTCTTTTAAATTGTGCATTTTGTGACGCGAGTTGTGAGGCTAGTTCGGGGTTTAACACTTTCCACATGCTTTGCTAACCCGGCTAAGCGTCAGGAGAGCTAGCTAGCTAGCGAACTACTGGAAGCTAACGCGGCTAATTAACAGGTTAAAACGTCAACATTATGCATATACAAGTCGACGAAGTTCAAAGTTAAAATATTTTTAAAGACGTAATTTACATTCCAAATCACCCAAAAACACCATTTTCGACTCAAAACTTTAGCACTATAAAACTGCCCTATAAACCGCCTGACAGGGCAATAACGAGAGGAGCGCGAGCCACGATACAACTCGAGGCCTTGCGCGTGCGAGCCTTATTTTTCAAGATTAAAATCTTTTATAGTCAAAACTAACAACCGATTAAAGGTAAATTTCCTTCACATCAGGTACAATATTCATATTTTACACCGATTTCTGAGGTAACGTGAGGTTTTAAACGTATTTGTGGGTATTTTTCAGCCCGAGCAGGACACAGCTCCTTACCTCATGGCTGCAGGTCTTAGAGAGAAAGGAAGGAGGATGGGGTCCGGAGCCTACCATTATAACAGACAGGCGCATTCTGTACACAGGGAACCGGACACAAGCTCACGTACAATTACCAGAAAGTGGACAATATATGTCTAATGTCATTTATGTTAATAATCAATACAGGAATATGTCGTTAGTTAATACAATAAAGCGTAACGTCGTTTATTGTAAGTCGTAAGGAATATCCGCGGACCCTATGTTTCACACAGTGGTACGTTCCGTGGTATGGGAGCCGGAACCACGTTCTACTGATCGCCAGCAGGAGGCGCTTTAGTGCGCGTACACATCTTACCTCAACTCGTAAATGACAAACAAAATTGAATAAGATGATCAGATAGAAGCAGCAGTTTAATAGATCATGTATTCAATATCTACAGCGGAACATCGGCATACGAGTTTCAGCCAGCCAAAAATATTACCAATATTACCAATTTCTAACACTACAATCGTATTTTTGCATATAAAAACAAACAAAACATTTAGAAAAAATATGTACATGATATAAACACACATTAAACCTGACTTGACCTTCATTTATGATTCCTCTTGGCACCGACTGCTTTAAAGGCGATGATTTCTTTCTTCATTTCCACTTAAAGTGGCTCCTTTTCTTCTTGCTTGATAACATTCTTATGACCCGTGGTGCTAAATCTTTCACAAGATGCAAAAAACCCACCAAAATTTTAAAAATTCATAAACGTCTTTCATTTGGCTTTCCACTGACACCAAGTTTTGATGTACACATAATGTTGCCCGCAGTTCAGTTTGGTTCGTTTGTACAGAAATTGCTTTGTATGCCGAGGCAAATGTCTTTCAAAAGTTCCATTCTTCAGGTGAAAATGCGTAAGAGACGCCATTACAAACAAAACAAACTCATTTATAATAAATCACCGATATAGTGTCAAATCTATTTCTCCATTAACTCCTGGTCGTTAACTGCTGCAATCTTTTTTCGTTTTGCTTGTGTGAAGCTGCTTTGCGAAAATGTCAATTGTTAAAAGCGTTATACAAATTGAATGAAATCTTCTCCTCCAGCTGATTAGATGATGTGTTCAATGCCAGATCGCACTGATGATCAGCCACCGTATTCACAGTCCAAGACCTTACTTAGAAAGACCAAGCCTGAGACAAGTCCAAATCAGTAGAGAAGATGTTTTAAAGACAGACTCGTGTTCTACACTGCTATGCGTTAAAATGTAGAAAAGCTCTGTCTCTAGTTGAATAGCAGAAATAATTTTGAGGAATCATTGAATATTCGAGACACTTGTCCCTCAGAATATTGTTTGTTTGTTCAGTTTGAAAGATTATGGAATAATTTTAACAGTATTCCATAATTAACTGTAAAATTCCCTCACAGGATGCTGCAAGGACAATATACTGATTAACAAAGTTAAGGAGGTTTGACTGGGTAACATGTACAAGGTCTCTCTAGAATCGTCTGGTCATCAACACCAAGAGGAACTTCTCTTTGAGACAGGTAGTGCTTTCGTTGCAGTAATCATCAGCAAAAAAGGACAGATTAATTTTGGCTTCCTGTATGGCAGGCATCACTAAATGGCGGACCGCAGGCCGGGTCTGGACCGAAATGACTGCCTGATGCTCTTCTGATAAATTAGGATAATTAATATACAGTGGAGCCTCGGATTGTGAGTAACGCGATTTGCGAGTGTTCTGCAAGACGAGCAAAAAATTGTAATCAATTTTGACTTGGAAAACGAGCAAGTCTTGGTTTACCAAGATCATGTATCACGCATGTGCTCTTGTTTTGATGCAGAGCGTCACATGATCACAGCTGAGCCAACGTTTTTTTCTCTCTCTTGCACTGCGGAATTGTGGGTAATCGTCTCCCCTGCTGGGTCTTAGTGCTCGTCTCTCACTGGTATAATCAACATCCATGTGCACGTGTGTACTGTTTACCATAACACTGTGACCACATGTGTGTGTGTAAAACATCTTTTATTTTTGTGTCTGTATGTGTGTGTGTGTGTGTGTGTGTGTGTACAGCGCGCGTGTACTGTTTATTATAAAACACGTGTGTGCACGCGTGTAAAGCAAAAGCAAGTCTCATTAGAGAGATTAAAGAGATTCTCTCTCTGTATCAGCCTGCACTTTGTGTGTGTATGCATGAGCCATTGGACAGTGGCTCCTTCCCTCCTCCTTACACCTTCACACACACACACACACACACACACACACACAAACACTTCCTCTCTCTCTTTAATGGAAACACTGCTCTGTCACGATTCTTTTCAAAGGTAAAGTCAGAGGCAGCGTTACCATAAGGCAGAAGTAGGCGAGTGCCTAGATCCCTGAACTGCCAGGGCCCCAGGATTTAAGCCTAACTAAGTAGTTTTAGCCAGCATTTACGTCTAACATTTTAAAATCATTCAAATCCACTTGCATTAGAAATAGCATTGGAATGCCATTACGCCACGCGAGTTGCGTTGAAGCTGTTTAGTCCCCCCCCCAAACACACACTGCAATGGTACATTCCGTGTGACGAAGCGGAAAGTGCTTCACTGCAGTTTGATTGAGGAGCGCGAGACTTCCGTCTACAGCCATGAAACGAAGTGAAACCCAAGTAGTGAGGAGAGGAGAACAGACAATTAATAGAATATTTGGCAAAGGTAACAGAATTTTTCATGCCTGTGCATAGTCACAGGTCACCTCAGGTCAACAACGTCACATGAGAGGCTGTCTGCACGCGCTGTTCTCTCCATTGAGCACAAAGTCAGAAAATCAGTGGATATGGAGTCAGTAATAAAGTTTRTTGAAGCCAAAGCTTGCAAGGCCAGATTTTAGTGTCTTCACCGACACTATTCACCCCAGTCATGCACACAATAAGACTAATCATTTAAAATATTTTTTAATTAACATCATTTTCATATTATTCTTAATCCAACACCCCAGTATTCATATGTTTTTCCCACCCACTAAAGCTCATTTGATGAAGGAAATAATAATAATAAAAAAAATAAATAATAAAAAAAAAACAGGCAGAAAGAATAAAAGCTGGAGAAATACAGAGAAATAAAGTGCCAAAAGGGCAGAAGAGAAGGAAAGACATGAAAATAACATTTGAGGAGAAAGCAAATGAAGGGCGAGAGAGAGAGAGAGAGAGAGAGAGAGACATCCAAATCAAATAAAATCAATAACGGAGAAGGAGAGAGAGATGCAGAGACAAGTTACAAAAAAGAGGAAAATAAATATAGTGATGAAGAGAAACAGTAAAATGCATTAAAAGGATCGGAAGGAGAAAAAGAAAGAAGTCAATTAGCAGGAGAAATACAAAAAAGGAAAAGAATTAAAGGGACGGAAGAAGACAGACAGACAGACAAATAAAGTGAAGAAGAATGAGACACAGACAAAGACAAGAATAAAAATAAGAGGTAATCCTTTATACGTTTAATAAGGTAAGACTTTTAAAAAACCTCTCCTCTTACTTTAGCTACACACACACACACACACACACACACACACACACACACACACACAGGTGTCAGTATTTATTTTACTTTTTAAAGGTAAAGTGCAGCTTAATTTGTTTTAATTTTACTTTTATATTTTTATTAATTTATTTGAGGGCTGAGAATAATTTGAGTTTCCATTATTTCATATGGGGAAAAGTGATTTGCGAGTGTTTTGATATATGAACACACTTCCGGAATGAATTATGCTCGCAGTCCAAGGTTCACTGTAGCATTAATCTAGAGCTTTTTTCCTTGTGGGGGAAAAAACATAAAGTTCCCATACGCGCCATTAAACAGAGCCAATCAACACGATAGTTTACTGTGTACAGACAGAGTGTGAAGAAAAACGCATGGCTTACTCCAAGAAAAACGAGAGTAGAATATGAAAACTGAACCTTCAAAGATGAATGTAACAGATCAATGTATGTTTTGGTTCCGACTGCAGGAAGTTTAAAACCAGTTTGTCTCATATGTTCCAAAACCATGGCGATAATAAAAAGCAGTAATGAGAAGCGGCAGTATGAGATAAAACACGGGTCGTCATAGTAAACACAACCGAAGCAGTCTGAGGTGAGAGCGAGCTGTGAGAGAGCAACCAGAGTACTTTCACATGGATTTACAGCCCAACAGCGAGGAAATGAAGACTCCCTAGATCAAAGATTTCATCAAAGATTGTTGTTTATATTCAATATTAAACTGTCCACATGTTTAATGTAGTTACTGAGAAATGGCAAGAAATATGATTGAAATGCTTTGGAAATTTGAAATAGATCATTTTTTATAGACTTACAGTGACTGCATGAATGGAGATCTGACTTCTAACACTAACATGAAATTCAAAGAAAATCTTATTGACCACACCTTCTGAAATCTCTATTCAGTACCCCTGCTGTACGGGCTTATAGAGGGAATCTCTGGAGACTTTAGTATAAATCAGAAATCACACACACTTTTAGAAAGAACATGACAAGTTCCTGATCCCAATAGATAGCTGGGATCCTCCGTACTCACCACCACATGTAGGTGCGTGTCGGTTCCCTGAGTGTCACATGACCTATGACAAACGAGGATTCACTTTTGCCGAAATCACATGATTGATTCATTCTGCACTTCACCTGCCGTGTTGTTCACATGGATCTCTCTCTGTTGTTCACGCTACACTTTGTATAGGGGATTTTTGTAATTCTTTAATTGACATTGTGTTAAACCAAACCTTTTTTGTTTTTTTGCATTCAACAATACACCGTGCATGTACATCGCATCTTTCAAAAGCATGAAGAAGCAAAATGTACAAAACAAACTTTTGCTTTAATGAGATTAATGATCTCATAAACCCCTAGTGCTGTTATTGTGTCTATGTGGTGTCTCATTTGTCTTTTAAAAATTTATTTAAAATTTACATTTTTCTGTTGAATTAACTTTCTTTATTCTGTTTTTAATCACTGACTGAACAGAACATATAAACTTGTCAAAGATTCCAAACAGTGGCTTGTTAGTTGTATTCATGTTCATGTTGTTAACTAAAGAAAGAAAGAATGACGAGGACGTCCCTATTTAACAACATTTAAAAGTGATTTATCCCAATAAGTTAAATAAACTAAACTAAATGAAAATGAAAATAAACTGCTATAAAGTAATCAGAGGATTATAATATTCTTTAATACTTAATTCTCAAAGATTTGATATGGCAGTTATGTACACTTTTCCTTTGCACAGTGGATTTTTAAACACACACACACACACACACCGCTGAACTGTCAGTGATGACTGATGATCACCCGCGGCTACGCGTCCGTTATAACGGTACTGTTTGCGATGCCAAAAAGTCTCTTTTCTACACCAAACCTGTCCACTAGATGTCAGAACAATGCGCTTGTAAATGAAGGTTTCTTGGAATGAACCTCTGGTAAAACTATTAGCTGGAAAACCTCGACACCTAAGCGTTGACGTGTGTGAGTGTAAGAGTTTTATCAGTTTCATGTTTTTAGGATTTAATGTTAATATCACACGGTACTTATTGATCCTTTAAACACACACAAGCTGGTTGAGAAAAAGAAAGAAATTTATTACCAAACCGTGTAACTATACGCCTTCGGATATCAAGCAAAATTTCAAATAAATCAACAATATAATTTTTTTAATTTCATTTTTAAAAGCTTTTGTTATAAAATCTTTTCAATTTTCAGTACTTTTCACGTTGTGGTTGCAATCACGTGATCTGTGAGGGAATCTTCACACCATTCAGCATGCCACTCTCGCATGACGTCCGAGTCCACACTCTTTGTGCCGAACCGCCGCGCGGAGTCTAAGCGACGTGAGTCTGCTGGTGTTTTTTGTAGTTGCTCGAGTGGCTGAAGCGTTTCCCGCACATGCCGCAGGCGTACGGTTTCTCTCCCGTGTGGTAGCGCTGATGGATCTTCAGGTATCCTGACTGGCTGAAGCGTTTCCCGCACAGCGTGCAGAGGTACGGCTTCTCGCCCGTGTGCACGCGCTTGTGCTTCTTAAAGTCCCCGGCGTGGCTGAAGGTGCGGCCGCAGAGCGCGCAGCAGAATCGCTTCTCCGCCCGCCGCACGTGGAAGCCACACCCAGTCTTCCGGTACAACAGATCGTTCAAGAACTCGTCTCGTCTGGCGTCTGCGCCGTCTAAAACGGCTCCGATCTGCTCCATGTCATCGGTCATGAGTCTCTGCAAGGAGCCGTTGAGCGCGAACGGGACGACGGCGCAGGACGGCGACGTGCTCTGCGTCGTCATCGGGTCCGGTTGGTAAAGTAAAGCCTGCGACGCGTAGTCTCGATATTCCTCGGGTTCTGCCTCGGTTTTGATCATGCTCGGGGTGAAATCTGGAGCGAGGTGATTTGTTTGTTCGGGCGGCGCGGCGTAGTCCGATCCTGAAGTCCTGGCCCGGACGCTCGGTTGCGACGTCGCGATCTGGACTTTCGGCTCAGGAGCTTCGAGGCGAGGTTGAGATGAATGCGTGATGTGAGAAGCCGCCGGATTTTTCTGTGCATCTCCTGCTTCCCGCTTGAACTCGGCGTCTTCTCGTCCGCTGATCAAACAGTCGGTTTGTTTCGCCACGTTACGGCCGACAGTTTCCTCTGCACCTGTAAAACACAGCGAGAGCTCAGTTCAGCCTTTATTCCTCACATATACATTACTGCACACTGCGATTCTTTATTGTGAATAGGCCGGGGTCAGAGCACAGCGCCACAGGATTAAGGGCCTTGCTCAAGGGCCCACCAGCCCTTGGGCGGAGCTGGGACTCGGACCACTAACGTTCCGATCAGAGCCCTAGACATGACGTAACAACAATGCGAGTGTGGAGTGTTTTCCGTGGCTGATCCTCACCGGCGTGCCGGATGGGCGTGAGCTCCTGAAGCTCCTGTAAACGCCGCCGCAGCCTCTCGTTCTCCCTCTGCGTCCGAGCCGTTTTCTCCTGATACTCGGACACCGTCTCCCTCACGGCCTCCAGCACCTCCTGCACCGCCGCCATCAGCAGCTTGCTCACCCGAGCATTCAGACGCTCCACCTTCGACATCGCCGAACCGTGATATCACTGAGTACCGAAATCGCAGATGACGTCACGATCTCAGCGGAAAGAATCGGACTAGACGTTGTTTAAAGCTTTCACTGTTCTACTGAGAGCGCTGTTTTAAATTAGTATTATTATTATTATCATTAGAGTATATGGTCAAGATGTTGACATTAATCTTGTCACAGGGGATATAAATCACAAGCGCTAAAATCTAGCACAGCTAGCCGGTCGGTTAGTGTTACAAGCTAAACTAGCTAGCTTATTTTTGGCAAAAGTGATATCACGGAGCTAGCTCGGTTTAGAAATACCTAAGAATTACTTAGTGTTCCTCACTTCCTGCATCCGCTCTTATTCCAGCATTAATCGTCTCTAAACATATCGTGCTTGAAGACAATCTGCTCATTTACTGCGAGCTAAAACCATCACCAGCTAAAATCAACAGACCCGCGGTCGCGTCCTAAAGCCCTCCTGGTTGAAGGTGTAGTGCACTGCTTAGGGCGCATACAGCCACGCGATTAGTGCACATGTTTGACGCCTAGGCTGCAGTTTGGGACACGGCCTCTCGCTGGTCGATTTCAAGACACAACGCTGGCTCAAAGCCGGCCATGGGTTGCCAGATTGCTACAAATATAACAAACCACAACGCCGTTTCAAAATGGATTAAGGGTTGCCAGTGCGTGTGTAATCCGACAAAATAATGATGAAAGGATTCTTTTCTTTATACTGTAATAACAAATTCAGGAGTGTATAAGACCGTAGTTTGGCGGGGATTGCAACTGTGTAATCTGGTAATGTTTTTTTAATAGCAATTTAAAAAAATAACTGTTCCCTAAGCAAGAAAGTGCCAAGTTAAAATCCTAAAATTGTAAATGTTTTTTTAAAAAATGTTTTTATTACTGAAATTATTTTTTATATTATTATCACATGAATGGCAGCAGGGTGGCGCTGTGGTTAACTCCATCTCCTTGCTGCTCCAGGGTGGGTTGGCGGTTCGACTCCCTCTCCCTTGCTCCCTACATTTGGAGTTTTTGTGTTGGGTTAGCACCCGTACCTTGGGCCTGGGATCACAGGATAAACAGTGTAGATAATGGATGGATAGATACTACAGAGAGCTTCTGTAATACATGTCCAGGTGTGAGCTGTTACCATAGAAACAAGCAGATCTGTCATGCATGTTTCAACTAGGACTGTGGTCTTGATAATACACACCTTCTGACTTCACTACAGTCGATGTAACTACGCTGTGGTATAACAGCAGAGTGTACCAGTCAAGTCATCTTTCTCAGACAAGAATGAGCTTTCATACTGTAACATTTATAGTTTTTATATATACTGTATATTATACAAACTCAGCTTGCAGGGACTGGGTTCAATCCTAAAAAACACAGCACAGATGAGCACAATTTGATCTTTACTCATCGCAAATGATGGATACACATGGGTTACCACAATTACAACATAAAACCCATCCACATTTCATAGTTAAAAGAAAAACAACAAAAACCCAGCAACATAAGGTAGATGCATTGCACCATTCCGACATCATATAATACAGAATCCTAATCTCTTAAAAAAAAAAACACAAACACACCCATACAAACACACACACATCTAAAACTCCAGAACGATGAAAATGTGTGCAATTTTGTTCCTGAATATTCATAGTAACTAAATGCAACTTGTTATGGCTCACTCTCTAGAGAAGCTTCGTCGAAGAGCATGAGCAGGTTTTTGGGCTCGAAGGTGCGTTCCGAGTGCTTCACAGAACCCGGGCAGATCGGGCTGAGCCGGGGCGAGTGTGTGTTTAAGGAGGTGTATGTGGGAGTGTGTGATGGTGTATGTGAGGGAGTGTGTGAGGGAGTGTGTGAGGGTGTGTGTGCAGGACTGCAGGTCGGAAGTGGCGTGGAGGTACTGCCTACTGAGAATCTGGCCTGGAGTCTGTCGAGACAGAAAGAAAAAACAAGATTCAATTATAACTTATAATAATTTATTTACATTTATTTCTCTGCAATTTATGTTAACTTTAGGATGAAGCAGGCGACACCCTGCCTGCCTGCCTGCCTGCCTGGATGGATATGATACCTGTGTGTGAATGCAGACGGTGAGTGTTCCAGTCCCAACGGTCCGGTCACAAACATCGGGTCGTCACTGGCTGAGTCAGAGAGAGGGCTGCTGTGCTGCAGGGCACTGAGGTCACCGTCTACGTCCCAGGGGTCCCGAGGGGGCGTACGGGGTACGGCAGGGTCACAGGGCGGAAGCAGGGGGAGATTTAGTGATGAGAGCAGGCTGAAGAGTCTGGAGAAGACAGACTGACAAACAATAAAAAAGGGGGGAAAAAAACGCAGAAGGATTAAAAATTATAGTGACATTAGAGAGCCGATGATGAGAAGAGTGATAAAGACAGAGATAAACTGCATTTACTCTCATCCTCTATCAAGTGATGGACTGATAAAACCGAGACAGACAGGCAGTGCATTAGACTGGGGAATAATTTGATTTGTAGTTAGACAACCAGATAAATAACCAGAGACTGGACAGAGACAGACAAACAAGCATAGACGGAGAGGTGGAGTGAGAGACAAACATAAATAAATAAATGAATACATTTAGGACGGCACATACAGAACGAGATATAAAAACACAGTATGCTTTAGACGGTCCTGTAAGAAAACTGAAATTAGAAACCAGAGCCGTATCACAGGATTCTGGAGGTGAACTGAAGTGATTTGCACGACCATGAAGTGCAGACTTTTACTTTTAATTCAAAACTGAATCGATGTCTGTAGTTCAACAATGTAGTTGCTTTTTATACAGTACGTGTTTATTAGAGGTCAGCTGACTGACAGTTTACATCTTTTCCTTGATTTTGAAGGATTCAAGGCATTTGGCTGACGGTGCACAGATACATCTTTAATACACTTCACAGTTCATAGCATTAAAACACAAGGTGGCGTGTGTCATCGTTAGGGACGGGAATCAGCAGTCACTGCCTGCCTATAATATTTTATAATGATTCCTCGGTGAAAGCAACAAGTTCTGCTCACTGGCCGATCGACCTGTTCGTCCCTACAGTCGACCCCCGATCGTTTTTCCCCTTAGAACCTGACCAATACTTGTTTGCGGAAACTGCAATTTTTTAAGGCCTTTTTCCATGGCAATATATCATTTTTTTGTGTTTTTACGCTAAACTATTTAGATTCAGCTAAACTTCCATATGAGATGTAATACTTTTTATGTACATATAATATTTTCCACATGAAATATAATAATGTATAATTTTTTTGCACTGTAGAGAGAACACAAAGTGACTGTAGAGGGAAACGCAGCTTGTGATGGTGAATATTTACCGTATTTCCCCTACAGTACTGATACCAAAGAAAACACGCTTGCATGAACATAAAGAAGTAACATCAGAATTGTACATTCTTGCACTGCGGGAGACGAAGCAGTACAGTACTGTACAATATACAGGTTTATCTTCACATTCTGTTTGTCTTTTTTTAAGGGTAATGTATTAAGCTGAGTTTGGGTGTTTAAGGAGCATATTTAGGATTTAATCTAAAAAAACCAAGGCATTTACAGTTATGTTTATTAGCATACAATAAATGCCTCACACACACACACACATTAAAAACTAAAATATATATGCTAATGCCCGATCAGACACAGACATGTCCAGTATTAACTATGATATTATTCTTTATTAGTGAATTAAATCTGACACGGAGGTGAGATGGAGAGAAATAGACAAGGGATTGAACACAGAATGACATGGCCTCTCTCTTTCTCACACACACGCACGCACACACACACACACACACACGCGGAAATGTTTACCTGACCAAATGTGAGTAGAGACAGCCAGCTCTCTCTGAGATGGAGGGAGAGTTGTCGTCTCCACCTGTGTTTTCGGACGGACGGCAGAGACAATAGCTGCTCCGTTGTCGCTCTGTCTCTGGGTTCTGGAGCCAACATCATCCTGAGGACACGCTGCAGCTCCGGGGACAGAGCTAAACACACATACACACACACACACACACACACACAATGCTTTGTTGACATGTACCATTTTAACTCTCAGTGTGTGTGTAACACAATTGAACTACGAGATTAAATCAGTATGAAACTTTATCGCTTTGGCTCATGAGATCACATACGAGTTTGTTATACGCGTGTTGTGACAAACCGTTAGTGAACTCTGAGGGCAGGTGGCCCTTTCGGAGCTGCTGCCACCCCTCTCCTCCTTTAGGAACCTCTATACCACATGCCAGCTCCAGGATGGACACGCCCAAGCTAATGGGAAAATATATAAATAAATAAATAAATACAGCAGCTTTGTGAATCCCTAAAGCCTCGATTCCTCTTGACTTTATGACATTACACTAACAAAGATATAATATTTACTTACATATACAATAACAGACCTGCCAGCCAATCAGGAGTGAGAACAATAATGCACTGACCTGAAGACGTCTGCCGCGGCTCCGTACTCTCCCCTGAGCAGTTCGGGAGCCATGTAGCGCGGGTCTCCTTCCTGTGCGTCATCCTTCTCTTTCCTCCCTCGCTCCATCCCTCTGTCCTTCTCCGTCCCCCGCTCCAGCTCCAGCAGCAGCCCGAAGTCCCCCAGTTTGAGTCGGCCGGAGCGGGTGAGGAACACGTTGGCAGGTTTGAGGTCGAGGTGGGCGAACCCTTGCAAGTGGAGGTGGTTCAGAGCCAACAGCAGGTCACACAGGTAATCCCACGCACACTGCTCACCTACAGGGGGCGCACAAGCATGAGAATGGAACGTTTCGTACAGACAGACAGGTTGGGGGAGGGGACGTCTCAGATCACTGTGAGGTGCGGTGTACGCGCTGACCTGAGGTCACGAGCTGCGTCTCGGCGTGTAACAGCAGACTGGTGGAGCACAGCTCGGTCTGGATGTAGAGCCGCTCCGCTTCCTCCCAGGCGGCAGCGAAGCCCAGGACGTGAGGATGAGCACGGAGACGCTCGTGATTCAGAGCCTCGCGAAGACAGCGTGATCGCTCGGTCTCACCGCGGAAACGCTGCGCCGAGCGCTTCACCGCATACTCACGGCCGTCTACAATGCTACGGACCTGAAACACAAAAACCGGCATAGTGTGGAGTTAATAAATGCTTTTATAAACGGCACTTTACTTCTCAGGAACCTACAGTAGTGTAGTACAGTTTAGAGATGGGGGAAAATCGATTCAGTTATGAGTCACGATCGATTCTTTTGTATGTGATTCACGCATCGCCACACTGACTCCAAAATAAATGTTAAAAATTGTTATAGTTCTTTACATTTATAATAGAGATGAACCGGTCGATTGGCCAGTGAGCAGAATCATCTGGTTCTTGATTTGATTGTCCATGATCGGCCGATCAGCCTTAGAAATGAATTATTCAGTATTTTTCATTTTACATTACATCAGTGTTACATTATCAAAAATCGGGTTCAAAAAGCCTTTGATCATTAGAAGCCACTTGTGCCCTTAGTGCTCACAGCCACTTAATCCACACGCTCACAGTCAAATTGAGTTTTGAGACTCAGAGGCGGTAAATGTCGCTGTTTCTTTATGATCCTACAGGTGGCGCTCTCTGAAATATTTACACTTTTTCATCCTGTGTTGTAGAAGTGAATTATATTTAAGTTTGTTTAGAAATAATAATTATGGTGGATGACAGAGACACATACCTGCTCAGTTAAATGTTTAGTTTAAATGATGCTTTTGTTTTTTTATGTAAGTAAACTAATATTATAAAAAACAGGGTACATTTAATTATTCATTAAACATTTTTAAAAATTGTGCTACAAATCCAGGGGAAAATGCAAAATGGAATCGAGGGATTTATAAAATCGCAATGCTTATAGAATCATAATATTAAACAAATCAGCACCGGGGGAGGTGTGACTGTGTCACTGTGTGACTAATTATTATAGAATTTTTTTTTTGTCCAGTTTTTGTCTATTTGTCTCTCACCTTGTAAACCTCGCCGAACGAACCGTGCCCGATGAGGCCGAGGTTGATGAAGCACTGGCTGAAGAAGGACTGGGGCTTGCCCGGGTCATAGACAGAGACTGGCGGCGGGTTTTCGATCAGATTTCGAGACAGCGGAGCCCAGCCGGACCGGCGCTGAGGGAAGACCCGGCTCAGGGGAGGACAGCCTTTAGATGGAGGACGGGGAGGGAGCAGATGAGAACCAAGTCTTGAGGGAGAGACGGACGACGAGGAATGGTTGGACGAAGAGAATGGGAGACGCCTCTTCTTCAGGGAGAAAGACTGCTCAGCATGGGAGAAGTGGACAGGAAGAGGGAGCGGCGTGCCCACGGTTTTGGTTTCCTCATCCACAGCCATGGATCTGAAATAACACAAGAGAATTTTATTTATTAACTAGCGTAAAAGACTTAGTTAAAAAGTTAAAGCTAAAAATAATCTGACCATCTTTAATGTAATCAGTGATATTATTATTATTATTTCAGGTTCTGTCTTAGAAATCTGTCATAAAGATATCATAGAGTGCGAGTTCTGACCAATGCACAGACAAAAAATATTTATATAGGAGATTTTTTTTTTAAACATGCAAAAAAAGAATAAATATAATGGCTACCTTTGACAGACGTTACCTGTGAGGTTTAACCACCTGAAAAAAATAAATAATAACAAAACGTGTTTAACAAAAATATAAAATGGCTATTAATTCAGTTTGTGTATATTCTGAAGCCAAGTCACGTGACTGGGCGCCTCAGAATGACTCAAACAAGTCAAGTTCAACGTCAAATATAATCAAGCGACAGCTTCTGTTTCACTTATTAGTGTTATCATTTATAATAAATTTGCTTATATTTTATTTATTTTGAAAAGTAAAGCCTTACCCCTGATAGAGAACACGCTGTAATGATTTCCCGTTAGCCGCCGCAGCTAGTTCAGATGTCCGTCACCAAACTTACACAACTTCTCTGACAAACCTCTCATTCTGTTATTATCTCCTCACAACACGTTATTTACTAACTTATTAACGACATATCTACAGCTTTTAGCTTATCTTCTTTAACCAAAAAAAAGCTAAAATGCTAAATTGCTAATCTCTGATTTTTCCTGTCCTCGCGCCCATAACAAGTTTCAAAATTCCTTGCCACGCGCCAAAACAGGTGATGACGTAGTGAGTTGCCAGGTTGGGAGGTCCAAAACCGACTTTGCAAGATTTGTGCTACTACAAATAATAATAAACATGTATAATGTAACATGTCATCGTGTTTGCAATTGATTACAAGTTTCTTATTTTATAACTTTTTTAAAATTAAAAACGTTTGGTGAGTTTGAAAATTTTTAATCCATAAAATAGCAGCACCACAAGTCAATCTGGCAACCCCGACACAACAGGATGAGTGAATCTTACCTTCAGCAGAGATTTAAAAATGACGAACAATAAATATTTTTTATAATTTGTGTGAAAATGTATAAATATCATGTTTTACTGTGCTACTGCATGTCATTTCGCAGTTTATTTTAATGATTTGCACAAACCCTTCCTACAGTGGTGCAGTGGCTTAGTGGTTAGCACTGTTGCCTTGCACCGCCTGGGTCTGGGTTCGACTCTCACCTTGGTGGGTTTCTTCTGGGTACTCCAGTTTCCACTCACAGTCCAAAACCATGTGAGTTAGGCTAATGGTTGTCCCCAAATAGCACGTGGTGCGTGAATGTTGACCGAAAGTCCTCCTTCTACCTGCTAAAAGAAATCACAACGAAGTAAATGTGAAGAACAGACACTGTGACAGATAAAACAGATTTTATTATCACTGATTAGCTAAAAGCTGGCTCGGGCTACACGGGCAGGTTATTGTCAGAAGTGTATGCAAGACCATTGTAACTGTTCACTATTGCATTTAATATTTAAAAGTTTATTTTCTACTAGAGGTTACCCAGTGTTATACGGTGAGTGCCGCCCACTACACCGGCCTCCCGAAAAAACTGGCCGCTTGCTATACCGACTGCCCCAACACAGACTGCCACAAACAATCGCCACCGGAGATAGATAGATGGATACATACTATGCTACTATTATACTACCTTTTTATTCTACCTCTTTTAATCTACTATTATTCATTGATATTGCTATCCCCCCCGCCCCTGTCAAGGACAGCAGCACTAATTACTAAGCCACTGTGCTGCCCTTATTTTGTTATACTATTGTAATAATACTCATAATACGGCTTAGCATATTTTTAAACTATCCATAACATATGCTCTGTTGCTGTACTGTATTGTATGTATATCGTTGTACAGCTGTTAAAAATGCTGTAAAGGAAGAATAAAGTAAATCAATTAACAAAATGGAAAGTAAATGAAAAGAGATCAAAATTTAATCATTATTTGGTGTGACTACAATTTCCCCCCCCAAAAAACTGAATTGCCATCAAAGGTACACTTACGCACAGTTTTCGAAGGAACCCAACAAATAGGTTGTTCCAAATAACTAACCACATATCCTCCATAGATGTAGGCTGCATCAAATCCTTCATGTCTCTTCATGTAAACCATCACTTCCAGGACTCTACACTGAAGATAGTTCTTAAAGACCTTGGCAGTATGTTTGGAGTTGGTGTTTTGCTGCATAATAAATTTGGGGCCAGTCAGACACCTACGTGATGGTATTGCATCCATCTGGGAGAAACGAGAGAGCTGGGAAAAAAAGCAATTCAAAAAGTGGATGGATGGATGGATGGATGGATGGATGGATGGATGGATAGATAGATAGATAGATGGATGGATGGATGGATGGATGGATGGATGGATGGATGGATAGATAGATAGATAGATAGATAGATAGATAGATAGATAGATAGATAGATAGATAGATAGAGTGAGTGAGTGAGTGAGTGAGTGAGTGAGTGAGTGAGTGAGTGAGTGAGTGAGTACTTTATTAATCCCAAAGGGAAATTGTATTGGATGTTGAGGTCAATATCAAATTGTCAAAGTCAGACGGAAAAGATATCGTGTGGAGAAAAGCAAAACAACATCAGAAGGATAATAAACCAAAGTCGTGACATTCTCATTCAATACAGGACAAAGTAGATGTGATGAGGGGGGTGGATCAGAAAGAGGAAGTAGTAATTCTTAGCAGACTAAGAATTGGAAACAGCAACCTTAAATGCACTTTAAAAAATTTATAGTGGGTAAACACCCAACGGGACTGTGTGAGGAATGGCATGAAAGTGAGACTGTCAAGCATTTTATATGTCCAGATCCACATGCATATCTCTAAGTCTGCATGAGCCTCGTGTAGGATATATGCGCAGGAGAGGTTAAGATATGGTGGCACAGCTCTGCATTAACTTGTCATAAAATGTGATCTGATCTTCATCTACGTCAAGGGTATTGACAAATATAATGTGCCTAAAATAATAATAACACAATGAAAATTCTGATCATTAATGCCTTTATTGAACACTTTCATTCAACATTCAAACTGGTAATGGAAAAAGTAAATTAACCTCTCTAATAGCTCTGTCATGTTCTTTGGTTGTCTCTTGTGTCTTACCCATTCTGTTGTGTACTTGTTCTGGTGTTTTGTGTCATTGTCCTGTTGCATCACACATCTTTTACAGAGTTCCAGTTGATGTACAGACATTCTCACATTATCCTGAAGAATATTTTGATAGGTTTGGGAATTAATTTTCTTCTGTACGCTGAAGAATGTTATTAATTAACAACATTGGCTGTATGTGTTTGGGGTCGTTGTTGCACTGCAGAATAAATTTGTGGCCAATCAGATGCTTCCTCGATGTTACTGCATGATGATACTGTAAGTATCTGCCTGTATTTCTGAGATTTGACAGCACAATTAATCCTGACCAAATCTCTAACTCCATATGCAGAAATGGTGAGTGTAATCATACATGTGACTCTGAGCCTACAAATCCCATGACGGTGTGCCAAAGGGTAGTCACACCAAATATTGATTTGATTTAGACTTATTCTAATTGATTTAGATATATAGTCTGTTCGCTCAATTTGAATTTTGTAAGTTGATCAAAATAAGCAATTAAAATGTATGTTATAGAAAGCATTATCTTTAAACCTGACTAAAACGTTTGCACAGTACTGTACGTCTCACTTTATACTATATTACACTTACAGTATATTGCATACTATTTATGCTTTACTATATCTTTTACTATTGTAGTCAATACATTCTATAAAAACAGAAAGCCGATCACCAGTGTTTAATTTTTTCTCTCTTTTTTATGTTTTGACCTGACAGATCCTGAAGGACCTTTGAGGATGCAGCAGCAATTTTGGCACATGCCTTCACAATACCCTGCAAAGGATGCTTCTGTTTGACAGAAAGTAATAATAAAAAAAAAAGCAAAAACAGATTCAAATAAAACAAGAATAAAACATTTCCTTAAAAGTAGTATCAACATAAAAACTCTGAAGTGCTTACTTACACAGTGCTTACTTACACAGCATCAACCTGGGGCTCAAAACACAGTCTGTTGTTGATCACAGGGCCAAAATACTTATATATGGCACTTCCACAGCCCGATTGTCCAATACAACAGGGGAAACAACCCTAGTGTTTTTTTTTTTTTTTTTACTAAAATCAATACACATCTCCTTTGTTTTTGCCACACTAAAAAAGAAGATTTACCTCATTACTGAGGGAGGCACAATAACTGCATCATTTGCAAATTCATTTGTATGGAACAAACAACAGGGGAGAAAGAACAAAACCCTAGGGTATTTAGTGGAGGACAAAAGAACATCTGACAAACACTATTTACCCTCACACGCTGTGACCTCCCTGTTAAAAAAAATCCATCAGCCAGAAAATCAAACCACTAATCAATCATTTGAATACGCTTTACCCTATCTGCTAAGACATTGAGCTGGATACAGTTAAAAGCAGAGGAGAAATGACTAAAATGTAAATGGACAAGAGATTCGCCTTCCTCAAGATTTTCAAGAACAAAGTAGCTCAAAGTGAAGTGTTCTAACCTGGAGCACAGGAAATTCTACAATAATGAAGACTTTGACAAGACCAGGCATTTCAACCATGGAACCTTCAAGATGAAATTTGAGGATTTTTATTGTTATATAGGAACGTCAGTGAAACACCAACCACTCCAACACCGGCTACCCCAACACCAGCCGCACAAACACCGGTCACCCCAAAACCAGGCGACCAAACACCGGCCGACCAAACACCAGCCGCACAAACACCGGCCACCCCAACAGCAGCCGCACAAACACCGGTCACCCCAACACCAGCCGCACAAACACCGGCCGACCAAACACCAGCCGCACAAACACCGGCCACCCCAACACCAGCCGACCAAACACCAGCCTCCCGCAACACCAGGCAGCCCCAACACTAGCCTCCCATACACCAGCCACCCAAATACCAGCCACCCAAACACCCACCACCCCAACACTGGCTGGATACCCAAACACATAATATGTCATAGTGATGTTGTCATAGTGCCATAATAATAATAATAATAATAATAATCCTTAGATAACAGTAGGGCGCTTCACACACTACGACATAATAGGGCTGCTGTCATTATGCTTGAGACCTAACAAGAGTGCTCGTCACACACTATGGCGTCATAGGGGTGCTGTCATAGGACTTGGGCCCTAATAAATGACTACTGTATTTCAATATGCATAAAATATTAATAAAAATGTCCTTTCTGGACATTCATTTTATATAGTTGTTATATCCTATGTCAGATATCCCCCATAAATCACTTTAAACAGACATAAATCTGCATGATTATGATTTTGGTAACTAGGGGACTGCGCGTAAATGACGTCATGACGCGGCGGTGCATTGTGGGATTGCGGAGGAGTGGGGCGGTGAATGGTGCAACACAACTTCAGAAATGGTGAGTAAACCCTAGCGAGATCAGAGTGTTTGATTAAAGCTAATTCTAGGGTTTATTCAGGTCGTTCCTCGAGTTTAAACTGTTAATGGACCCTTAAACAGAAAATGAAATGAAATTCTCGTCGTTATATACGTTCTAAAGATACGGCGTTTGTTGCTTTCAAAATGGCCGAATCACAAATATACAGTCAGTCCCTACGTTTGTTTGCTTAAAATGGCGTATAAAAGGATGTCTAGGCGGTTAACGTAGCGCACTCGATATTCCTGAAGCGGTGGTTTGGGACGGAGCCGCACCGAGTTAGCTGAAGGCTATAGGCTCGTGAGCTCGCTGTGTGTTGTGTGGTGTTTATAGAAACGCGATTCGGCTTTAACCGCACACATTCTGTGGAGAAAAAATAATAAATTTCCTTTACATTTTTTAATTTATTTATTTTCGTCAATAAACTTGTCTATTTTTGTCGTGTTTTCTGATCAATTGTTTCAGCGCACAGGGCCGCTTTAGCATAAAGCTAACGCAGGGGGAGGGGGGGGGGGGGTTACCTCAGGCGCCCCCCAAAGGGAGTTATAAAGGGCTAATTCTGTGTCAAGGCCTTTAAAGGAGATGAAAACTTTAACAGAAATCAGAAAGCTGAGTATTTAAAATATATATATGGTAGAGTGTCATTAATGTTGGAAGCATATATTTTATGTCTCTATATGAAAAACAGAAAGTAAGTTTGTAAAGGAATGCTGTAGGCAGCGTCATCAGCTTTATCAAACTGTGAGGTAATGATGTATCTGCTGAAACATCAGAGCAGTGTGAGGAGCGCCAGCGACTTGATCTCATGGTCAGTGGAGAAGCACGCAGGTGTCAGGATCCACATGAACGGTAGAGCCGCCGTCACATGCTGGTATATACAGCGATACCTCGGCATACGAATGTGATCCGTTACGGTGGCGAGTTTTTGACATTTCGTGATGTGAAACGCATTGTCCCATAGGAAATAACGTAAATGCAGATAATCCGTTCCAGCCATTCGAAAAAACTTACCAATGTTACCAATTTCTCTATGAACATTATGATCATATTTTCTACATATAAAACAGTCAATACATTTAGGAAAGACATGTAAAATATGAAATAAATAGACATTAAACCTTAATTTATAATTCCTGTTGGCTCCTCTCATTAATATTTAGCATTAAATGTTAACCAGAGCATTAATGTTAACCATGCTCTCATTAATAATTCACCGCAGAAATAACTCAGGAACTGTGCTCTGGAGAAGACCAGGAACACTCCAGAGCTGGATGTGTATTTAAGTTATTAACCTCTAGAATATTCCTAGTTTTCTCCAGAGTGCAGGTCCTGAGTTTGAGGGTGATACACAAGGGTAAAGATCTTTCTGTGACGATCCTCAGGATTATTACTTGCGCCTCCTGAGGCTAGTGAAGTGCTCAGAATGAGCGGCAGGAGTTCATGAGCTCGTACTAGAGTTTTTGGATTACTCAGGTGTTTACAAGCTCTCTGTGATGATGTCTAGGTCTCAGGAGTTTATGCTGTGTGACTCTTCACACTATTGTTTTTATCTCCTTGCCGCTGTACAATGTCACTACTTCAGGCTGATAAAGAGCACAAGTGTGTGTTTATACACCTCTGGACTGTCTCTTAAAGCTCTTCAATACACTCTTGAGTTTATCCAGGTCACTGAGCTGCTTTTGATTTTGGTTAAAATGATTGGTTGTTCTTCATCGTCTTTATTTCATGTTTGTGCGTTTTCTCTCCTCAGGACGTGTTTTTAATGATCCGGCGTCATAAGACGACCATCTTCACCGACGCCAAGGAGTCAACGACGGTTTACGAGCTAAAACGCATCGTTGAGGGAATCCTGAAGAGACCGCCCGAGGAACAGAGACTTTACAAGGTCCGTCCGGTTCGTTTACACTTACTTACCCTATTAGCCCCAGGGGTTCAACCTAAAAACATACACACACGCGCACACACAGGTTGTAAATACTGCTTATGTTCACTCTGACTATGTGTTATTCAGTCACACTTACTCTGCGCTCCTTAGCAATCCCTGTCGACTCATTAATAGTACTGTGTATCATTATACACAATTAAATATGTCCTCTGTACTCGTTAATATTGACGATACTCTGATATTCACCGCATACGCAGCAGTAACTCCACTCTCATTAGTATTCAGTACATATGTTAATATTCACCATGTGCTCGTTAAGATAATCATCCTCTCATTAATATTCACTAGTGATGGTTAATATAGTAAATAGTTTTTTGAAGCTTTAAGGGCTCATTGTACTGCCCTCTAGTGAACAAATTTGTGTAGCAACTAGATCGTAACATCGCAAGCAGCACTGTAATTTTGCATTCATTATTGACAGTCATGTGTCAGGTGTGTGTGTGTGGTTTCAAAGTCCAGACGAAAAACAGAAATATGAAGATAGGGAAGTACATTTTCTTTATTCATTTATTGTCTTTAATTATGAACATGAATACAACTAACAAGCCACCGGAATATTTGAACTGAATGTATAAACCTGCCACTCAGTGTTAAGGATTCATTACGCAAATCAATGATTAGAACACACAATAAAGAAAATTAATGGAGAAGGGAAAGAAAATAAAGAAATCACTAATATCCACCATACACTCATTAATATTAACCACACATGCATTAATATTCATGAGACTCCACTATTCACCTCATACTTATTTACCCATTACCATTAACCATGCTCTTATTAATATTCACCACATGCTAATTAACATAATCACCCCTGTATTAATATTTAGGTATGTTAGAAGAATTTGAACTGCACTTAGTAAAATGCACGGCGCTCTCAGTAATGTATGTGCGGTTTGAGACACGGCCCTGTGTGAGAATGACTAATAAATCCAAGTATGCTAACCGTCACTACATGGTGTTATCTCTGTGTGTGTGTGTGTTTGTTACAGGATGATCAGCTGCTAGACGACGGTAAAACACTGGGAGATTGTGGCTTCACTAATCAGACAGCCAGACCTCAGGCTCCCGCGACAGTCGGACTTGCCTTCCGGATCGGCGGTACGTCTCATGCGGCACGATGTCACACGCCGTCACATGAAGGCGAACGTTCATAAGATGATGAAGCTAATGTGTTTTCAAAATTGAAACAAAAGTGCATTAATCTGAGTGTCCCTTTCTGTGTGTGTGCAGCCGATGCGTTCGAGCCGCTTCAAGTGGATCCGTTCTCGAATCCTCCGGAGCTTCCTGACGTGATGAAGCCTCAGGATTCGGGCAGCACGACCAACGAGCAGTCGGTGCAGTAAACACACACCACCAACACACCGCCGCAGGAGGAGGAGGAGAGATCTGCCCCTCCGTTACCAGGAGGTTCCACCCGGACTGAACACGCAGAAGGGGTTAGGGGTTTCAGAAACCAAAAACAGGACACAGCCGACTCCCCCGTCCTAACACACACACACACACACACACACACACACTGAAACATCATCACTTAGCTTATTAAATTCCCTCATTAACTCTGGACCGATACTCATTTCCACTTTGCTGTGTACACACACACACACACACATACCCACACACACACACACACACTGAAACATCATCACTTAGCTTATTAAATTCCCTCATTAACTCTGGACCGATACTCATTTCCACTTTGCTGTGTCTGACACACACACCCACACCCACACACACACACACGTACATACTCACCCCTTCTTTAAAACCGAACACGGCTTGTTTTTTGCAGTATAAAGACTTTTGTGTTGTTAGTGTTCATTAAAACAGAAAGCAGCTCTTGTGTTTTGCAGTGAGAGAGAGATTGAGATGTTCGAGGGAGACGCATGCGGGAAGTACGGCGCATTTTTTTTCACTCGAGCCTGCATCCATAGTGCATTATGTAATTTATCTTTCCTTTTTTGTTTTGTTTTTTTCTTTTCTTTTTTTATTATTATGAATTAAGCAACCCGTTTGGGCACTGATAATAAAGGTTTGAATTTTATTCTGGTGTGTTGTGCTTCTTGAATGTAAACATTTGATGTCTTTGCTCATGAAAGAAGCCTGTGGACTCTCTGAAACACCATCGTATTAACTACATGGTGTCTCGCTGCTCAGGTACCTGTGTTGCTAGGTGATGTCTGAAAGCGATAGAATGAAAGCTGCAAAGGACGGCAGGATTAGACAGACTTTAGAAAGAGACTTTGCTTTAAACAATACAGTTGTGTGAATGTCCAGTAGGGGGCACTTATGGACGAAGGTACAGTGGAGATCAAAATTAAAGAACAATTTATATTGCATTTCGACAGAAAACACACTGATCAAAATTAGAGAACAACAATGACTGTAGCTTGGAAAAAGATCTTGGAAGAGCATCCACAAGATGTTTGTTTCTGTGGGAATTTTTGCTCCGTTCTGCAGAGTGTTTATGAGCTCAGGCATTGATGCTGGACGAGAAGGGCTGGTTCACGATCTCCGCTCCAGTTCATCACAAAGGTTGAGGTCAGGGCTCTCTGTTCGGGCCGGTCGAGTTCCTCCAAACCGAACTCATCAAACCATGTCTGCATAGTCCTCGCATTGTGAAATGGGGCGGAGTCATATGGGAATAAAAAATGGCCTTCCCCAAACTGTGGACACAGAGTTAATAAAAAGCATAGTGTTGTCCAAGATGTCATGGTCTGATGAAGCATTAAGATTGCCCTTCACTTTGGATAAGGGACCTGATTGATACACATGAATTTAATAATTAACAGGATTGGACAAATACTTTTGTCCATCTAGTGGAGCAAGTGAACATTTTCTCCCTGACGTTGACGATTCCATTTTACCATGAAGTCTGTCCTGGCCTCGGCTGATGCAGACAGCTGTACTGCAGACACTCAATAGTTCAGGACTGGTATTTCCTACAGGTTTGTACTTGAGTCTCCAATAATGAACTGGACTCTATATGAACTTAAACACGTCTCCTGTTCTACTGAACGTCCAGCCTCCTAACACACAGTATGAGTGCAGATCAAATCTCTGCTCTCCGTTATCACCCAGATGAGGATGGGTTCCCTGTTGAGTCTGGTTCCTCTCAAGGTTTCTTCCTGTTACCATCTCAGGGAGTTTTTCCCTCAGCACCGTCGCCCTCGACTCGTCCATCAGGGACAATCTGATCATTCTGATTTTGTATTGAAAATCTGTGGAATGACTTGAAGACTGCAGTCCACAGACACCATGATATTGAACTCAACTTGAGCAGTTCTGCAAAGAAGAGTGGGCAAATATAGCAAAGTCTAGATGTGTAAAGATTGGTGTGCCATTGAGAAGGTGATTAGCTTCACCTGACTGAGTTTATATATAATATAGGGTATTATATACTGTATGTATGTATATATACCCTCGTACACTCCTCATGTGAGGACTTTTAAGTATAATTCTTTTGCCAAACTTCTTCATTAATTAAATTATATAATTATCAGCTATGAATAAAGAGAAACAGTCAGTAGAAATGACGATGTACGCAACAGGAGGGTCAAGGTTTAGGAGGATATAAATGAAATTCAGTTGAATTAATAATGTGTTGAACAGTTCACAACCCAATTTTCAGTCATTTCAGCAATCTCCCTAAGTTCTTTTCTTTGCTTGATGCAGGACACACCAGGCAGTCAGTAAAGTGTGGACCTCATGTAATACTTCTTCATTTTGTCCTCATTAGATTTAAACTCCGCTGCATGTTTTTTATAACAGTTTTTCTATAAACAGAATGTATCTTTATAAAGCTGGTGTAAAATGTCTTGATGATTTATTAAATTCTGATGGTTAAATAGGATCTAACGAAGATTTTATCAGAACCTAATAAAGGGTATGAACAATGTTCAAAGCAGTCGTTATTCCTCTTCTTCAAAGCTGTTTGTCATTTTTTTTTTCTTGGGGAAAACCTTCTTTGCATTCCTTAAAAATTGGTGATGTTATTTTATTAGACAAAAATTGGTGATAACAGACGAATTAATCTGATCTTTAAACAAATAAAACATTTTGGAGACTTTAGATCTTGTATTGTAAGCGATAATATTGAGTTTCCTTAAAGGAAAAAAGAATCCTTTTATTTATCATGTCCCATTGAAAGGCACTTCAAAAAAGTATCAGCTAAACACCGCACTATACTCTCAGTGACTTTCTTTCTAAAAGATTTAGATCGGGTGTTGATGCCCATTTGTTGAGTCTTTTTGCTCTGATGTACACAGCTGGTTGTCACTAAACGTGTATAATATACACTCTTTTATTTATGTAGATATTTTTTGGACAATATTAATTCTAGTATATCAGATAATTCTGGCTAAATACTGTATTCATAGCTGTAAGTGCCAAAATTCCCTCCTTCACCTTGTTTATATGTTATACTTCCAGTCCTTAAAATGTATAGATGAGACGAATAGAATGTCTGGGAAATTATATACACACATTTCTAAAAAATGTCTCCTCTGATGTTTTAAGTTTTTTCTGATGTATAATTTCTTTAGTATGATTGGTTTCCTCCCATCTCTCTCTCTCTCTCTCTCTCTCTCTTACACACACACACACACACACACTACACTATGACCAGCCCTGGCATGTTTATTTAACATCCACAGCAGAGCTACAGCCATAAAACATGACTTTTTCTTGTCTGCAGTTCAGGCGGTGACCGAGTCACTTTTTCTGCCCCAAATAAGGGCCTGGAATGTGCGCCATGACGTCCCTAGACAGAGGGCGGGGCCTGAGTTAATTAAACCACGCCTACATCCCCCCCCCCGAGGCGACGCTCCAATCTGCTCGTGCGCAGAATCCATGGATAGGCTTCCTCACGAGGGAATGTAGAAACCGGAAGTGTTCGGGCTTTTCTTTTTTTTTTTAGATTTATTTCCATTCATTTAGGAAACATGAACTTACATATACAGTCTACTGTTTCTAAAGGTTTATGTGTACACATTTATAATTATTTTATCATAATATTTAATCTCTATATAAGCGTGTTTCCTGACTAGTTTAGTATACGTGTATGTTTTTAAGAGATATTAGAACACAGCCGCCTTATGGGAAGGAAAAGGGGGCGTGCATGGGGAGAAGACGAGAGACCACGCCCATTTTTTTTGGTCCACAGCAGCCCAGCCGCGCGCGCGCGCGCCGTCTAGGAATAACGGTTCCGAGGCTTGCGGGAGTCGCGCGCGCGAGCCGTTAGAAATAACGCGCAAGTTGGCGGAGCGCGGGAGTTCCCTGCGCGTTCACGCGGTTCTCCCCTCTCTCTCCATCTCTCTCCTTATTCTCCGTCTCTAAAGAGTGAGGATGGACGATCTGGGTAAGTCGTGTTTCTGTTTTAAAAAAATTAATTAATTAATTAATTGATTGGTTGATTGATTTTGCGCAGTCTGTTTGGCATCCAAGATAATGATGAGGAAGGTGAGGAGGATGAGGATGAGGAGGAGGGTGAAGTAAAGGAAGAAAGAAAGAAAGAAAGACAGAGAGAAAGACAAAAACGATAATGAAATGTTTAGGAATCCCGGGTCGTGTCTCATTCCTCAGACTCATTTCTCAGACTGGTTTAGACGCGGTGCGCGCTCCCATCCTGCCAAGGCGCGCACACGTCTGCCCTGGGACACCCAAGAAAACTTGATTTGACTGCAGTCACATGCATGCTGTGTGTAGTGCACTAGATGGGATGTGCATTCCTTTCCTAAATGGCTCACCATGATGGACGTGTCCCAAACTACTCTTTATTAAAACTATTATTATTATTATTATCATCATCAGGATACGGTGGACCTGTCCCAAACTACACAGCCTATTTACTACATAGCACACTAGGGTTTGTGGTATAAACACTATGTAGTGAACAGGTCGTAGTAGTGGACATATGCTTAGACAAGAATCATCTGTCTCATCATAATCATCATCATCATTATTATTATTATCAGGTTACTGTGGGCCTGTCCCAAACGACACAGCTTATTCAGTACATAGCACACTAGGGTCTGTTGTATAAACACCATGCAGTTAACAGGTTGTATGCTTGAACAAGAATTCCATGAATACAATGCACTATGTAGGGGTGAATCAGGAAATAGATTCAATTCCGTACTCACTTGTAAGAATGGTATACTCCCCACATAGTGCCCTAAATTGACACTAAGTCATTCTTCTTCTCTTATTATTATTTGGATGTGCACAGCACACTTATTCACTACGCAGTGCATTATATGCCCTACTTGCTCTGTTAGTGCACATTTCATTCCCTACATAGAGTATAATCTACACTGAAGAAGCTTGAAGACTTAATAAGGAGTGATTTGGGACACAGCCCATGTACGTGGTAATTACAGCTGGAGTATGTGTGTGTGTGTGTTCGGGGGTAGGGAAGGAAGGCGGAGGGACACGCCACATCGCTCTTCTGAGGCAACCAACATGGCCACACACACACACACACACCCTCACACACACACACACACACACACACACACACACACACACACACTTAATGCAGAGGTCATGGTTTTACAGCCACATAGCGATGAGGTCATTTTAGAAACATATTATTGTGTGTGTGTGTGTGTGTGTAAAATGCTTACTAAGCACGGTGAGTCCTAAACCACAAACATCTGGATTAGATTGGGACTGAATCTGCTTTCTTCACTCCATGTGTGTGTGTGTGTGTGTATGTGTGTGTGTGTAATGCCAGTAGAGTGTGCAGCTCTAAATATGGTCAAGCCCTACAGACAGGAATTTTAGCTCCTTATATGAGCACATTAGTGTGTGGTGTGTGTGTGTGTGTGTGTGTGTGTGTGTGTGTGTGTGTGTGTGTGTGTGTGAATCATCACACGGCTTGATGCCAAACACGCTGTAGTTAAACAGTGATCGTTGCCGTCTGCTGATGTTACACAACCTGACAAAGCATCCAAACTGCAGCGTCCAAACTGAAGCACCAGGTTCCTGCTCCCTACCTAGTGCACTGAGAACACTGGAAACACTGTGAAAACCTGTCATGATTGTCCATCTGTGGACGTGTCCCAATCCAATCCAATCTCCACAAAATATTCCCAGCATATTGCAAATAAACTCAGACACACACTGTGGTCCATTGTGGGCGTGTCTCAATCCAGACATCCTGTTCACATTAGCACTATCATCAATCCTCTGTAGGCGTGTTCCAAACCAAACACACACACACACACACACACACACACACACACACACACACACACACACACACACACACACACACACACTATCCACTATAATAAGGCACATGAGGCAGTTAGATTTTATCAGGATTTTTGTCCTGTTCAGGAAAGGAATGGAGGTGATTCGTTCGGAAGTCGACTCTGAATCAAATGATCTGAATCCTCCTCAGTGTGGTACTGAACTAAAAGTTGTTTAGGAAGTGTTTCTGCGCTATCAGGCGTCCGGCACTCTTTTCCTTTTGCCTGCTGCTGCTTTCAGTTTGATTCTCTTCCTGTGTGTGTGTGTGTGTGTGTGTGTGTGTGTGTGTCGTAGGAGAGCCAGACTCGTCTAACTACCCTCTCAGCCCCCGTATTGTCGTGTTTGGTATGTAACTGTCAACCTGTCAGCCTTTCTCATTTTATATGTGTACATGGAGGCCTTTAATAGCACTGCATGTCCTCAGCATGTCCTCAGCACTTCCATTTCTCTTTCATTTTTCCCCCTTCTCCCAGCATGCTTTGCTTCGCTGATATCATTTCATGCATCAGAATAAACCAGTGGCAGCTTGTCTGTCGGGGCAGATGGGGCAAAAACTTAAGGGAGCCCCATGCTCGCTCAGTGTAGGATGGATAATAGCAGGGTTGCCATGTTTTTTATTTAATTCCGATTGGTTTAATTAAAAAATATTCCACGTCTTCCAAGAACAAAGGCAGATAATTGGGATTCATTACAATTAGCTTGGCAAACAGGGATCACGACATTGTGGAGATGAGGAGATGCACTAACCACGCTGTTCTTGCTTTCATGAGAAGAATCAGGACTGACATAAAGAAAAACATCTCTCCTTGTACGATGCATTTTTGGGGGGTTTCTTTGATGTAGTTGTGCTGAAAATCTGGCAACCCTGCGTAATGATATTGACCTCAAAAAGATCTGTACGCTCAATGAAAGCCAAGTCTGAAAGGCTCTTCTTCTCATCTTGTGCACTAATCATAATCATAATAATAATAATAAATTATAATTGCTAGCAGTATTTCTAAACACACACTGCTCTTTCTTTACTCTCATGAACACTATAACAGTATTTATGGCTTTTGTGTTCAGTAGTCTCAATGTCGGTCATTGACATGCTCTCACCGGAAAGCATCAGCTGGAACTGTTCTTCTCCTTTTCACCGGACATACTGTATTTATCTCACTCTTTTTTTTTTCAAACTACTGTATTATAATTGAAAATGATTTCTGCTTTTTTTTAAAAAAAAAACCTTGTGTCATCACATTTGATGCTATTCTATTTTAGTGTAATTAAATAATTTCTCATTTCTTGAGTGTTGCATCTCAAAAAGAATTTTTTTTTGTAATTTTTTCTAAAACATGTTGTCGTTGGTCTGTTGGAGGGTTCACAACAACTTGGTGCAGGGTTTACACCGGATGTCCTTCCTGATAAACCCTCCCATTTTGTTTTGGCTTGGGACCGGCACTGCATCCATTGGCTGCGGTTTGGGCATTGGGTGGGAATTGAACCCAGGCCTTTTATAAATATTGTGTATATCTCGGTCAGAAGGGCTGGCTGTTCAGTGCTGTATTGAAGCATATTCATGGAAAGTAGACTAGAAGGGAAAAGTGTGGTAGTAAAAGATGCACAAGCACCAGGGATGACTGCAACCTTAAGAACATTGTTAAGCAAATCCGATTCAAGGCCCTGGGAGAGCTTCACAAGGAGTGGAGTGAAGCTGCAGTCAGTGCAACATCAGAAACTGTCACTGATGCACCCGAGTACTCTCAGTCAGTACTCTCTCTTTTAGTTATGTGTAAATAAAAAAGATCTGATCGTAGTGGGTTTTAGTATTAGGCAATAACAACAAGTAACCTCCATGATTCAATAGCTTGTAGATCCACTTTTAGCAGCAATAACTTGAACTACTGGTTTCCTGTGTGACTTTATCAGTCTCTCACTTTCTGTTGGCCCATTCTTCTTTATCACATTGCTTCAGTTTATTGAGGTTTTGGGGCATTTGCTTTTGCAGAGCTCTCTTAGAGTCTTGCCACAGCATTTCAGTTGGGTTGTGGTCTGGACTTTGACTTGGCCATTCCAAAACCTTAATTCTTTTATATTTCAGCTATTCTGATGTAGATTTAGTGGTGTGTTTCGGATCATTGTCCCGTTGCATGACCAAATTTCACCCAAGCTTTAGCTGTTGTACAGATGGCCTCACATTTACCTCTAGAATATTCTGGTATAGAGAGGAGTTCATGGTCTCATGGACTCATTGACTGCAGGGCGCCCAAGGTGGTCCCATGGTGGACCAAGAAACCAAGCCCAAATCATCAACCGTGCATCGCTGTGCTTGACAGCACAGTATGAGATTTTTCTGCTGAAATGCAGAACCTCAGTGAAATGAACCGCAGACGTGCTTCCGTCTTCTTTTTAGACAGTAGAGACTTTCTCCTGGGAACCCTTCCAAACAAACCATACATCTTCAGTCTTCTTCTAATTGTGCTGTCATGGACTTTAACATTTAAACTTGCTTAGTGAGGCCTGTAGGATCTGAGATGTAGTTCTTGGGTTCTTTTTGTATTTCCCTGAGCAGGGTCTAACTTTGGGCTGAATGTGCTGGGACGTCCAATCCTGGGATTGGCAACTGTCTGCTTCTCTAAGACCATTGCTTATGTTTTTCCCTGTTGGCACAACACACACCCAAATGCTCCAGACCAGCAAATTGCCAAAACCTCTGCTTTTATAGAGGTCTGCAGATCTGTTGATGATAAATTGATCAAGGGCTGATGATTAGCAACACCTGGCTGCAACTTACCCTCTTAAATCCTGTGGAAGCAGTAAGGGGTAGTTAGTATTGCCTGCATGTTTAAAAAAAATGGCTTACACTTATTTTTAGGCATTTGGCAGACTTTCTTTCTGAGTTACGAATCGGAAGCTCTGCGGTTCGAGCCCCAGCTCCGCCAGGTTGCTGCTGTTGGGCCCTTGAGCAAGGCACTTAACCCTGTCTGCTCCAGGGTCGCTGTAAAAATGGCTGACCCTGCGCTCTGACCTTGGCCTACTAACAAGAAGCTAGGATATGTTAAGAATAAAGAATTTCACTGTGCAGTAATGTATATGTGACCAATAAAGGCTGACTTAACTTAACAAATATTGAATAAATAGATGGGTCATTAGTCATTGTTTAAAGATTGTCAGTGACTCAGCTGTACGGACCTATAGAGGAAGTTCATTCCACCACATAGGGGCCAGAACAGAAAGCAGATGCAGGTCTTTCTAAATTCCTGAGAAATGATGCGACTGGCAGCGCAGTGCTGGAGGATCAGAGGGAATGTAGTGCGGAGTGGCGGGTGATTAGCACTAAGCGGTATGTGATGTGCTCGGTCGTTTTTAGCTTTGTATGCAAGCATCAGGGATATTTTTCTAATGTTGTTAAATAGAAAATGCAGAGTGAGTGAGGTTAGCAATGTGTGGAGAAAATGACAATTGTCCAGAGTTATCCCAAGCTTGACTGAAGGAGTGATCCTATTAATGTCCAGAGAGATCACAAGGTCTTGACAAGGGGATGAATCTCCTGGGATGAACATCAGTTCGTTTTTACTGAGACTGAGTTTCATCTGATGAGCTGTTATCCAAGATGAGGTGTATGCCAGAGATGCTGAGATCCAGCTGGAGACTTTAGTGTTTGAGGTAAGAAAAGAGGAAATGAGTTGCGCGTCATCTGCATAACAATGGAATGAAAAGCCATGGGAGGATATAACCAAGAGACCGGGTGTTAGAGGGAGAACAGAAGAGGACCAGGTACCGAGCCTTGTGGGACACCAGTAGAGAGTCTGCATGGAGCAGATGTGGTTGAATAAAAAGGGCGTGGTGACAAAAGTTATATCTTGTTGTTTGGTTGTATTTGCCTAATACTGAGATCCGCTATGATCAAATGATTTTTATTATGTTTTTACACAAAAACATAGAAATAAAACAAAGGTCACTAACTTTTTTCACATGATATATTATTTTTTTAAAATTCATATATATGTGAAGTATAGAAATCTCTCTCTCTCTCTGTGTAGACGCTCTCCTGGCTGACCTGGAAAGCTCGGCTTCTCCTCTTGCTCGGTGCCCCGTCCTATTGACCTCTGACCCTCCGGTGACCTCTGAGCCCTCACCAACAAGCAACCAAGACTCTGGTCAGAGCCGTCCTCCTCCGCCTGCATACACACCTCAGCAGGTGGGAATTGAAAACACACACCCATACGCATATCCTGACTTTCCGATATTATTATAATCTACACACAACCTATTATTTGTTCTGTTTTTTTTTCTCATTTAAGTAAATTCCTTTACATTTGTCTTGTAGACAGTTTCCGCTGCCATGAAGTCCAACGGCTCTCAGAACCCAGACAAGCTTTACAGGTACATCAGCACCCACAGCGTCTGATTGTGAATCAGGGAACGAAATAAAGCCAGGTTCATTTCACATGGTGAAGCATGCTTAATTGGTTTGTACATGATTTTCCTCCACGCTTCATCCCTCAGCACTGTGTGTAAGCCTCGTTCTCCACGCGCTGCCGACCCTCCTCCTCCTGCGTTCTCGTCCTCATCGGTGCTCGGTGGAGGCCTGAGTGAACTCGACCACCTGCTGCAGGAGCTCAACGCCACCCAGTTCAACATCACAGGTGAGTCCAGGCTTTTGGTTTCTTAAAGAACAGCATAAATTTTTCTTTTTTGTAGTTAGTATGTTAGTAGTTAACATTTCCCCCATGATTTAGGTAAAAGTAAAAGCCTTTCACACCATTTGTCCATAAAACTGTCCGATATCATATTTTTGCCAGCGTGTATGTGTCTGATTCTGTGTCTCCTAGATGAGATCCTGGCTCAGTTCCCGACGACTAAGAAGGAGGACAAAGACAAGGACAAATCAGGAAAGTCGGCTCCCTCCACCGGGTGTGTTCTCTTTTAAACGTCTCTGGATTTTACTGTAAGGAAACACCATGTCACTGGCGTTCATACATCGGCCGTCTTGTTCATGATGTCACATTAAAAAAAATGGGTGAAGAAGGGACAAATATACAATATATGAACAGATATTTTAGGTACTAGGGCTAGACATCCTCCATTATCTGACTTACTGTAAAGAGAGCGTGACATCATAAAGCAACATGGCTCACATGCAAACAACAACCGTATACTTATACATGTGTATGTGTGCGTGTTTTAAGGTCAGTGAAACCCTCCGCCACATCGGCCACACTGGAACTGGACAAACTAATGGCATCCCTGTCCGATTTCCGCGTGCAGAGTGTGGTGAGTAGCTACGTGCCGTCGACGTACACGCCAAGTAGTGATAATTTCACCAATGAAAATATATTCGTTGACATCCTTTCTTCCTGTGACTAAGATGAGACGAGGACGAGAGGTCACAGATGTCAGTGAACAGTGACAGTGACAAAATCAACATGTAATACCGTTGACGAAAAAAGACGAGACTAAAATGTGGTTTAAATTTTTTTTTAAACTAATAAAACATTTGACTTTATTTTTAATGTTCGTCACAATCTGCTGCAATACGGTGTTCATTCATTACGGCACGAGCAACAGTGTTTCTGGGTCACGGCGCGCGGTGTATCAGGAGAAGTGACGGGATGTTACAAGCTCAGTCATCTTTATCTCTTTATCACCACAGCAGTATTACTCAGGCCAAAGACAAGAGACGATGTTTGGGCCCATTTTCTTCACATTGAACCGGAGAAAAAAAGCCGAAGTATCGTAATATCGGAGGGGAAACAGTGGGGGCACACAATACCACAAACCTGAAGAGACACATCAAGGCATACCATAAAAGCCTCTTTGGGTCATTATTTGTTATATGTGATGTATTTTATTTTATTTTATAGTGAAACCGTTGCCAAACACATTAAGCTAATAGGTTAGCAAATATACAGTTTATATATAACATAAAGCAAAAGTTGTCCATACTGCTCCTAATGTTCTGTAATTCTGTATGCAGCAGTTGTTGTGATGGTTAAAAATAAATATAATTAGTTGAAAACATACATGATGAAAAGATACATTTTAAAATCTTAAGATAATTATTTTGTGAAAAACAAAAAAAGGGTTTTGGTTAGACTAGATTGTACATTGACTAAAACTAGACTAAAATACTTTAGGGTACCTCTGACTAAAACAAGACTAAAGTGCCTAGACTAACTTAAAAAAATTAAAAAACACTAACAGGGACATTTATCCTAGGACTAAGACTAAGACTAAAATTGAAAATAGCTGACAAAATTGCTGAAAAAATGATTCCAAACATCACAATTTATTAACAATTATACTGTATATTATCTTATGACTCCGTCCATACTCTATATTATTTCTAGCCGCCTGCTCAGGCCAATCCCGCACCTTTACAGCAGTCGGTGTCTCCGCCCCCGCCGTCCTCAGGCGGATCACTGGACAGCATGCTGGGCCTCCTCCAATCAGATCTTAGCAGACAGGGAGTGTCCACTTCCTCCAAGGGAAACTGCTCCGCCTGCCAGAAACCGATTGTTGGACAGGTGAGGTTACGCTAATGCTAAAGCTAATGCTAAAGCTAATGCTTAAATGAGTCATGGTGGGACTGCTTTATAAAATAGTGTGCAAGGCCTTTTTCTTTCCAAACTATAATATCAATCAAGAGAGAGTTTATTTTATTTCCACGTCCTGTGCTGTAGGTGGTGACGGCGCTGGGACGGGTGTGGCACCCGGAACACTTTGTGTGCTCAGAGTGTGAATGTGAACTGGGGAACCGCAACTTCTTTGAGAAGGACGGGCGTCCGTACTGCGAGCCTGATTACTTCAGCCTGTACTCGCCTCACTGCGCGCACTGCAATAAACCCATCCTCAATGTGAGCGTCTCGTTCCCGTTTTCTCTTAAACATTAAAGAAAGTGCTACTTGTGCTCATCAGCTTTGTTTCGTCTGTAGAAAATGGTCACGGCGCTCGATAAGAACTGGCACCCCGAGTGCTTCTGCTGTGTGAAGTGCAACCGGACGTTTGGAGATGAAGGTACGTATGAGACGCTCTGATTGGCTGAAAGCATTTACACCCCACCGCTGATACCGCCCCCCCATTTCTGTGTGTCAGGGTTTCATGACCGTGAGGGACAGCAGTACTGCCAGCAGTGTTTCCTGGCGCTGTTTGCGTCGCGGTGTGAAGGCTGCACTCAGCCCATCGTGGAGAATTACATCTCCGCCCTCAACGCCCTCTGGCACCCGCAGTGCTTCGTCTGCAGGGTACGCTGACTCATGCTCATTACTCTCAAACATACCCGTGTATTCTTTACGTCTTAAACCTTCTGACACAAACCGTATAATCTATGGACAAAAATATATATTCTAATAACTTTCTTTTTTTTTTCAAATGAAAGTTTTCACATAAAATGTTAAATAATTTTTTTATATCACCTGGTAAAAAGGTTTAATTTTGCAGCAGATTTAATTTAAAAAGCAAAACTGCACTTTTGTAGTGGCAGAAATGTAGTTTTATAGTTGATTTGATTTAGTGAAAATGGAAAATGCACGTTTGTACCAGAATATAGCAGATTAATTTTAAAAGAAATAAAACTAGTAATAATAGTAATTTTTAATTTTATTTAAAAAAGTACTTTCATAGTGTTTTTATTTTTATATAAGTGTAAAATAAAATTTTGTAGTGAACTATTTCATGTAAAATATAAAAGAATTTTGTAGCACTGTTTATTTTTAAAAGAGAAACAATTCAATTTTGTAGCAGATTATTTAGTTTTATAAGAGGTTTTCAAGAAGTAAACATTTGTAGTGAATTATTTCCATTAAAATATCTAAGCTTATTTTGTAGCAGCATATTTAATTTTAAAATTTAAATGGGACTTGTGCTGTGGATTTAGAATTTTTTTAGTAGGTAAAATTTAGAGGGTATTTAAGTTCAGAACTATACTTTTATTTAGTAGATTTATTCATTTTAAGTTGCAAAAAGGGACTTCATTGTGAATTCAAAAGCTTGCGCATGTGTGTGAGGTCCTGCATGTTCACATCTTTGTTCGTTTTCTTAACCCAGGAGTGTTTCTGCCCGTTTGTGAACGGAAGCTTCTTCGAGCACGAGGGCCAGCCGCTGTGCGAGGCCCACTATCACCAGTCGCGCGGCAGCGTGTGTCAGGCGTGCCAGCAGCCCATCGTGGGACGCTGCATCACCGCCATGGGTGCTAAGTTCCACCCGCAGCACCTCGTGTGTCAGTTCTGCCTTAAACCTCTGAGCAAAGGATGCTTCAAGGAGCAGGACAACAAGCCGTACTGCCACCCGTGTTTCCTCAAGCTCTTCGGCTGAATTCAGATCAGGGGGGAGGGGGGGTGTCCTGTACATTCACAATAGGGTGCTTTACAGGATTGATATTGTTATCTTGCATCTTTTTTCCTTATTTAAAAATAAATAATGTGCAAAAGAAGAAAAAAAATGCAATTTTATAACTAAGTCGAATGAAAACGAAAAAGACTTTTTGTAAAATTAGGAAGTGTGCCAAAAACACACTTGTGTAAATCAGGTGACGGTGTTAGCTATGTTTACATGCACACAATAGCCCAATGATCTCAACCGCTGGGAGCACATGGACCTTTGTTTAGCAGTTTATGCTAAAAGAAATTAATTTGGGATTTTTGCCAAAACGAACGATTTTAGAAACAATTCACCAACACTTCTGAGTAAAATGTTGATTTTTCCAACACATTGGTCCCATTTTCATTGCCATTGTGCAGTTGCATTAATATCAGGAATTATTTATTTCCATTTTATCTCACCATAAAATTGGACTATTGAAGTACATGTAAATGTAACTATAGACGCTGAAAGACTGTAGGATTAAACACACACACACACACACACACACACACACACACACACACACACACACACAGAGAGCTATTATTTAATACCGTGAACATTCCTAACATGTAGCATGGCCTGAGCATGTAAGCATGTGCCGATGTTACGTTTACGCCTCAGGCTAATTCTTGTCACCTTTATTATATACAGTATTTACAGTCATTATTTAAAGAACTAACTGGACCTGAAAGCTCTTTGTATAACTTTCTGAAGTTTGTCTATCTGAAATCGGTCATTACTTCCTTAGCTATGATTGAAAAACACAACACTGTGACTTTGTAAGCTAATGTTAGCTAGCTGTTGGTGAAAGTGTAAGCTGCGGGAGTTTAACACGAAACATTTCATCTTACAAATTATGTTAGACTTTTTAAATACAGTAAGCTCTTACAAAGACAAGGTTTATATTTTATCAGCGGTTATCGGCACATGCCTACATGACAGCCACGTGAACAGCCAAAGCTTTCATTATAATTATTATTTTCTTTTTTACATATTAAATAGATGGATGAAGTAAACATCACGTCGGTTGCAGACAATCACCAGCTGGCTTATTTAGCTTTATGGAAAAATAAAATGCTGATTTGCATACATTGATTTCCAAAGATCCCTTTTTAACCCACTGTTTGGATTAAATATAAACTTCATTTTATTTCCTTTAAACAATCTGAGGAATGATTTCAGTTTAATATATTTGCTTTATGCGGCTTATAGTCACTGCTATTGCTTATGTGGTTTTAGATTTTCTTATTTTAAGTCTGTGTCGTTATTTTTAAACACAAGATGAGATATGATATACTGCCAAAGATTTATTTTAAAAGATGTTTACACATTGTTGTTATGCATTCTTCATATAAGGAATGATGAGCTGGATTTTTTTTGGAGTGTGTGTGTACATTTCTCAGCTGTTCTTGCCACATAATGCAAACGAAAAATAAACACTTTTCTTTGTACTGGATGAGTCTGTACAATCCTTTATAGCTTAATGAATGTGAAAAACCATAAGCTCAGCTCTGTGCTCAGCGGCCGACCCTGAAATAGTGAAATATGTACAGTGAATAAGACATAGTGTTAGACTAAGCCTTGCAAAAGCACATATACTGTACACTGCCCTGCTCAAAAATAAAGGCACACTCTAATATGATCTCCTGGATGATGGAGGATGATTCTTACCCCAACGTTACTAGGTTCAGTAATCTCCTTAGTTGTTTTCTTTGCTTGGTGCATGACAATAATTGAACTCTTTAAAATGGAGAAACATCTTTGCCATGAGTACAGGATATGTCTTCTGACATGGCTGCGTAGGAAATGAGAAGCTCCTCACTGTATCAGTTTATTTGCATAGCTCTTTTAATAATAATCATTGTGGCAAAACAGGATTACATAATTAAAAGAAAATAAGGGAAATGTGTGAGAAAATATGTATAAATCATAATAATCAGATTGCCCCTCAGTGAACCGTATCAATCACTGTAGTAATTATCCAATGGAAGCCTCTTAACTATTTGCTTAGTTAAATCCATGTGGTGACTATTTATTTATTTATTTATTTAAGTAGTTATTTTGCCGGGCAGCGTATAACAAATAGCTTATGTCTGTTATTAGAAGTAAAATAGTCAAACATGCAATTTTTAAAAATAAATCTGGTTTAAATAGTTCAGTCAGTATTTTTTTTTCACTCTGAGTGAAGTGTTGCTTTATTTCACAGGACTGGAAACACCTACTTGTTGACTAAACAAGTTATATATGTTATGATGATAATAAAACTTTCATGTTTCATGTGATGAATATTTCTTATTGAACCCTTGCACAGATCAAGTAGGGGGGGTCTACAGCCTATCCCAGAAGACTCAGGGGATGAGGCATGGTACACCCTGGATGGGGTGCCAATCCATTACAGGACACAAACAAAAGGCAATTTGGGAGGCCTAATCTGCATGTCTTTTTTGGGGGGATTGTGGAAGGAAACCAGAGTACCCGGAGGAAACCCACCAAACACGAGGAGAACATACAAACTACATGCACACAGACCCCGAGGTGGGATTCGAACCAGGATCCTGTAGGTGCAAGGTGACAGTGCAAACATGACCATTCCGCCACAAATAATCATGCGTAATTCAGAAGATTTGTGCGCAATTCTGTGTTTTGTCCGAGATGGATTACAAAATCTACGAATGACCAGAATATTGGAACGGTGTCGTAACAATGTAGAACTCTCAAAAAGAACCTATTATTAATTACTTAATTAATTAATTAATTTTCTGGTCATACAAGACAACCAGAAACAATAAAAACACAGTGATAACACAGAGTCTGTGCTACTGAGGCCATGTGATTCACTCTTACTCACTCATCATCTATACCGCTTAATCCTGTATTCAGGGTCACAGGGGGCGGAGCCTATCCCAGGAAACTTAGGACACATGGCAGGGTACACCCTGGACAAGGTGCCAATCCATCGCAGGTCACAGACACACACACATACACACACTACGGGCAATTTGGGAACGCCAATTAGCCTAACCTCCATGTCTTTGGACTGTGGGAGGAAACCGGAGAACCCGGAGGAAACCCACCAAGCACGGGGAGAACATGCAAACTCCATGCACACAGAGACGGGAATCGAGCCTGGCTGGGGATCGAACCCGGACCCTGGCGGTGCACTAACCATTACACCACCGTGCCGCCTCCATGTGACTCATTTATTTATTATTTATTTGTTTAATTTAATTTAATTTTTCTATAGTCGTTTAAAATAAAATAAAAATTCAGGTCATCATGCTGAAAAACAAAGAATATATCACTCTGCTGCACAATCTTGAGCCCGATATACTATAATGTTTATTTTTTTTTTAAATGGCTAACTGGACTGCCTTGTGTTTAAAAAAAAAACTAAATCACTTTGATCCCTTCATATTCACAGTATAAAGCGCGCGTGAGCCTGAGCTCGAGCGCAGGTATTTCAGGGGAGGTGAGCTGCGCTAAGCCCCGCCCCCTCCAGGTGTGCGCATTTATAAAGGGTTCAATGAGCTCCAGCATGTCGGATAGGGAGACAGAATTGTGGTCGGAGAATTTAGCAGCGACACGACACGTCACGTCACACACTTCCGTGAAATGAGTGACTCTGAGAACCCGGTAAGGTGCTTTTGGTTTATTTCCTCACCGTTAATCGGTCTTCTTGATCACTTCCGGTCTGGTTTGAATCAATCAGAAGTGACTGCTTGGAGAAAGTTCTAGAGGTTTCTTGAATAAATAAGGATGGATCCGATATACGACGCGTGTTTCATTGATATCTGTTGGTACAAGAGAATAAAATACTTTACAAGTGTATAAATGTTGATTTTATTAATTAAGGTTTGATCAATTCAAACTAATGAATAGCTAAAATTTCTAAGTAAATAAATAAAATAACTATCCTTACCCTCTGTATATTTAAATGGGGGGGATGTTTGAGAATACCCATGTGTCTTATTCTTTGGTGGCCAATTGGACAGAACAATTTAACACAAAAAGCTTGATGGCAACTTCCTAAAAGCTGTTCATCTTAAATGTAGATTAATCTCCTGATAGATAACTATCTCTTGTCTAATGGTCTGTTTAATCAAGATTGAGGGGAGAAAATCAAGGCCTGGTTAATTCATGATGTTAAACCTTGGGAATGAACATCGAACATCCACATGGCTGATAGAAATTAGTTTTAACCCATCTTAAACCTATGTGGAACCAGAACAATCTATTCCATCTTATTAACTGATTAGTTTAATGAGGAAGCAAGCTAATTTTATCAAGCGTCTTTGTGAAATCGATGAGTTTCTACCATGGATTTAGGTGAGGCTTCAATTTTTCTGCCGTTTTTGTTCCTTACAGGAGGATAAGGGTGACCCCGTTCCTGAGGCTAAATGGCCTGAAAATGGAGATCAGTGGAGCGATGGAGAGGACATTGAAGAATCTGGACTCATTCAAGAAATGGTGGAGGAGGACGAGGATATTGACCTGTACAATGAAGAGACCTTCGGATTAGGTCTGGTGACATCTTCTCTTAACAGCTGCTTAAGGCTTTAACACCTTTCCTCAGATGTGATGTGTTGTACTGTTTCTTAACTGAAGTGGCTGTCTAACCTTATGTGTCTTTGCTGAGATGTTTTCGTTGGATTAGGTCAGGACAGGTGACCAAAGTAATATTCGAGATGTGTGATCATCTCTTTAAGCCCATCCTGCTACCTTGTTTGTGTTGTGTAGCCACCATGATGCCCCATTTTAGGTGTTTGGTCAGTTTCTCTCAAAATGGTGCCTTCATAAAAGTGTAAGTTGTACCCATCTACACTTTGGTACAGACATAAATACTGAAGATCTGGATGCAGATCCTGTCGATCTCCTGTTACTGGAAGGAAACCAGCCCTCCTCACCCCATCCTCCATCACCACAGGAAGCCTCTCCTCCCAGACCCAGAGTTGAAATCAAGCCCCAGGCTCCTGCAGGCCTGAGTGAAAAGTTCCGCAGCCGGAGGGAGCGAGTCGGCAAGGGGCAGCTGCTGGATGACCCGGCTGTGATGAGGACTGTGGAAGGTCCACCCAGTCTCAAGGTTTGGCTTGGTTCTGGTCAGTTTTCCAAGATATGTAATTTTAACCCACACCAAAGTTGGGATACTTCTTGGGAAATTATATTGTCATAACATGTGCACATTTGATTTGTGCTGTAACTGTGTCTATTCAGAGTTTGGACAGCGCTATTGTGGACTGTGGACGCAGTTCAGGCTGGGGGGATCTTAATGCAAACACGGTCAGCTTCTTTAAAAAGAAATAAATTTAACATGGTGTTCTCATGCTTCAACCCCCATCCATTTGCATGTCCACTTCAACAGTTTATAGTCACGTGATTTGATTTTGTTTTTACGCAGTGGATGATTTCACCTTACGGCCCAACAAGACAAGCACCTCTCTTACAGGTCGTATGCCAAGTGTTATTTATGCTTAAGGCCATACCTTTTGTCACTTCCCATTCCGTAAATCACTTTTTTTTTTTCTTTTTCTACTGAATAGGACAAAGCCATTGTGCGAGTGATCGACCGGTCATCTCGTGGCAGGATACCGTTCACTTCCCCTACCTTGCCCTCCCCGCTGCCGAGGGCTCTCCCTCAACAATCGTCCATGTGCCCGCTGATCACTAGATCTCCATTACGTCCTCAAAGTCCATTCTCAATTAAACAGCACTACAACCAGGTGACTTATGATTACAATTGAAGTGTGATATACTTGGCGTATTGCTGTAATCTTTATTAAAATCTACATCTCAAATGTTTCATGAGCAAAGAAATGGTGTAAATTTTCAAGGCATTTAAATTGAGCGGTCCCATTGTGTGTGGGGTATATTTATAAATGTATGTGTGTATATATGTGCATATATATGCATGCAAAAAAAATCTAGACGTTGTGAATTATCCAGAATTTTCTTTCGTTTTTTTTTTTTTTTGGCCTGTAAGGCAGCAGGAAGTGTCATTTTACTCTTATGTTTTTGTTCATTAGCCAGGCATTTATCTTTCACCTTCCACACCACGCTTCCACTCTCCCAAAATGATGCCTCTTCAGTTTGGACCAAACTCACCCCGGCCCGGCCCCTGCTTCAGCCCTTTGCCCGGTTCCCCCTCTCAGAGGTTCAGGTTGGTTGTCTAAAGTTCTTGTTGATGTAGAAATTGTTGCCTCTTGGATTCAACGCCTCCTCTATCTGAAGTGAAGAAGTCTGACTTTTGATCTTTTGACATTTAGGTTCCCGGTCCTGGCGACCCAACTCCATCCACAGCATAAAAGACTGCTGAGTCAGCGTCCTCAAGGCTTTCGGAGGCAGGGTTTAAACTTGACTGTAATACGGAATTGTTAATTGTGATGCATTGACAACTTTCCACTGAAACAAAATCTGTTATGTCGTCTTATTACGTTTAATTGTTTCTGAATAGAAAGCCAAAGGATTGGGATCATTATGCTGAGATAATGTCGGCCAAAGAGAAGGAGTGGATCATCAAGTTGCAGATGATCCAATTACAAAGCGAAAACCCACACCAGGATGATTATTACTACCAGGTTTACACTAATGACTAGTTCTACAGTGTATACATTATATTCAGCAAAAATATCCAATGTCCAGTTAGCTCTTTAGGTTAAAAGAAGTTTATAATATTTTAAACTATTTTGGTCATGTATTTCGAGAGTGTGGATATTAAAGTTTAAAGTGGGTGTCTTTAGGAATACTATCGAAGACTGGAGACCAAATTGGCTGAGGAAGAAATGCTTGGTGACCGATCCAAGAGGGAACCGCCAAAACTCACCACACCATACGTCACCAAAACTGTTTCCTATACCCCAGGTATGAACTTGTGTCCTTAATCGTTATTCAGCAAGTTGATGCAAGAAATCAAAATGGTGAGACTAAACTATAGATCTGTGTAGTTTATAGATTTTTGCATGTTTTAGTGGTTCATATCGAGGGCTCGCTGGGTCAAGTCGCAGTTTCTACGTGTTACTCGCCACGCCGAGCCATCGATGCTGTTCATGGTCACACTGTGGAGGTAACGGAGACCTCGATGAAAATATTATATACAAATATTGCTATTGTATAGTACAATAATGCAATAAAAATACAAAATATTATAGCTTATTTTATGACCTAATTGCAGTATAAATAGTATGACTAGTACAATATAATACAATTAATTAATTGCAGCATAAATATAACTATTGAAGAAAAAAAGTACATACATGCATGAGGAAAAGGAAAAACTATTATTTTTTTTTAATTAACTTTTTAAACTTAATGCTATAATTTTACCAGGAACAGAAGGACATCAGACAGCAAAGACTTGAGGTGCTGAGCACGATTGAGAAGGTGAGCAGTGATTTTGTTGATTGTGAATAATGCCTGGCTGAATGTACAGCCCTGCTAGGTCATTTGTTTGTGTTGCTTTGGTTTAAAGAGCCCTAAGCATGGATGATTAGCTCAGGACTTTGTTCATGTGTGTTCTCATTAGGATGTATAATTCTTTTGACTACTTTCAGTGCTATATCATTTTGTTGGGGGTGGAGGAAGCTGAGCGGGCGAAGGCCAGCGTGTCGGATGAGGAGGAGCGGCAGAGAAGGTTAAAGGCCATTCAGGGAGGAGTGGCGCACATCAGCAGCCAGCTGTGCAACCCCGGCTTTCTGTAGGACACTCTCTCGCTTGGCTTGGATCTGTGAATCTTTTCTGCACACATGATTTGTTTACATTTAATTCGCTTCTTTTAAAGGGAGTCTACAGAAGAATTCCTACCATGCCTCTTGGTTGCAAAAGGGAAAAAACTGCTGGCCAGGCTCCTCCCATTTTTATCCAGTGATTCATCTCTGCAGGTTCTGAGAGCGATCACAACACACCTGCCGGTGCTGATGAGCCGAGATGCAGACGAGGTCTGAAGTCTCAGTTTCTGATAAGTCAATTTCCCCACTTCCTCTTTATTAATGCTGCTTTATAAGGGTGTTAAGTGCTTTGTTCCATGATTGTTGAATAACGATGGACTAGAGCATCTTCTACACTTGTTCATGCTGTTTAAACGGTGGAGTGTGCCAGGCCAGCTGACGCTCCCATTATGTTTAGTGTCTGCGGTCACCATCGGAGAACAGTGTCCGTGGTATAACACAACTTAAACTCCTTCTTCTCTCAGGCACTTCCTGTCCTCTACCCGTCTCTTCGAGCAGTGATCAGCACGCTGACGTTTACCCAGCTGGTCAGCATTCTCCGTGACTTCACCACAGCCTTACCCGACTCTAAAGACTCGCGATTAACGCTGGCTTGCCAAAATAAGGTTTGTGTGGTGTGTTAATTATTTTCCTTTTTCCCCCTCATCTCTTTATCCTTATTTAATCAGGAATACTGCTGTTGATTTTACATTCTAAAAATGAGTAACTCCTCCAACTTGCTGTTCAAACCTGTTACTATAGAAACCATTGATGTAATCCTCTGATTTTGAAGGTGTACTACTGCTGCTACGATACAACTGAACAGATTGGAACTTTTCAACTGAAGTGTTTCTCTTTTGTAGTTTGGTCTGTCGTTGCTGTACGTGTTGCTTTCGCAAGGTGAGAGACTCCTGACCTCTGACGTCCCCATGGAGCCAAGCATTGGCGATTTTGAGACCTGGCAAGTCTGGATTTTGATAATATTTGGCAGCACTGAGAACTGACCACCTTTTTAAAGGGCCGTAGTATGTTGGCATACCTGTCCGATAATGCTCCTCCCCTTCATCTCAAGCTGCTTTTGTGTCACCCTTCTTCCATAGCCTCTTTCGATTGATATGTAAATGACAGCCAAGCTGGACGAGGGGTTCTTATGAAATCACAATAGGGGGACAACCTAATTGGCTAATAGAAATATAAGCAGTGCGACAAAAAGCACAAAATTCAGATCCAAGTACAGTGTCCCCTACTTACAAACAAGTTCCATTCCAGGAGCACATTCGAATCTTGGATTTGTTCTTATTTCTGACAAAGTGAATTTTGTATGCCTTTGACGTAAAGCATACTAAATCTCTGACCATTGTGTCTCATCAACTATTCAGTTGATTAGACATTATTTGTAAAAACACACCTGTCTGTATAAGATCCCACAGTTAGCGGTGCATGTCGGAGCACAAACCAAGCCCTGAAGTCCAAAGAGTTGTCTGTAAATCTGACAGGATTGTATCGAGTAACCAGATCTGGAGAAGTGTACAAAAATTTCTGCAGCAATAAAGGTCCAGATGAGCACAGGGGCCTCAATCATACATAAATGAAATGTTTGGAGCCTCCAGGACTCCTGCTAGAGTCGGCCGTCTAGTCAAAGAGAGCGACTGGGGAAGAAGAACCTTAGTCAGGAAGGTGACCCAAGAACACGATGGCTAGTCTGAAAGGGCTCCAGTGTTTCTCTGTGGAGAGAGGAGAACCTTCCAGAACAACCATCTTGTAGCATCATACTCAAAGACTTGAGGCTGTAATTGGTGCCAAATTAAAAAAAAAAAAAAAATGTAGTCATGGTCCGAGAATCCTTCAGGTGCCTTATACTGAGGAGTGGTTTCTGTCTTGTCACTCGACCATGCAGGCAGCGATGGTGGTTCTTCTGGAGGGTTCTCCTCTCTCCACAGAGAAACACTGGAGCCCTTTCAGAGTGACCATCGTGTTCTTGTATATGGTCATGACTGAGAACGGGAATGCTTGACTCCACTGGCGGTGCTAGCCACAGCTATTAAAAATTGATTGGTGTCCTTCCTTTTTATGGACCAACAACAATAATAAAAAAAACGGAGTAACTGCTCTCCAGAGCAAAACTCCAAACAGTTAAAAAAAAAATAAAAAGATTTACCCCAAGCAAAGACTTTCTGATGTGTGCGGTTTCAGAGTACAGATGAGACCATGTTATTCGGTTTACATCCATAAGTCGCTTTAAATCGATCATGACGACCTGCAAATATGTCCTTCCCAAAGAAAATGGAGCAATCAGGCTGGTAATGTAAACATGGCCTAAAACTAAGAGGGGAATTTTTGCGTTCCTCTCTACCAGGACTGATACGGTTTTCCATGTAGCGCGGCAGCTGTCCCGGTCGTCCCTCATCGAGCCGCTCTGCTTGCCCTCTAACCTGCTCACGCTGTTCTGTCGTTATTTGGACAAACGCACCGTCCAGCAGCTCAAGAACAACATGGAGTAAGTCCCTCCTAGTGTTAAAATGCATGCATTAAAAAAAAAAAAAGTTGTAAAATCTCCCTCAGATGTGTCTCAGCTCACATGTCTGTCTGATCCTTCATTAGTGTACACTTGCCTTACACTACATGCGTTGAATCAGACACAAGGACTTTTTTTTTTTTTTTTCAGCTTTGTAAAATTCTGCTTTTCTGTTTCAGGTCCTCAACTGGCTATCTGGCTGTAGGTTCCTGAGAAGTTTCTTTCTTTCTTTTTTTTTTTTTTTACTTTTAAAAACCCCTCTGTATAGAGACCCCTCACGTGATGGAGTCAGCTCCTTCTGTGGCCAGAAGGGGGCGATGGTGGTCCGCTTACCCGTAATTCTTGGACCTGTAAACCACGCTTGCATAAATATGTTTGGGGGGGTTGATCTGCTCTTTGAGTGAGAAATATCAGGATGCATTTAAGTTTCACGAAAAGGCTCTTTGGGTTCTTTCTTAAAGGAGAAAAATGCATCGAGCCGCCTTTTCTTTCATTTAAGAGATTCATTTCCATATTTGTCATGTACTTTTCCAGCACTGAGCAAATAATCGTTTTATTTATTGTATCTTTATTTCATCACTTAAGTGATATTTAAGCACTGTTGTATAGCATCTATAAAATGCAAAAAAAATAAATGCAATTCCAAAAATTTACAACTTCTAAAATGATGTTTAATTTGCAAATTGAGTTGGGAGACCATGAGTTTCCTTCATGCAGTGTTTTTAAATCCATTTAAGAAACAGTGCATTATGATTGCCTTGTCACACTTGTCCATTTGTTCTGTTTCATAAACATGGATATGAGGATGTGTCCTAGGAGAGTGCTGTCTCAAATTGTGCCTCTTGGGCATTTTAGAGCATGAATTGATGGTGAACTGATGTTCCTGCCAAAATAAATGTGCAACAGGAAAAAATTTTGGGGTGGGAGGCGGTGGTTTATGATGTAGGTTGCCATCCCCCTCCATCAATTTTAATTAATCTTCCAGGGAATACCAGGACCTTTTACCTGATTTCTGGTACTTGACATTGATTGTTGTAATGAGTGAGATGCTTTTAACAATAGCTTCACACTTGGGCGCTGCACCCAAGGCCTCGGTAACGATGGCGTACTCGGGCACGGATCGACTCCTGATATTGAAAGACAAACTTGCCTGAGGATGGAAGTAGGCACAGTGTGAACATCAACTGCCTCGTTTTCTTCTTTGCTTGTGGTGGCTTGCAAACCAAAGTGCATACTGCCACCTGCTGTACAAATGTATTATAATGCTTAATGGGTGACTGTCTTACTGAGTGCAGCCAAACTAACAGACCTTTTCCTATTTGGTTTTTGGTCATGTTGCTTTCATTCCAAGAGAAGGTGTCTTCAGAGACTAAAATCTAGTTGATAAGATTTATGGTTCAACAAATGAGCGTGGAGAGTGACCTACATACCACTGATTTGTAGTCTAAAATGTAATGCTGAATCTTCTGGAGACCCTATGGCCTCCCTATGAATGTTTGGTCTTTGTGTTCCTGCGAGTTCTGTGGTAAAGCTCCATATTTGACAGAATGACCTGTTGCTTCACATCTCAGGGAGCCCTCATGTCTTTCCTTTTTGGATTTCCCTTTTAGTTATGCTGTCATCATAGCAGGGACTCCGGCAGGCCTAAGTTGCACTCTGCACTAAATATACGTTCACCCTAAACATTTGTGACCGAGACCATTTCTAACTTTTTCATTCTCTCTCTGTCGAGCTACACATGTCACTCCTGAGCTGCCAGTGATCCAGACGCCCCTCTCCCCGCTGGATTGACTCGTGTCTGTCTGACCCCGTATAGTCTGTTTGGGATGTGAGTTGACTGGGGACGGTTCCACTTTACCATGAAGACGGTCCTGTCCTCAGCTGATGCAGACAGCTGTTCTCTGAGGTCTTGTGATTTGCAGTTGCTTTAGAAGTCAACTGGAATTTCCTGCACTCTACCGAAGCTTAACTTGGACCTCCTCTCTGTTATTCTGAACTTCCAGCTGCCTGGCACACAGTTTACATCAATCCCTGCTGTCCTTCATCACCCAAATGAGGATGGGTTCCCTGTTGAGTCCTATTACTATCTCAAAGTTTTTCCTTGCCACTATCGCCCTTGGCTTGTTTATCAGGGACAATCTAATCATTAATTCACATTTACATACATTTTCTTTTGATTCTGTGAAGCTGCTTTGTGGCAATTACCATTTGTTAAAAGCACTATACAAATAAAATTTAATTTAAAATTCCTCTGTTCCAGCGTTAAACAAGCATTTAAATGTTCATTTTATAGACTTGTGGATTGTTGCTTAATCACCCTCTAGTAGAATTCTGAGATTTTGTCTTGACACCAATCATCTGACACTAATCTGCCCTTTTGATAATGCTTGATATTCATTCACTTTATGCGCTCTATCCTGGTGATCTGAGAGGTGGTTGATCTAAAGCATGTACTGTGGTCATTGTTTCAAGTTGGAAATGTACAGTAGGGAGGATGATCTATCCTATATTGGCGTTAATTTCGTCAATGAAAATGACAAAATATTGGTAAATACTTTTTTTTTTTTTTCTCTCCCGTGACTAAGACGTGACATCATGGATATTAATGAACAGATGAAATCAGCATGCGATATTGATGAAAAATGACTGGTTTTAATAAAATAAAAAACTAATGTTAAACATGTCAGTTAAACATTTGTCTACATCTATTACTTTATATTTCCGTCAACATATAATTTGTCACAATCTGCTGCGATATGATGCTCATTCATTATGGCATGAGTAGCAGTATTTCCCAGGGATGTTACAAGCGCAGTCATCACATCATTATTGCTTGGATGAAAGAAGAGCTGATATTTGGGCCCATTTTCTTCATATTGGGCCAGAAGAAAAAGCTAATAGGTTGGCGAATGACTGTGACCCATAGGAGCGATCCTTACTACAGCCCAAGTTTGTAAGTTAATATAAAAAATGCCCATCACTGGCATTCAATACGGGAAAAAAATGGTATTGTCTGTACTCCTCGTATTATTTTGTAGTTAAAAAAAAAATGGACATGCAGCAGTTGTGATGGTTAAATATTATTAACTGGAAACATCAGGTGAAAAGATGCATTTCAAATATTAATTATTTTATGGAAAAACCTTTAAAACATGGTTTGGGCCAGACTACATTGACTGTAGAGGTAATTAATAATAATCTTATTGTTTTTATTAACTAAACTATACTAAAATACTTGATGGTTCCTCTGACTAAAACTAGACTGAAATGTCCAGACTTTTAGTCGACTAAAACTTGACTAAACAAAAATAGGATAAGCTTGACCATGTTAAAAACGAACAGGGACGTTTATCCCGGGACTAAGAATGACAAAATGAACACTATATGGACAAAGTATTTGCCCAGACCTGATTATTGAATTCAGGTATTTCAATCAGGCCCCTTATCTCTAGTGAAGGGTGTTCGTAATGCTTCAGTATACCAAGATGTCTCGGATATTCCTATGCTTCCAAGTTTGGGGAAGGCCCGTTTCTATTCAAACATGACCCGGAGCCTTGACATGAACCCCATCAAGCATCCAGCATGAGGATTCTCACCTTGCCTAATGTTGCTGGGATTAGGCTCTGGACAGATATTTGGATGTTAAGTGTTCACACCGTGTGCAAGGAACTAGCCATTTCTTATGTTAACATGTAGTTTAGGACCGGATCACTGCCCAAACATTTCCAGGGGGTCGGGGTGTATCTTGATGCAGAGCAGTTTCAACAACCTCTTGTCCATCCTGTTGCATTCCTTCATTCATTTTCGGGCTTTTACAATGTTTTGCTGTGTGTGTGCGCTTCCCCAGATGGAATGTATAGATTGTACAGTTGGCAGACAGAACCAATATTGTCCTCTCCTCTCCTGCAATAAGCAAAGACACTGGGACGGGACTCCCAGGATGAGTTATGTAGGGAATGTTTGACTAGAAGGTGGCTGTGAGTTTGGTGTTCAGGCAATAAAGTAAAAATGAAGTCCTTTTAAGAATAAAGGCCTACTGCCATACTGTGTAGTCATATACAGTAGATATGATGTGTTGAATATCTGTGTATAACATCGCTAAATGTTATATCTGGAATTAACTCACTCACTCATCATGTTAACGTTGATTACGGCGTTCAGGTTTTTGCTGTTTCCAAAAGGGTCTTCTTGATAACATTACCCTGTGTTTCTATTAACTTATGAGGTAGGAGGAGGAGAGAAACTGGATGAAACCGTTCAGGTTGGAGTGAAAAGATGCTAGGCTAGTTCAGCTAGCGGTAAAAAGACTGAACAGCTGTCTCATGACCCTGGATTGACAAGTCAATATGATGGAACAAATAGATCACATGACATGGAAAGGAAAAAGATGCAGCAACGTTAGCTAGCATAAACACTTTTTTTGCTAACGTTTGTAAGCTACATATCAAGGACATTGTAGGCTAACACTTTGTTTAGAAATATTGGCACACTTAAATGTGTGTATAGATGTGAATGTATGTAGTAATAGTCAAATTATTGATAGAGAGATATATTTCTTTTAAACAAAAATTATGTTAACATTGATAATTGACCAGGTTGTGAATGTGGAATTTATGGAAGTTATGTAGTGAAATGATGTTGACAGCAAATTTAGTCTGGAGGAGGATTTACAGGGAGGCTGTATTTTCAAGGGGGAAATGGAGGACATTCACAAAGTAGTGAGGAATAAAGACATGTTGTCTCTCTTCTGTCTGTTAACAGGAAGATAATACAGTGAAGTATGCTTTTTTGATAAAATCTATTGAGGTTGTGAAAATGTGGTGAAAATGCTAATTGAGCTTAAATTAACTAAAACATGCTAGCAAAGCACATATATATATATA